>CM055104.1:13550263-13820263 GCA_029204225.1 Diphasiastrum complanatum | reverse complement strand
GTCCTTTATGGTTCTCTAATAGAATGTTTAGCTGAAAATTTGATATCTACCTTTTGTATATAACTCAATGACTAAATAGTCCTCCCATAAGTGGCATTCTAGTGAAGATTGTCATTCTTCTCTTAGGATTTTGGCTCCAATTTGTAGCACTTACTAGGAAATACAAGAGAAAAGATTCTATAACTAATGGCCATGCTACCTAGTTTTGAAGCTTTTAGCTTGAATTAGACATTGAAGGTAAACCTAACAAGATTATTGAATTTTTGTTAAGTACATAGTAGAATGACCTTTTGGATGTTCTAAATCACAGTATGATAAACACAATTCACATGCTTAATAATCCCCATGTGATGTATTCAACTTGCATTAGATTGAAGCAAAACAAACTAACATGAACTTTTGCATGTACTGAATCATAATTTGATAAATTTTTTATTTGTTATTTTGTTTCTTATTTCTTTATTGATTCTTTTTCAAAGGAGCTTCAAAATGTCTACAGACTAGAATTGTAACTCCAAACATATTGCAAATTCACTTCAAAATGGATTGCATTTGGATTTTAAAATGTCTCACCTATTGGAACTAAAAAAATAAAAAGACATCATAAAAAATGCAAAACGCGAAGATACACAAATCATGTGAAGTCTTGAGCTTTGAGTTGTGAAATTAAGAGTCTTAATTTGTGACTATAATTGTGATTTGAATTTGCAAATGCAAAAAAACATGAAATTTTGAAAAGTGTGGAATCTTGGAAGGGTAATTTTGTGATTTAAACATAGTGAATATAATCGTTAAGAGAAAATAGAACTTTTAGAGCTATGAATCCCAACTATATTGAAGTGGAAAGCCAGAATTTTGTGAAAAGAAATGGTAGACACCATATTTTTCAGCCTTTTTTTAGCTCAAAAATTATTACTTACATTTTTTTTAGTGTAATCGTACAAGTTAAAAATGTATGGAGCTTAAGGTTTGCAATGTAATTTGTAAACAAAACTATAACTGTTCAGATTTATAATTTTAAGACTCCAAAAATTTGCTCAAAGTATTTGTAAAGATATGGGTTCTTAGATCATTTTAAGGACATTATAGTTGACCTAAATGTTGTGCAGTCTTTATAGATAATATGTAATTGAAAGTACACATAATAAATTATCACAAAATCATCAAATTTTAGTATTAGAGATAAATGTTCAACAGACACAAATTTACAAAACCTAACGAGCAAACAAAGACACATACAAAGTAAAATTTTCAGAAAATTGTCACAATATAATTGTAGAATTTGTTTCATTTGGTCCTTAAATGGGTATTGAATAAACTACTTCCATGTGAGACAGACCCTTAAGAATTATTGGACACTAGAAATAATGTAGTAAGATTACATGAGGATAAAAATATCACTTATCATAAAATATGATTATGAATGTACAAGTTGAATCTTTTGATTTCAATCCAAGATTAAATTGAGATACAAACTTTCAACAATTTATCGTTCTCCAATATGTAAATTTCATGCATTGTGTGAGGGAGTCAATAATGAAGACCCACATTTATTCGTAAGGGAGTCCAAAATATGTAATTGTCGAAGTTGCTCCACCTGACCATGTTGTAGTGTAACACTGATTTTTATTCTTTTTGTCAATTGCATCATAGTCGATTGATAAGTATTTGACTTCATTGCATTGACATGCACCACTGCCTTAGATTGAATTTATAGTTTATACGTGCAAATATCAAAAGAAATAAGAAATAAGAAATGGATATTAATTCTAAATAAATTTAAATTTGAAATTAAGTTTAAATGTGCAAATGACAGAAGTAAGTGAACTTTTATTCACTAGATAGCATTATCAGTTTCTACATTGCACATTTTTTGCAAGGCCTTTTGTATACTTGCTTGTTGCCAACTTGAATGAAAAATAATAAATTTCAATGTAAGAGAGGTGGTGACTCCATATATCTTATCATTGAAAGATTATCAATTCTAAAACCATAAGGAATGTCTTATTCTTTGAAAGATTTAAAAGTCTTCTTTGCATTGCCTTGTTGAGGATCATCATCCATCGCAATATTTCCATCTTGTGCTTGCTCCTTTCATTTTCTCTTGGCTTTGGCCTTTCGTATATGCATCTTGAATTGCTTACTTATGTTCTTTATTATGCTCATCACAAATAGCTATTGATGCTTAGTATGAAATGGTATTGTAGATACAAGAATGTTAAGATAAGAGAAGATCAACCATGCTAAGCATGGAATATGAAAGTAAACATTCTAAAAAATAAAGTCAATAATTTCATAAAATCGTATAGGTACAAAATTAATATAACCTCTATCAAACATGGTAGAAAAAGACAATGTTGTTAAACATCTTGATTTTTAATTTAACCCTAATAAGCTAGAATGAGCAGCTTTGAAAAAAAAAACTCATTTATAAACAATTCAAAATGAAATATTTGAGAGCTAGAGATTTTTAGAAAAGGTAATTTGAAACAAGATATTCATTATGTCTTTAAATAATGATAATATTTTGTGTAATCTTACATCATGGATGTTGGAGAGATAAGACACATTAGGTAACTTTGAAACTCGCCAATCTCGACAAAAGACAATTACCCATTATAACTTTTGATAACACATTGACAACAAGCTTTGTGGAAGATATGTCTTGCATGTTCTTCAGCTCAAAATTTCTCATGTCCTCAAGAATGGAAGCCATAATGAATTGGGAGGCTTCAAACCTAAATAACAAGAAACAATAAAAGCCTTATCTCTATACGGAGCATACCTTCACTTCTTTGTAAAACAAAAAAGAAAACAATAAAACAACTACGTAAAAGTTACAAATTGATCTGTTTAGGAACAAAATGCAACATGTTTTGTAAAAACTATGAGTTAGATTCTTGTTATTAAACAAAAGTCTACTTTCGTGAGTGTAGAGACCCTTCAACGCAAATAGATGATAAAACCAATTATACTTTCTTGCTTTCATTTGTTCACATAGGAAGCCATTTATAGCTTCGTTATTGGCTTTGTTGGCCTCCTTGGTGCTCTCGAATTTGGAAGCATCTCTTCTTCCCCACTTAGCCCATCCTTGAATGAATCAAATGTGATGCGAACACAACAAGCGGATGACGAAATCCTCAAATCTGACATTGAAACTTCTTCCAAAACTTATTGAACTCTATGAAGAAAAAGGATGGTCACAACCAAACTATACCACCAATTTTTCACAAGGCTTTAAAATTAGACAACTAGAGATTCACAAAGATCTCAACCATGCATGAATACTCAAATATGGACTCCTCCTCATTCTAGACATCAAATGGGATCACAAATTGACCCTCACACTCTCACAAAGAAAGTTGAATAGAACTAATTTGAGTTTCATACGTTCTATGTCAATTTTTGCTCAACAAATTGAATTCAATCACTCCCATTGGATTCCACCAATTACTCTACTTTTTAAGACTTGGAATGAAATTCAAAATCAAAAGTTGTGATTTTTCTCACTAAGATATTGTGCTTCAAAGAGCTAATACCACTTAGAAAGATTTGATCACCTAGGAGAAGACAAATTCTTCACCAATAACAACACGTAATGAGCTTCTAGATCTTGCCCTCTACAAAGGAAGGAACTCTTAGAAAATTGGATCTCTCTCTACACATTTGTCATAGACACCTTAATGACTCTTTTCAAGCCTTACAATCACTCAAACAAATTGAGTAGGGTTGAACAATGTGACTTGGATCTCAATCTCTTTTCTAGAACTCTCAATTTAAGCCAATCTATGTCAAATTCTACAAAAGATTTGCATAGATGCTCTGTATGCACTAGAAACTCTCAAAGGTTTCACTTGGAGGACAAATCCAAGGATGTTTTCTAGCAAATTGATGCTTCTAAACTTGACCCTATCACTCTTGAACAAATCTAGAGTGATGGTACAATGGATTTCAACCTCTCACCTTGCATATCACTCCTTAATCTATGATTTTTAGCAAAATCTCTCTCAACTTCAACATGCACTCAAAAAATCAGAGATAATCAATTAATGCACCTAATTCAAGCTTCAAATTTAATTTCTTGGCTGATCTAATCCAAGAACTAATCAAGGGATTAGATTCTCTATAGAAAATGCTTGATTTTGCACCAAAAATCTCTCAAATTGGGTGTGTGAGTCAAATTGTACAAATTTTTGAATTTTCTTAGCCAAAACCGGAGCTGTATGGCCTCACACGTGTGAAAAGGGTTCCTACAGCCCACAACAAGTTCTGTTCCAAAAAATTTGAGAATGCCTATCAAATCCAACTCGCTACCCAAAATTTGACTAGTTTTCAAAAAACTGCTAATTTTGGCTTTGATTTGGATTAACCCTATCAATTTCAACAAAACCTCTTGTACTAGGCTCTGATAACATGTGCAAAAGGTACAAAAAGGACCAAGAGTGGATCCTAATCTGATCCTCAAGAGGGATTGGTTGTCAGATTACTTGATCTATCAATCTACTTCAGATTAAGATCAATCTAGATCAATTCTAGACACAAAATCCTAACAAGAACAATCATTAATTGAAGGTAAGTGTACTTTATGGTTTCACACGTGTGAAAAACTGTCTGAGTACGGAATCCAACCTGAAAATCAAGTACACGTTGATAGAACCTAAAACAATCAAAATAAATGTAGACAAATGGAGAGAATCACTCAAAATTGCTTCCAAAACCAAGATTGGTGTCTCACATTGATTATGGCCAAATGTGGCTCTATATATAAAATAAGTGGGAGCTCGTGGTACTGATCATCCCTATGATCCCACATGTGTGAAGGCGCTTTGTCATATGATGATTCATCATGCAAAACCCACACTTGAACAAAACCTTCTAGTTTGAGCACTTTTGGTCCATTTTTCTTCTATATGCAGATCTACTTGGAAATCTTCTAGAAGTCAAAATTCGCCTACTTCAGCTTATTCCACACATGTGAGCTGTCCTCTACACATGGGATATGACACCTAACCAAAGGATGTGGCTCATGCAATCAATAGATTGATGCCATGTGTCATATGTCTAGAAAACTAGTTTTTGGCCTTTTTAGCCACTAGAACTTGAATTAAATCATATGTACATCCTATATGATTATGGTACATGACAAGTACACTAGTTTCACACGTGGGAACAGGCTCCACACATGTGTGTTTATCTATATACAAGATTTTTGGCCTCTACCAAGCTTATTTTTGCATTTTTCACACTTATAGGTAGAATATCTTGTTTGAGCATGATCTAGTTTCTTGCTTTCAAAAGCAACTGGTCTACCAACCTGATGAACAAACTCTCCTATAGCAAAGTCGCTAGCATCTGTATAAACCACAAAGGGTAAGTTAGGATCAACAATGTGGAAAATTGAAGCCGTAGAAACACATCCTTGCGAGTCTCAAAACTCTCATTCATATCATCAGTCCATGTTATCAATGGACTGTTTTTGCAGCTACATTTTTTTTTGCACCCCCTAAGAACGTTCGTTAGGGGCAACGATATTAAGGCATAGTCCATAATGAACCTATGAAAGAAGCCTGTGAAACCCAAAAAGGATTTCAAATCACGAATTGTCTAAGGTCGCGGCCATTTTTGTACCTAACGAACCTTATCATAATTGATTTCAAGACCTTTATCAGATATGAGATGGCCATGCATTTGAGTTTAGTTTGAAAGAACTTTCATTTCAACTCCTTAGTATAGAGCTTTTCTTGCGTTAGAAGATCCATGACAATACGAAAGTGCTCTTCATGCTCTTGAAGTGTCCTACTATAAATTAATATGTTGTCCAAATACACCACCACAAACTTTCCCAACTATGGATGAAGAATATTGCTCATCATTTGCTGGAAAGTCGTAGGTGCATTCGTGAGTCCAAAGGGTAAAGCTAAAAACTCGTAATGGACGTACCTGGATTGATATCTAGCCTTAGGAACATCCTCATTCGTAATCCTTATTTGATGGTATCTTGATCTAAGATCAATCTTGGCGATCTACATAGTTGCATTCAGACGATCCATTAGATTATCCATCCTAGGTAAGGGATATCTATTCTTGACGGTTAAATCATTTGACTTTTTAAAATTGCCACACAAACATGTGCCGCCATCCTTTTTACTAACCAAAAGGATTGGTGATCTCCAAGTGGACTTACTAGGCCGAATATGGCCCATCCTAAGAAGTTCTTGTAACTACTTAGAAATTTCATCCTCTTCCTTGATGCTAACTCTATATGGAAATAGAGATACAAGTTGGCTACTAGGAAACAACTCTTTCTGATAGTCGACACTCCTTTGGGCCATCAGGTAGTTTTGAAAGAAAAACATCACTATACTCTTGCCTAAGTTTGTTAAATATCCTACCTTCATGTGAGTTAACACTTAAGGGATTAGTTATAGACACATTCAAAGGCAAATGCAATAAATTAATATTTAAACTTTGAACTGCATGGTCATCCACATATACTTCATCTTTAAAAAAACAAAGATAAACTTTATTTTTAGAGTCTTTCAAATGTTCAACAACTTCTAAAGCAGAAACAAGAGGATCAAAAGGCCTATTTGCATTGCCTTTTAGTTTAACAAATGAGACATTATGCAAAAAAGTTATACTATGAGTTACACAATCCTTTCTTAAGGACTCAATTTTGGAGCACAACTACTTCTTTTCTTAGATTATGTCTAAGCTATCTAAATTCATAATATGAAAGTCTAGCGGTTCGACATAATCTTGAATTCTGAGCTGCAATTGAGGAACAAGATGGTCCCAGGCTTGTCAATCTTCCCCCAATGCCATTTTCACCACATACAAGTGATAACTTGCCGCGGTGGCCACCTTGAGTTTTAGCACCAATTTATCATTCATAAAGTTATGTATGGAACCATTGTAAAAAAGAACAGTCACAAAAAAGCATCATAAATTGGCTATCATGGACTTCCTTCCACAAGACCATGGAGAAAAGTCAAGAAAGATTGATCTTAATGACATGCAAATGAAAAATTGGAGAATTCACCCACTTGGAACCTTGGAGATTGGCAACAAAAATCCGATGAAAAGCTTCACCACTCCAAGTTCTTTGAACTTCGTAAGCCTTGCCCTAATACCAATTTAAGGGAAAGCTCCTCAAGATGTTGCTTAGAACTCAAACACACGACACTATGGAGCAAACCACCCAACCAAGTAGAAACAACCGTTCAATTTCCAACAACTTCAGCTCCAAGCCAAGGAATAGGAAGCAAGAGTAGAGTGAGAGAAATTGGCAATGAATCACCAAAACTATGATGGAGTAGGGTGAGTTTCTACTAGGTTTTATAGGCCCAAAGCCCCTCTGTGAATGTGCCCATGCAAAGCCTAAACTCCCCAAAAGCACTTTTCATTGCTATTGATACTCTACACATGCATTAAAAATCCTAAATCCATGTGCTAACTTGGCTTAGTGTGTCTGGGCCTCACAAGATTATTAATTACATTACTAGCCTCGTCCAAAATAACGTGGCGCAACCAATAATCTCGAGTACTCGAGTACTGGAGTATTGTGTATCCAAATCTAGGATTATGCCAAATCCTATATGTAGGACATGGACGTAACAAAAAGTATGAAACTGAAAATGAAAATAAAAATAAAAAGGGACCTCTATATGAAAGAACAAAAACATCTTGTTTTGTGGCCTGTCTACTTTTTTGAATCCTCAAACCATATACAAATGAAGTAACAAGTGTCACTCCTTTATCTAAGTAAATTCCCGTTTGAAATTTTTGTTTACTTTAACAATCTTCTACCTCAAAAGACATACTCTTATTTGCATAAATTATTATCATTATTTTAAAAAGTCTCTATGCTTGTTATGTGTATAATGTTACATGAGACAATATTCTGATATGGAACTTTGATGCCAACTACAAGGGATGAGACATGCAAGACGTTGACCACTATAAAGATGGGCTATAAGTTTTTATCGAGGTGAATTTGAATCACTTAAAAAAATGTCTCAAATGTGACCTTTCACAATGTAGAGATGACTTGAAAGGGACCAACATTTCACGCAAGGTGTTGTGACATTTTCCAATGATTCCATGGGTGCAACAATTGTTAGTGATTATTTCTTTATTGGGATTATGAGAGTACCATAAGATTCACTTGTTGCATGTAGACACACTAAAAAAGAATATCCATGTTTTGCAAGAAGAGATGTAAGATTTGGATATGGAATAGATGGAAATAACTACTTTGGTATGTGGCCAAATTGGTTAATAGTCTTGATTATCTACAGTATTTTGCCTTACCTAGCTATAGAAAATGTGCATCTTATGTTGGCACTTCTTATTTTTTATAAGAAATAAAGTAAATAACGTGGATGTGTATCTTGTACCCAAATAAACTATCCTTGACCTTGATAGGATTTTCCACCTCAAAACATATTGTGTAGTGCATGTTTTATATGCGGACCAAGCCTTGAGGCCAAGCACTCACATTATCTCAACAAAATGGTGTAACCACTTAGACCTATGTCTTGCTCTTCTCCCAAGATGAACATTGGAATTAACTTCATTTTTCATTGAATTTTTGAGGTTACCTCTACCTTGTTTTCCTCCTTTGATTTTGGTCTAAAGAATCTCATTTGCTATATTGGTCCCTACCTCACAAAGGTTGTCCAACTCTTAGAAGATTGGCAAAACATATAATGCATAATGTGCTAGTTTTGCAATTTCGAAAGCCTTTAACTTGAAAAAAATAGAATCAAAGTTTACATTTTTGCAAAATATAATTCTAAGAACAATTAATGCTAAAGGAAAAACACTAGATTGACTTGTTGCTTGTCAAGGATTTGAGGAGAGCAAAAAAACGTTTCTATTAATGTAAGGAGGCATAAACACATAGACCTTTCAAAGTCTATTCTGAGGCTAAGTGTAAGTATATCATACAAAAACAACATCTAGAATAGATAGGACTAAAAAATATACTAGAATAGATATTAGTGACACTCTACAGATAATATCTATTGTAAAAAAACTTGATCAAATCAAAGTGCGAGAGAGGTTATTTTCTAGGAATCTATTGTAAATCACAACATGAATACAATTTTATTATTATAGTAGAAAGAATTGCTTGACTTGTTATATATATTAGCATAGCCTACTATCATGATTCATGATGCTCCCTTCCCAATTTAAGTAGACAAATAAATGTATTTTATTGACTTTGCTTCTCTATTTCGATCCTCACATGAGACAAATTGTGGATAAGAAGTCAACAATTAACATAATGGAGCTAGTGGAATTGAACAAGTTGGAGACATATTTGGTGCGTAGATATCATGTGTAACATGCATATCATCATTCTAGTACACATAATAGAATATTTCAAGTGTGAATATAAAAAAGAAAGTACGGAGCAACATATTTTTTAAGTACATACATAAACATAAATGTCACATACACAAGACATATACCATCACGACAATCCACACAAGAGGGCTTGAAATGCGGATGTAAAAATTCCAATTATTTGTAACATGGTGATTTTTGCTTGTGGTTTTACCCACCTAGTTTTGAATCTCCATATGTGCATTTGCATACAATATGTGCCCTTATGTGATGATTGTTTCAATTGGACAAAGATTGAAGGCCACCCTTCATGGTGTGTTGGTGCTTGGATGGAAATTAATGGCTGCCCTTCTGTGTTCTCACTTGGATGAAAGTTAAAGGTTAAATTTAGATCCTTCATAGTCAAAACAAAATTTGAAGGTTGCCTTTAAGGCCATAGCTTGCTCGTTGAGGCCAATGTACTAAGCCTTGCGCCCTGCTTATTTCGTATCTTGTATCTACTAGATTATAGCAACAAAATAGTTTATGTAAAAACAAAACAAGTAATAATGTACTTCTTTATCTTTTACCATCTATATATAAGTTGTCTTTACAAGTAACATTTATTTGAAAGGTGTAGTAATTAGAAGTGCTCAAGGTACGAATTTACCATGTGCTAAGCAACCATAGGTGATTCAATAGCCAATAGCGTTAACTAGGTGATATTTGTGGTACATGTTTCAAAATGGACTATAATGGAATATGATTTATCCCTATGAAACTATTTGAAAAAACCTTGGAACTTATCTATAAATTGGTACGCACAAGCATTTACATAAGCAAGTGAGAAGTGTGTACAATTTTTCACACAATTTGACATGATTTATGAAGGAATCGATTTTTTTTTCTCTAAAATTAATTAGCAAAATGATTGAGTCTAGTGGAGTGTAACAATTATATATATGTATATATACATATGTATATAACAAATATATATATGTATATATACATATATATATATATATATATATATATATATATATATATATATATATATATATATATATATATATATATATATATATATATATATATATCTGCTGTGATCAATATTCAAAATACTAGGTCTGTATACCAAGATCTGGACTGTGGATAGATACCCGAGAATGCGAGCAGGCGGGTGTGGATCAATATCAGGTCTGTGTGGATCAATACGAGGATCATGAGCAGACAGGTGTGGACCAATACCAGAATCGTGACTATGCAGACAAGCACCTCTCTCTGGCAGCGGCTCTCTCCCAGGTACCATGCTCTCTCCTTGGTATCATGCTTACTCTCTCTCTCCCTCTCTCTCTCTCTCTCTCACACACACACACACACACACAAACCCAGGATCGTGACTATGGATCAATACCAAATTTGTGTGAATGTATACCAGGTTTGTGTGGATGTCACCCTTTGGGACAAGCTCCGTTCTTTGTGTGTGTCCTCAGACTTTAGCCTCACCAGAGGAGTGTATGCTCCCCTTCCCTTCCTGTATACAACACCAAGGACCCTACAACAAAATGGAGTGGCCGAGAGGAAGAATAGGACTTTATGTGGAAGTGCCAAAGCCGTGAGGTTAAGTGCTAACCTTGATAAGCCATTTTGGGCTCAAGCTTTGTTGTGTGCTAATTTCTTGTGCAATAGGTGGCCGAGTGCTATTTTGGACGGAAGGACACATTTTGAGATGCTATTCAAGAGGAGGCCAAGTGTCAACTTTCTTAAAACCTTTGGATGCACATGCTATGTCAACATAACTCTTGATGATAGGACCAAGGAGGATCCATCTTCAAGGAAATGTATATTTGTTGGATATAGTGAGGTGAGTAAAGCCTACAAGGTTTACATTCCTTCTACTAGTAAGGTGATTATTGGTAGAGATGTCATTTTTGATGAGGGGAACATTCCAAAAGCATCTTCAAGTACTATTGATGGTGATGTGGATGGATCTAACATTCTTGATGTTGATGTAAAGGATCCTACTTTTTATGGTGATGATAATGGAACTTCATCAAGTCAATAGCCAAGGAGAACATCAAGGAAAAGACAAATGCCTTCAAGGCTCACATATGATGAGAAAGGTAAGCAAGTTGTTGGATGTACACACTTTGCTTTCCTAACCTCTTTTGATGAACCTACTTGTGTAGATGAAGCAAGGAACAAAGAGGAATGGATCCAAGCAATGGATCTTGAGTATCAAGCTCTTATGAAGAATGAAACATGGAGATTGGTGGAGTTACCTAAGGACAAGAAAGCTATTGGATGCAAATGGATCTTCAAGATGAAGACAAACCAAGATGGATCTATCAACAAGTACAAGGCAAAGTTGGTGGCAAAAGGATATGCTCAAGAACATGGTATTGACTATGATGAAACCTTTGCACTCGTGGCAAAGATGGCAAGCATTCGGGTCCTCATCTCTATTTCTACTCTTTATGGATGAGATCTATGGAAATTGGATATCACAAATGCTTTTTGAATGGTTATCTTGAGGAGGAAGCGTACATGGAGCAACCCGAGAGCTAAATTTGACCTTCAAAGCCAAATCATGTGTGTTTTCTACAAAAGAGCCTATATGCCCTTAACCAAGCACCAAGGAGTTGGTATGCTAAGCTTAACACTTTTTTACTCTATCAAGGCTTTGTTATGAGTGAGTATTATCATTTACTTTATTATAGGTTTTCTGGAAATGATGTTACCATTTTGCTAATCTATGTGGATGATATCATCTTGAGTGGTGGAGATAAAAAAAGATGTGGAGGATATCAAGAATGCTGTCAAGAGTGAAGTGAGGCATGATCTTGGTCATTTGCATTACATTTTAGGAATAGAAGTGATTAGACCTTATCAATCTACTTTCATTTGTCAAGAGAAGTATGCTAATTCTATTCTAGAAAGATTTCATATGGTAGATGCAAAATCTTGTGATATACCTATGGAGTCAAATGTAAAGCTAACTATAAGAGGTAATGAAAGATACTTCAAGGACATTACTCTCTATAGGAAGCTAGTTGGTTCACTCATCTAGCTAACCATCACAAGACCAGATCTAAGCTATTGTGTTGGGAGATTGAGCCACTTCATGCAAGATCCTAGTGAAGAGCATTGGAAGCTAGGGAAACGAGTTTTGAGGTATATCATTGGAACTCAAGATTTTGGCATACATTG
This sequence comes from Diphasiastrum complanatum, assembly GCA_029204225.1. Lineage (NCBI taxonomy): Eukaryota > Viridiplantae > Streptophyta > Lycopodiopsida > Lycopodiales > Lycopodiaceae > Diphasiastrum > Diphasiastrum complanatum. Next base: position 13,807,720 of record CM055104.1, on the reverse strand, counting down.
TAAGAGGGATCATCACCTAACTTGTTTGGATTTTCATATTCAGACTTTGCTAGAGATCAAATGGATAGGAAATCCATTAGTTCTCATTGTATTTTCATAGGTGATGGAGCTATATCATGGATGTCAAAGAAACAAGCCACTATCTCATTGTCATCTAGTGAGGCCGAGTACAAAGCACTTACACATTGCACAAGGAGATGGTCTGGATCAAGAGGATGATCAAGGATCTTCACTTTCTGGAGTTTTCAGAAAGTCCAATCATCTTTTGTGACAACCTATCAGCCCAAAAGTTGGCAACCAATCCTATTTTCATGCTAGGAGCAAGCATATTGAGGTGGCATATCACTTTGTGAGGGAGTAAGCCATGGTAAAGGAGGTGGAGCTTCAACATGTGTCCTCAAGGGAATGTGTAGCTGATATCTTCACCAAAGCATTGGGAAATGACTTGTTCATGAAGCATAGGACTTGGAGTGTTTTCAGAGTCTATGCTAAAACTAGTTGAAGAGGGAATGTGACAAAGTTCAACTAGTTTTGCTATTTTGGTCATATTTGTATATTTGGCAATTGAGGCCAATTTTCATATTAGACTTAGAGTTTGACTTTTCAAAGTTATATTAGTCTAAAAGAATTTGAATAAACACTTCTGGAAAGTGTGGGAAAGTATAGTACACGAGTTTTTGGTAGATTCAATTTGAGTAGTAGAGACATTGAATCTAGTCACAATAATAGTAGGGTTTTTCATTATGGAGGGAAACCAAAGTTTGAAATTAGGTTTGGACCTGTTATAAAAGGATGTAACTCATGGAAAGAGAAGACATTCTCTCTCTCTTATCTCATTTCATGCTTATACATGGTTCTCTTGGGTTCATCTATCCATTGGTGCACTATATTGGTGATATCTTGCAACCTTGTGTGTAGAATGCTTATTTTATGCTATTTTTAGATTCACACATGTGAAATATAGTAGCTCACTATTCTTGTATGGAAAGAAACTCGATCATATCTTGTTTTTGATGTTTGATCAGGTTCTTAGTGAGTTTGCATCTCTTTTATTAAGTAGATGTTGATTTTTACACATTGTCAAGATTTGTAGAGTTGATTTATTTCTAACCAAAGATCAGGTTATGGATTTGAATCTTGATTGATCCAAAATTCTTCACAACTTCTCTGAATTTGGATTTATTTTAGCCTATTGATCGTGATTATGGAATTTCTCCATAGATTTTGATGGAAATCAATTTTGCTTGGAATTTATCGTTGCTACTAATCTAGTATGTTTTCCATATTGGACTTGCTGTTTTACAGTCATTATTGATTGGATCTATTGCATGTCTATTGAAAAGTCAAAAAGGTGCTTAGATTGTGAGTTTTAGCCAAAAATTTGGGGGGGGGGGGGGGGGGAGGGGGGGGAGGGGGGGGGGGTTGGACTAGAAATGGGCTATAAAAACCATAATTGACTGAAATCATAACTTGTAGTGCTTGCATGTAATTGATTTACGGGGATTTGGTCCTGATTGCACTTAATTGTGGATTTGATCCACATATTTTGGTCCAAAAACATGGTTTTTTTTTTAATGGTTTTTGGACTAATTTTGGGATTCTTCATAAAATTCATGGCCAATACTTTGAATGCACATTTTCAGAGGTGTAATGATGTTTTCCAAAGGATTTCATGAAGTTTGGTTAGGATTGGACACCATTAAGGGTCTCAAAAAGCCATAAATTAGTGTATTTTTGGGGACTTTTGAGCATCCATGACTCTCAATTGGTGGTCTAAACCTGTTGGATCTTGTTACAAGCTGAAAAATATGATGGCTTTCCTTTGATTTGAGCCTCCATGCATCCAATTTGGTTGTGTGAGGCCTAGGCACCATTATGTTAAAGTTTTGCTTGTTGAAGGAGTCCAAAAATGCATTTTTTGCATGATTTGAGCTTATTATTGTTTGTTGGACCTGATAGAAGCCTCTATGCCTCTCTAACTAACCTTAGAAGAGTGCTTGTAACCTCTGATTGGGTGCATATTGGACTGGAGATGGATTTTTGAAGATATCTCCTTGGAAAAGTGCACCCTCCTACCTGAATTTGGATCATTTATTGCTCACACGTGTGAAGCCTAGGTGGTAGGGTGATGTGGCAACGTCTTTTAGACCTACTCTCCCTCTGTATAGTGCTTTACAGCGACCAATTTGGTGTCTTGTAGAGAAAGTTATGGCCATCGGAAGTTTGACAATTTTTGAACTAAAATCTGAAAATTTTCCGTAATGTTCCATGCATGTAATTTAGTTTAGTACTTTTCTGTTGATGGAAATGTAGGGATAGACCTGTTTGCATGCTTGGATGCATGTTGAATGGATGTTCAGTAGATTGATCAGAGAAAATTTCATGCATGAAGCTATTTTTGGCAATTCTAGTTCAAAAAGCTGATTTCCCAGTTACTAGGCAATTTACGTAAAAAATTGATTTTTTTAGAAATCACTGCATGTAATGTATGATGCATGCCGGATGTTTTGTAGTCCTTTAGGAATGTGATGGTAACTATGAAACTGTCAAGTCGTTGCTTTAGATCGATTTTCACAAAGTTTAGGTCCATATCGAATGGCATTTGAAAATCCCAGTTACGTAAAGTTTTGGAAGAGCCATGGATGTTTTGGATTTGTTCAAATTCACTGGTTATTGATCAAACTGGAATTGCCTGAAAAGTGAATGAACTTACTGATTTGAAATTAGTCTGGTTGGTAAGGTCACAATACCTTTTACTTTTAGTTGAAGATTTTGGAATATGTCAACTAATGGAAGCATTTCTTGTTTTTTGGGATCAATAAAGACCAAGAATAACACAAATCTTATTGGAACAGTTTCTATGCTGATCCCTAAGAGGATTTGCCAGTAATTGAGTGCGACACTCAAATATTGAACAATCAAAACTATCTGGTCGATTAGTAGTTAAAGGCACTACTGATTCCAAATTGGTCTTTTTCCTAGCCAAATTTGGGGCTTTTAGCCTGAACCATATTTGGAAGAGATGAAAGAGATGAAACCTGGGAGGTGGTTGATTGGTTGACCGAGCCGATCAGTCTTGTTCATCTACTTTTAATTCATGAAGTATTGGTGATAGCAAGTGAGAATACAATTGGGAATTTAGCATTGGCAGTTAGATAATCCATTTATAAAACCATCTCTGTTTTGCATTGGGATTTGGATCTTGCAAGTGAAAGCAGATGAAAGGTGTTCCATACAAGAATCTAATAATTTGGATTTTTTTTTAAGACATTATAGAGTGTTTCTTTATATTGATTGAGACAACTAACCTGTAAAAGAATTATGTTACTTTTACTGATTCTAAAATAGATATTGGATATCTTGGACAATATGGTATTCAGTTTTGTTGATATCCATGATCCTTTTGGGTTAGTGAATATTCATGAGGTATTTTAGACAGTATATAGCGATATCGTTCATTGGGTGTTATGCGGATTTGTATTCTTTGTAACGCTTCAGGAGCATGAGAGAATTCAAAGTTAGAAGTATCTCCTGAAATTGGTTGTGATTCTGATTCTATATCTAGGTATAGGATATCGCCAAATAGTCTTTTTTAATTTTTGGGTAAACAAATCTTGAAGCAAAAAAAACTCTCTCTCTCTCTCTCTCTCTCTCTCTCTCTCTCTCTCTCTCTCTCTCTCTCTCTCTCTCTCTCTCTCTCTCTCTCTCTCTCTCTCTCTCTCTCTCTCTCTCTACCCGAGAGTAGGCTATTTTTCTCTCTCTAAAGGCATGGTGGGAAATTAATTTTTTCATATACTTTGATTTCTTTAAGTGCCAATTGAATGTGGATTCATTGTGCATGAAATTGTGCTCTTGCCTTAGAATCAATCTAGGAAGATTGTAGGATGCAATCTATGTGATAGATCTATGTGCAATCCCAACTACCTTAGAAGATCAATTGTGGGTGTTGGGCAGGTCTTCACACATGTGACACCTTCACATACCATTCTTCCTTCTCTTCCCTCGGCCATTGTTACCAATCCACAATCCTATTTTCTCAAGTTTACTTCTTCTTCCTTTCTTGCCTCCATGTCCCTTCTCTCATTATCATCCTTAGAGTCCTCCTTTCCATGAGGGAGCTGACCTTTTGGAAGAGCGGTAATTCTATCTCCCCTCTTGAATCCCTCTTGTTCTCGAAAGCTATAACCATCAACTCCAAGCCTCTTGACCTGATTGAAAGAAGGCTCTACCTTAGCCTTACCTAGAAAGGTTTTGTCACCTGGGATCATATCATGAATTTTATCTACTCTCTCAGCCTCTCCCATCTTAGGAAAAAGCTTGGTCTCTTTGCATGTGAATCCAGATTTATGTCCTTTGCCTTCACACACGGAGACCTTGGACCCCTCTCTACCTCCTTCTCTTCTAATTGTGATAACAAATGGGTTTTTAAGGCATTGGATAAGAAGGGCAACATCTCCTATTCCTTTGTTTACGCTGCAACCAAAGAGCCTCTCTTTATCTTCTCCTGGTTCAATTATAAGTGGAACCTTTCTAATCCCCCTCGTATGTGGAAGGCCAGATTTCGTCGTGCTCATAAAATCAGGCCGAGCAAGTACAAAGTATTTTCTCTTATGATTCTTCAACTTTCTCTCCCTGTTCGTGCAAATTATAGGGGTAGTGTATCGCATGTTTGCTCTAAGTGCAAAACATTAGACCAGTAACTCATTTGTTTTTCCATTGTCATGCCCCGCTTTGGAGTTCAGTGTCTGACCTATTCATTGCATGCTTTCATGTCAGATTCAGGAGGTTTAGCCACCATGATCTACTTCTAAATCATATTATTTATGAAGATGAAGCTATTAACGTTTTCTGGTAGTGTATTAGAGTTATTACTCTATGGAATATTTGGTCAGACAGAAATAGCAAGGATTTGAGAATGGTGATTATGTCATCCCCTTGCTTAATTTTAAAGAGGCAAAGAAACTTTTTTATTTGTAAGTCACTGGTTCTTTTATTTGTACTTTGTATAAAGTCATTAATCTATGGTTAAATTTCTCGAGGAAAAAAAAAATTGAACCACCAAGATATTGAAAAGACAATTCTCCTACATAAAAATCTTGAACAAAACTTGTTCTTAACATCCATGGCAACTTGACTAAACAAGGTAATAAATTTGCTTGCCAACAATTATGGACCATAAATATCATGTTAAAGTTTGAATCATTTACTAGCCAAGTAGAACTTTTGGAGAAGACTTTGAGTTTTTAATCAAATTTGAGAAAACCTTTTATACACCTATTGAAATTTTTTTGTCTAGGAAAATGATCTTGCTTGTGACTTTTATTGGTGGGAAGTGGCATTTGAGAGATTAAATCAAGCTCACTACTGTGAGATGTAACTTCTAAAATGACTCAAACCACTAATAAAGGTCTCTAGGTGGACATTCACTTACATAAAAGGTGATCACACAATATATTTACTCTTACCTAATGCGATCCTAATTTGTTTGTCAAAATTCCAAGCATCACTCTCTAAGATAAATTGTTTTGCTCAGCCAATGTAAATTTTATAAACATTCAAAAGGCTAAGGGTCATGTTAATTTTCATTATCACTTAGCTTGGTGGATCAGACTTTTCTATTGTGGAACATATTTTCATTTTAGTTCCTAAATTTTGAGAGAAATTTTTATGGCAATGGACTTGGTCATGTTATTATAGGCTAGTGTCCCCCCCCCTTGCGCCCAAAAAAAAAAAAAACTAATACTAATGGATTTAAAGTTCCAAACCAAGACTACTAAGTTAAGTCTACATACTCGATTGATGCAATTTCTAGCTTGTAAGTTACAAGCTACTAGTAATAAATTCAACTTCCAATTCCTTATAGTCATTTTGACATTGTTGAGTATTGATCCACTTGGTCTCATGACACTGCCATTAAGTGATATCGACTTATGCATCCATCTGATTGTTTTAGATTGAAGGAACTAGTCTCATACATAATGGAATTCCTTGATAGATTTCCATTATATAATGCTTCCAAAATATTGATAATTGGGCCACTTCAAACAAAAGTCTTGTAGAGATGTTCACACTTTTAAAACTAGTAAAGGACACACTTAAGATGTACACTTCATTGTGGATGGGTTGAAGGATTATTTTCCCTTCTAGTGGAAGATGGAAGAAAGATTTCTTACCCTTCAAAGATCCAAAGAATGGAGAAATTTTATTTTATTTACTCTAAAGCATTGGTACATGTTACTCATTCTCCTCTATCTTGGTTATTGATACATTGCCAAGCTTCTCCAACTTCAAATATAAAAAGAACTAGAGTATCACAACTTTAATGCCAAGTTATGACATTGTGTGTGGATTGCCCGTGTGTGTGTGTGTGTGTGTGTGTGCACGCGCGCGCGTGTTTATTCTAGAGCGTAAATGTTGGATGGGTTGGGATCAAGTTGTGAAAGATTTTTTATCTCTATCCACATATACTATTTTAAAGGTATATATAGGGAAAATAAATTCAAAAAAAGATATGTCCAAATTTTTAAATGTGATGTTGATAGCAATCAAAATATCTTCAATGATCCTAACTTACATGCAATTGAAAGTGCTAATGATGTTCAAAATTGTTCGGTTTCCTAGATTTAATGCACAAAAGACACCTAAGGCTATGGCCCTAATTGTTGTTGATAAATTCTTGATTATTGATTGAAGTTCGACCTTTGAGCTGGCTATAAAGCTATCAAAGGTTGTAAATTGAAGTTTACCCTTCAAGGGCCATGAAGAGGGTCATTGGATGCCCTTTCAGCCAATAGTTGACATGATGTTTGTCCTTCAAATGGGCCTTTGTGTCGGTGTTGTATGTTGTTTAAATGCTTTAGGATAGTTTATAGTCAGTTAGCTTGGTCTCTCTAATATGTCCAATCACTAGAGGAAAAAAAAAAAAAAGAAGAACTACAAGGATTGACATTGCTATCTCTTATATTTCATTATTGAAGTTAATTCTCTACCTATCAATCCTCACAAGGTGGCAATGTCTAAGTGATTGGACTATTCCCAAAAATAGCATGGTAGAATGTGGTCAGAATTCAGATTTGATTCCTTTAACATGACTATGAATGGAAAGTCATTGCACACCGTCCACGATGCATTCTTGAATGCAAACTATTATATATGTCATGAATATTTATAGCTTCTTGTCCACTTTCTCTTCATATTTGGTATCTCTACCTTATGTAGGGTTATGATTTTTTTTTTCAAAATAGGCATGAATTACATGACTTACAACATTCTAGTATATTTCTTGCACAACATGTACAATATTAGGATGAACCTAACTTGGGAGCACAAGTCTCTAAACATGTCAATGGAGCAACATGCAATGTTCGAGCCTGCATCAATATGGTGTTGATTTTTCTCTTATCCAACTTGTCCCAGCATTTTTGACATAAGGTTGGGTTATCATTCATCTTTCCAGATGAAGTAGCACTTTTCCTATGTATGGATGTGATTTAATAGATATGTGTTCTTGGGATAATCATCATAATTACTAGAACTTAGACTCTCTGTGTTCCATCAAATGCATGAGTAGATTGCTACTTTTAACTTCAAATGCATGCTATCTAGATATCTACATGTGTGTGTGTGTGTGTGTGTGTGTGTGTGTGTGTTAAAACCATATTTGAAGTTCTCTAGAAAATCTACTTGATGCACAAATACTTATAGTTGAATCTTTCCTATCAAAAGTTGTGATATAGCATCACTTTCATTTTCTCTCAAGGCAATCAAAATCTTCACGAATTTGTTGATATTCTCTTGAAGTTTTGAAGAGCTTTTATTCATTTAGACCATCCCAACATAAGTTGGTTCACCATTCCCATTCACATGTAGTTGACATTTTCAAAGTTTGGATTTCAAGATATCATAGTGAAGAAGTTATCCTATCATGGAGTTTGAATCCTTTGAATAATTTAGATCTCCCTTTGATTTTTTCTAGTTCACTACTCGACTTCATAATTTAGCCAGATTTTGAAATCTTAGACATGAAATGATTTGCATAAACTATTGACTTACATTTGAAATACCTCTATGGAGGAAAAAGAAATCAATGTTTATTGCACTTTTTAGCATGATAGAATGTGAGATTGCAAAAGAGAGATGTATTTGATTTTGAATTGAGGCTATTAAAAATATATCCTTTCCATTGATACTTATTTACATTGTATTGTTTTTTGATAGATGTGTGCTTTAAATCGATTATGACTCCATTCAAGTAATCAATTTATTTAAATGATTTCTTGGGCATTGTCTATTAGAAAATTATTATTAAATTTGTAATCAGATGAAGTTTTATGCACCCAATACTTGATATGAAACCAATTAGTTTCAGGCACAAGTTCATTTGTCATAATTGACTTCGAGCTCTCTAAACTCTCCTTCCTTCTTCTTTTTGTCATGTAGCTCTTGGTTTTTGTGCTACACATCATCTGATTGTGTTGTGGTCCCTTCTAGGTGGATTTTGTTTTTATAATGAGCTTTACTTTCATCCTCAAATTTAATCTATGAGCGGATTATGTTCTCACTGTAAAGTGAAATTGGATTGTTATCTCCTTGTAAAGAGCCAATGTGTAGTGATTGGAGGCTTCTAACTCCACACAAACCCAATTGTCATGGGACTAGTCAAAATCATTATGAAAAAGGGCTTCAACTTTTCCATTATGTATGTGTATGCTACAAAAATCAAAGCTTCTAGGTTGGAATTTTGTTTTGATTCATCAAGACTAATTGATAGTTGTAGGAGACTTCAACATGTCTTTGTGGATGGGGACAATCCCTCTTTTGTCTCCATCTCAAAATGTCCCTCTTATCCACCTATCATTGTTTACAGAATACACTTGTTACTTCCAATAACTTTAGACAACACACATGGTTTGATTATTGTCACATACTTGACTGTTCTTCTCTCTTACTCAACCATTTCAATCTGCTCCACAACTTATCTTGGTCCCATATCCATAAAATGGAAACTTGACATTTCACCAACAAGTCAAATCATTATCTTGTAGTTCTCAAATATACCTTCCCTCTCACTAACAACTCTAAAAGATGCAGCATCTATGTCATAAGTAGCTATTTGGTCATGAAAAAAGTACTAGTAGAAGCAACCACTCCCCTCTACTTATCCGAAAAATATTTCGTTCACAAAGCTGGCCGATTGTTCAAGTCTTTCTCTTTAGCTTGTATATTTTTTATAAACATGCCTGTCAACATCAAAATAACTATAGGAAGTCACATGTACCCTTCTCTCTTCCATTACATGAATATGTAATGCTTATATAACCTTGATAACATTGACAGTCATAGAGCTTAAAGACCAATGATTATGTGACAAATTCAAATGGCTCACAAATGATGGTCTCTCCTCCATCATTTGTTTACAAATTGCTTAATAAATCAACCAAGTTTTCAATTTTCAATTCTTGTCTTTGAATGGTTTTGATAGCACAATCTCATGGAACTCATGAAAAGATTAGGCCTCATTTTACCTGTTTCTCTTTTTCTTACCATAAGAAACGAGCTATCTAGATGTCGTTTAAGACTTGACCATCTCTCTCCTCCAAATGGCCAAAAGCTCTCTAGATGATTTTTTCTTTGTAGATGAGTCCAAAATGCATTAGGGCCAAAGTGCATTGGGCAAGGCCTCTGCACTATAAAGAGAGGTGTGATGTGTGAAGAAAGAGCGGATATCAACTTGAGGCCAACTTAATGCATTTTCAAATAGTTTGACCTAAAGTCAAAGTTTGACTCACACGTGTGAAAAATGCTTGGCTAAGTTGGTCCAAATACCATTTTATTATTATCTATTTCATTTATTATGCATAAGTAGTGGATAATTATCAAGATAGTGAATCTAGACCATTGGTACATTGAATGGCTAGGATTTAGGGCATGAAATTCTAATCTAAAAGATTCTATTTGTGGCCAAATATAGCTATAATTAGGCTAGTACTAATCCATTATGTATCTCTCACTTTTGATGTTGCATTGGAGAGAAGGGATTGCAGTACACTTGTCTATATTACTAGAATTTCTCTCTCTAAAATGGATTTTAATTCTAAGTTTTGATCTTTTGTCTAGTTTACAAAGTTTCTAAGTATTTACTCTAGTAGGAATCACAATGATCTGAGGATTTTCCCCTTGATCTTTAAAATTCAACAATCCCCCTTAATGTGGATCTTCAAATTTGTTGATCTTGAAATTTAAAATATTATTACATTTGTTATGTTTGCTTTTTGATAGGTCTTTGGTAAAATAATATGTTGTCAATTCTTGCTCTTCACTTTCTCTCTTATATAGTGGTATTTGATTTCAATATGCTTACTTTGTGAATGAAATCTCGGATTTAGAGATTGTGCCATTGTGCTTGGATTATCATAATAAAGAGCAATAGGTTGTTGTTGAGCAAGATTGATGTCTACAAGTAGATTTTTGAGTCAAATTGTCTTTTTGATAGCATTTGTGGCAGCAATGTATTCTGATTCAGTTGATGATGATACTAATGAGGTATGCTTTTGAATGTTCCAGGATATTGGGCCTTCATTAAATAAAAATACAAGTCCAGAAATCAATATTCTAGTATCAACATCTCCTTCCCAATCAACATTTGTGTATCCTATAAGAATATTGGTAGATTGGTTGCCTTCATAATAGATGCAAAGACCTTTAGTAGTTTGTATATATTTGAAGACCTTCAAAAGAGCTTTTTAGTGTGTCAATCATGGTTTAGATAAAAATTGACTTAATGTGCTGATATAGTATGCTAGATCGGGACGACTGCAAAGCATAACATACATTAGTCAACCTACAATGGAATGGGTATTGCTTCGTAGCCTCCTTTTTTGCCATAGTTTGTGGACACTACTCTTTTGATAATTTTTGTCCTAGATCTAAAGGAAGGTAGTTTGGTTTACAATTTGAAATGTCATATTACCCAACATATTCGTCAAGTGTCTTTGTTGATTGATGTAAATCAGCTTGCTTTGTGATCCATGTGGATTTGAGTTTCAAGACAATAGTGGGTTGGACCCAAATATGTCATCTTGTGTTCATGTGATAGCATATTTTTCAAAAAATATATTTAGTAATGGTAACTATCAATCAATAAACACAATTACTGTTGGAGTTAATCTTCACTCCAACTAACCTAAATTCATGTCTTGAGCACTGTATTCTCTCTCTACATCGATAGCAGTCTTACTTGCATAAGTCGAGCAGTTTGTACATTGACTTTGAAGCAGGGCAGGATCGACTCGACTTCATTGAGGTAGACTTCACCGACTTGACCGAAGTCTATCGACATCCCGAATTCGACTCCTTCGACATCTTCTCAAGGGCGAACAAGTCGACTTGACTCATTCGACACCTTTGATGATTGTCGACTATCACCAGTCAAAATGGAGATCATCGTCTGCCCTGTACACTACAAACTACGTCATCGTTCACTATGCAGTAACTGCATTACTTCATGACTGTTACCCGCACAGTTGTAATCTTCATGACTACTAGATTGTTGGAGTATGACCAGCATGACATGGTCATTTTCATTTTCTTATTCCATCATAATAATATTTAGCATTGTATTCAACCAACTTTCCATCTGAAAATTAGATTGATTACAAATTTTTGTATTTATGTTGCAGGACACAATTGAAGTTGATGATTTTGCTACAAGAAGAGGAGGTGCCCGAGGTGTTGTTGGCCAAAAGGATTCAACATTTTGCCATTACCTTAAATACTTTCTACAAAATGAAATTTGTATTCAACATGATAACTTTTATTCACAAGCAGGAACTATAGTAATGGCAATAAAAGCATTGTCCTATTTTTGTGATGGACATAGATATCCTAACAGTACATACAAAATCATTTTTGTCAAGAGGGATATAGCTATAAAAATATTGGGTTATGTCTCTAAAAATGTACCCAAAAGATCATCTGCTTTAGCAGTGTACGCAAGTTACATAGAGTTGAGCAAAAGAAGATCGATTGAGCATCTGGATCCATATGAGAGGAGACAATTTCTTCATGGCCATACTGCTCAACTGACCTTTGATACCAATGAGAAGATGTAATGTTTTAATTGTTTTTCTATTACGATGATGAAGTTGAACTATTTCTCCTCAGATGTTGAAATGTCTTTTTGAAAATAAGATTTGTTGAATATTTGGTTTGATATCTAAACTATGCTCTTCTGTAGAACCATTGAAATAATTGATATAAATAGCATCTCTTTGAATTATATCCTCCATGGTTGGTTGCTCGATTGAAAGCTCCTCTTGCTTGCCAATGCAATTTCTCCATACCTTGAGAAGACCATATGCTCATACTTCCATATTCTTTTGCAAAAAATGTGGTGTGATGTAATAGAATATGCTGCAACCAGTAAAATACATATATCAGAAATCAAATATATGACGTTGTTGAATGATTTTGGCACAAAAACAAATATTGCATTACCATATAGTGTGTAACATGATCCTCTCCCCAACATTCTGCTACCGATTTGACAAATATCTCACAATATTTTTGTGAATTTGCAATGTTAATTTCAGATCACTTTTCTTTTTGCAACATGCCAATCAAATTGTCGAGATTTTGCCATACTGCAGTTTTTTTTAATCTTGTGTTGCCCCTATCTTCAAAGTTGTTTGATGCTGCAACAACGTCTTTCCAAACATTGTATCTCATGGTAGAAGACTTTCCAGTATGATTTAATAAAAACCTTCTAGCTTTTGCACCTCCAACAGATGGCTTGTTTGGAACGTTCCCTGATTTACTTGATAGTTTTTCACTTTTTCTATTTTTACATTTTCCTTGTGCAAACCTGCTTTTGAAAGTACTTGCTCTAATATCTCAATTCCAATTTTAGAGACCGATTCAGGTTTAATATTCCAGACATACAAAATATAATTGTAAATCAATTTTTCAATAATTCGTACCTCAGCATGCAATGTGCATATGTGAACATTGATCAATGGAATTGCCAACACAATTCTAAATTTCGGATCCTCTCGATCTCTTGTTGGACCAACTCTTGATCTTGTCAAATTCAAGTCTTTACAATTCTTCATACAATACAAACAAGGATGTTTAGTATTTGTCTCATGCGAAACATTATACATATATTTCAGTGTCTTTAAATCACCTGCAAGATGCCATAAAATTTGAAACGTGCCATAGTTTGGCACATATCATGGTCTTTTTTTAAAACTTGAAAAGTAACAAACACATACAAAGTTACGAACATTGACATTAGCAAACTTGGGTGATAAAATACAATAATAAGTAAAATTGAAATATACCTGAAATGCTGCTAACCACCATATTTCAATTCTCTGATTGAACACTAAATGATGAATCATCTGCATCATTTTCAGTATTGTTCAATGCTCTGTTCATAAAGGTGATATTTACCCGTTCCAATTTTTGTCCCTTAGCAATTTCAGACTCATCAAGTTTAATAACCAATATCAAGATTCCTTGGACTTCTCTTTCAAATATTTGGTAATATTTAATCATGTATGCCACTACTTTGTTAATATCCAAAAATAAATTGTTGGACTCATTGTATTTCAATGTTTCACTCTCACATGTATACAATTTTCTGATATGAAATGGTTCACCTATAAGCATGGTCATACTCTCATTAAGACAATATCTTGCTTTTTTTACTCTAAATGGACAAGGAAGAGGTAGCTTTCAAATCTTCACATGTGCAAAGGCTTCCTGTACAATTTTAAACAATAGAGTATATGCTTTACGACTAATTCCTGAATCATCACATGCTCCCTGGATAACTCTTGCATCCAAGACATGTTGAATGCTCTTTATAATCACTGCAGCAATATCATTCTTAATCTTGTCATAACGAGAATTCTTTAACAATTCTTTTGTAGTTTTTGATGACAATATAGAACCCAAAGATTTTCCAATACTCGTAGAATTCTTAAAATGTTCTCTCGTCAACAAAGATGATCTGCAAGACATAATAAATAATAAACTTGATCTTAAAAAAATAGCAAGCGTTAGAAAAACAAGCACATAAAATCTTAGCAAGCGTGTCATTGCTCTTTTAATTAATACTTAGTCGAACGCTTGAATCCTTTTCTTCTTGTTTCCACTTCTTGAAGACAGATCATTATGTCTTTTTTTGGAAGTCGTTTGCATTTTCTTATATTTAATTTTCTCTTGAGAACTTCGCCTTCAACAATAGCACTGAAGCTTTCCCTTTTAAAATTCTCAACGTCTCTCAACATAACTTGATTGAATATTTAAAGATTAGTAACAATAGTTTGCAATTCTGATATATTGGAGCTCAATGTCATATTCTCGTATATTTGTTTCTGCAAATTTTCTTGAAGTATTGCCTTCTCATTGTTTGTTTGAATCAACAAATACTCCAATACTTGTGTTCGCTTCATTGCTTCATACATCCCGTATTGACTCAACTTTTGACAGTATCCCAACAATCCATTATGTCCATTACACACAAAATTCAATAATTGGCCAGTAGTTTGAAAGTCCAGAAAACATCTGGTACTTGAATCTTTGGGATAAATTGATCCAACTGTCCACAAATCAATATTTCTACAATTTTTTTCTCTAAGTTCTTTCTTACAAGTCTCATTTATTTGACCAGCTTTGGTGTTTTTCTTATGAATTGGAGCACAATCGAGTGGGAGCAATACGAAGATCAAACTTTTTCATTATTTCAAAATCAAACAAACTAAATCATGTAACGAGAAAACGATTCAAACGAAACCAAAACAAGCTTGTAAATCATTAAAGATGCATGTTATATAATCTACCTTTCAAATGTGTTCAAAGATTTTTGGAGGGAACACCATGCTCAACCAAAAATTATCCTCTGCTCCTCCTCTCACTACTGATATGGCTTCTTGGTAGCGTGAATAAAAGCTTCTTGGTCATGGACAGTCGACTGTGTGCTTAGGCGGCGTGTTTATTTTGTTTGAGTTAAAATGAGTTAACCACGCCAGTTAGACGGCGGGCAGCACCGGAAACTAGAAAAATGGCAACAAATCTTGTCATTTTTACTTTCTCTCTCTAATCATTCTCTCACTAAGTTCCGGTTTCTTATAGGTCCCTTTTTGAGTTGAGGTTTTCCCTAATGTGTAAATGAGTACAACAAGTTGCGGATCAAAACCGCGTATTCTAAGCTATCTCTGAGCGACTAAATATAAGTCTGAATTAAGCGTAATGCTGATAAGCAGTAAGCGCAATAGCAATCTCTAATCAACTCTAAAGAAGTGAGCTAGAATGCTCGGGAGTGTTCAAGCTCGCAGGCTTGAGAGAGAGAACACTAACTTTTCAATACTTGATGATTGATCTTCGTGCTTCAATACTTGCTTAAGATGTAGGAATATGAACAACTATGTATACTAAGCAATCAGGTCATCAAATGCGTCATCCATTTGGCTATGATGTGCTAACATCCATCCAGTTAGGACTTCTCAAAAACTACTTGCTAATGAATTAATGCAAGTCGGTGGCTTTGGTTGTAAACAGTCACTCTGCAAAAATGAACGTAAACTGTCATGCGAAGCAATTTCCATTTTGAGTCTTTTGTGTCGTCTTCAGGCTTTACTTCAATATCTGTAACAACATCCCACAACTCATTGGCGATTAGCAAGGTCTTCGTCTTAAATTTTCATAAATGATAATTGGATCCATTCAACTTGTTTGCGATAAGACCGACTTTACTTTGAGAATCCATCTGGAACTTTAGTCTGTCGACGTTAAGAGAGATATCATGCTATGGAAATCAATTCTCTAATATCGAAAAAAATTGATTTGAATTGAAGAATAATTTGATATTGTGAAAGATATCAAGTATAAGAGCTTGCACTCTGATATAGTATTAGGCCTTGAAGAATCAATGCTCTGATACCATGTTGGAAAGAGGTGTATAAAAGACAAGTCGAATAGAATCGAATAAAAAGAATTCAAACGACAAGAATTAAAACTTATCGTACGCAGCGGAATAAACTATCTTTCTCTTTCTCTATGCATAACTACGCCTATCAAATTCAAACAAAAACAATAGTCATAGAAATCACGTTCGATCTTATAGTAACTAACTTTGAGATATTAGTACTACAATGATTACGTAGCCAAACATTTAAGCATTGAATTATCAGACAAATAATCAGTCGTGAAGAACTACAAAAATGCACACATTATGAGACGAAGCTGAACGCAATAAGAGGATAGTATTGACTCAATATGAAAATGAAATAGATGTAAATGACTACAACAAGTTGCGGATCAAAACCGCGTACTCTAAGCTATCTTTGAATGGCTAAATATAAGTCTGAATTAAGCGTAATGCTGATAAGCAGTAAGCGCAATAGCAATCTCTAATCAACTCTAAAGAAGTGAGCTAGAATGCTTAGGATTGTTCAAGCTTGCAGGCTTGAGAGAGAGAACGCTAACTTTTCAATACTTGATGATTGATCTTCATGCTTCAATGCTTACTTAAGATATAAGAATATGAACGACTATTTATACTAAGCAATTAGGTTGTCAAATGCGTCATCCAGTTGGCTGTGATGTGCTGAAATCCATCCAGTTAGGACTTCTCAGAATTTACTTGCTGATGAATTAATGCAAGTCAATGGCTTTGGTCGTAAATAGTCGGTCTGCAGATTTGAAGGTGAACTGTCACTCTGCAGAAATGAACGTAAACTGTCATGCAAAAAATGCGAAGGTCTTCGCCAACGTCATTTCTTTAACATTTGAGACATCTCACATTTTGCGAAAAAGCTGAAGTGAGAAAAAATCCCAAAAGATGAAAATCTCAAAAATGCCGACACTGTGAGTTGTTTCTGAGTAGTTATGCAGACTGTGTAAAAACATGAAAAAACCTGCAGGTCTAGATAAAAATTGGACGAAGATTAAAATGTCGATTAGTCAATTAGTAGGAGAATAATCCAATAGGCTCCTCCACAAATCTTGCAAGATCTTGACATAAGATGGATTAGTGGCACTTTCATTCATCTTGTAGTAGTTACCTTCATCAAATGTAACATCTCTACTCACTAAAATCTTTTTAGTGATAGGATTATAGACTCTATATCCCTTGCTATTTTCACCATAACCAACAAAGATTCCCTTTATGGATGTAGGATCATCCTTCTTTCTTGTATCTAATGATTGAAAAACATAGCAAGTAGATCCAAAGGTTCTAAGATCTTTGAGATTTGGCTTCTTATCAAATAGAGCCTCATAAGATGTTACGCCTCCAATGGGCTTACATGGCGCAATCTATTACATAAGTAAGTTGCACAAATAATGGCCTCCCCAAAATGACTTTGGTAGAGATGAATATAGCCTTGAAAGCTTTTGCACACTCACAAAGAGTTCTATTCATTCTCTCGGCTATACCATTTGGTTGAGGACTATAATACATGTAAGCTCTTTTAATACCATTGGATTTACAAATCTCTATCATCTTAGTGGAGATATACTCTCCACCATTATCACTTCTCAATACTTTTACTTTAGCATCAAGTTGATTCTCAACTAGAGTTTTGAGCTTTACAAAAGACTCAAACACTTTACCTTTGGAATCCAAAAGTTCAATCCAAGTGTATCTAGAGTAATCATCAATAAATGATACATACATTAATGCACCTCCATTGAATTCTCGAGAAAAAGAGTGCACATCACTATGAATGAGATCTAATGCTTTAGAAGATCTAGTGGAAGAGTTAACAAAAGACGCCTTTGAAAGGCTACAAGCTTCACAACTTTTTCCACACTTTGAGAATGTCTTTGGAAGGCCGAGAGCAAGATCCTTTGTGCATAGCATCTCCATTGATTTGAAGTTGGCCCAACCTCTTATGCCAAAGCTCCACTTGATTAAGCTCCTCCTTAGCCATGTTCACACTTCCAAGAAATACATTAGCATCAAGCTTAAAAAGCCTTCCTTACTTGAATCCCTTTACAATGCAAGTATCATTCATCATAATGGAGCAAACGCCTTGCTTAAAATGGACATCTAAACCATCATCCATCAATTGTCCTACACTTAACAAACTCTTAGTGAGTGTAGGAACATAGAGTACATTTTGAAGATCTACTTTTTTAGAGGATCCAAGACTTAAGGGAATATATCCCACTCCATCTATTCTACATTCTTCATCGCTTGCTTTTAGAATAGACATTTTACAACCTACAAAAGGTACAAGAGTTGAGAAGAAATCCTTTTGGAATGTCATGTGGGAGCTAGCCCCACTATCAATCCACCATGTGTCATTGGAGTAGCTCGGATGAAGAGAAAACCAAAAAAGAGATAGAGTAGAGAATTTAGAAAATGTAGTCAGAAAGCGAAATTAACTAGAGAAACGACCTCAAGTTGTTGATGCTCTATCAAGGTTGTGGAGAATGGAAATGTGTGATACTAGCGAATCTATGGAACTCTAGTATATATTTTTCTACTTAGAAGCAGAAGAAAACTACATGTCCATAAAACAAAATCAAATTTCACAAAGATTATATTGCATTTTGCATAAATGCATGCTAAATCCACTTATTTCACTTGAAAATGGTTGGAAATTCATCATCATGGATCAATGTAAGATATTGGAACCTGTTAGAGGTCTAGTAGTAACATTTGACAAGGAACTATGTGGGCTTCATTTTTTAGGACAAAAATGCTTAAGTAGGGTGACTATCATGTCCTATATATGTAATTAGCCTATGTGCTAATAATAAACGTTGCTAGATATAATAATGGAGCTAAATTAGAATAGGAGGATAGTCAATAGAAGGGCTTAAGCACTCGCACTATCTTTTGTTAATGGCAACAAGATCTGTAATAGTGGTTGGAAGGCCCAATGTAGCCTAATAAGGTCCCAAACTCATATTAGACCAAAAAAGGCCAACTATAAATAGTTGTGATGGTGCTAAATTTGGAAGCTATTCTATATTCACTAATTTAAAATTTTCTTTATGAGATTTGAAAGCTTCTTTTTTTAAGAGCTATGGATGTGCCTTTTGGTGGTTCATGTGTCTACCTCCGCATGAGAGCTTGATCATGCTCTAGCTTTAGGCCCTATTGTAATGAATGATCATTGAATGGATGAATCATCCTTTCTTGCCATATTTGTTAAAGCTTTGTCTAATTTGTTTAGTTTCTTAATTTCTTGTTTACCATGGTAATTTGATGCTTATGGATGAACTAAATGTTGGGATGCTATGAGCACATGAAAGTTATACACTTCATATTCTACAAAATGCTAGTTTTGTGGAAAGTCAATATTCTAGGAATTATTCCTAATTTGGTCTTTCAGAAAAACATGAAGTTAACATCCTTTGAATATTTTATAATTTGACATTTTTTTTTTAAATGTTTATTTTATCGCACATTATATGTGGGCTTTCTTGAATACTATAGAGTGACATGCAAGTTTCACATTCATTTGTCCGCCAGTGCAACAACAAAATCAGTTCCAAGGTAGTCCCATTAAATTTTTGGGAGTTATCAAGAAGTTGCATGAACCTGATTTTAGAATGAGCACACATCTCCTTTTCCTCTATTTGCGTCAACTTTCATCTCTCCTCTAGCTCATTGGTTAGATATAAGCACTCTTCTTTTGATTGGTTTGTTAGAGTTAAGTTGCCATTGGCGACTCATAGTGATAAAGAATGTTCTGAACATGCCCAAGTTGATCATAAATTCAATGAGTTGCGCCACATGGTTGCAACTCAACTTCATTGCAAAACCCCAAGGATCCCCTTTTTTTTAAATGAATTAATAATTTGTAGTTGTGTGTCGAGAATGAAGGACTTGCCAAGCACCTAAGTGCGAAATGGCCGAGATCAATGACAACTTAAGTGAATGGAAACCTTGGCTAAACGTTACCTCTATAATTAATTTAATCCTTTGCACTAGTTTTTTGGTTTTACTCCCAAGAATTTTACAAAGGAAAATTGTAAGGTGTTATTTGTTAAAAACCTTTTCTCCCTCCTTAAAGAGTCTAACCTAGATAAGTGTTAGTTAGTCCTATATAAGAGGGTCAAGTATAGAATTTTATGTTTTACAATATGTCATTGTGACCAACATAACTAGAGGACGACCACGTTAAAAAAAAAAAAAAATTGGCTTACTTTTCCTAAGGGTCCATCCTCCATCAATAAGGCTTAAACATAGCAAACAATGAGGCTTGACCATGGGAGTTTGCATCCGATTTTCTAGCATTTTGAGCTTCAACTAAGCTCGCAGACTTTAACCTTTGTTCTAAAGGTCCATTAGTCATCAACAACGCTAATTGTTGATTCCCTTCATATTTCTCTATGATCTTGTTAAATATCCTAATACATTTTACCTCAAAGCATGCTAATTTGTGGTGTTATTACCCACCGTACGCTGGTGGGGTGTTTTGGACGGCTTGTAGTCTTGTATGGACATTGTTAAACAAGTGATTGTGGGAGGGCAAGCTTGGATCCCTACTTAGGCTCACTTTGATACTACATGTGAGATGGCTATAGAGTTTGATAATTTTCATAGATGTTTTGCTTATGGGATATAGTTTAAACTATCCCCATGTGTCATTTCAAAATAGTCCATGTGGCAAAGCATGTATGGTGAAGACGAAAGTGTCCTAAGTTTCCATACAATGCACATTCTAGAAGTGCTACCGACCATTAAAGAAGATGCAAGCTCATGATGAGGATGACTTGTACATAAATGGTTCTAAAGACTCAAGAGTCAGATTGGTGGGTCACGTGTTAATTGTGTGTCACGTGTGCATGTGGGCTGGCCCATAGCCAATAATAACAAAATCAGACAGGGAGAGGCCTCTCTCTCTCTCTCTCTCTCTGTCTTGGGGGTGCCCCTCTTGGGGGGGTGGGTGAAGGGCGATGGACCTTCAAAGGAAGTCAAATATTCACCGAAAGTGTTAAAGACAAACCTGGAATTTATTTGAAAAGTCAAATTTTGAGTTGAAACATAAACGTCGTGAAAGTTTCAAGAGAAAATAGCCCTTTAATTTGAAAGGTGATTGTGCTCGTCATGGGCCAGAAGAGATAATACTCGGCCTGGGGGTGGGGGCGCCCCCATAACTAAGTGGGCACACTATATTTTTAAGGTCGCCACGGTTCGATAATTTTCTAGCCATTCAGATCTTGCCACGTGCAGAGAATCTGTTCTTGATTTTGGTGTGGTGACGCGTGGCTAGCATCCAAATGTGAAGCGGTAAAAGATATCGCGTCACTAAGCAGCCTGCATAGGTGGCACGGGACATTCTAGGTTTACCACTTCAAATTTTGCCACGTAGCACACAGTGCCACGTGTTGATCCTACTTGAGATACGTGGCAAAATCTGAGCGTTCATACAGAATCTAACGGTGGGGCGTTTTAGATGATAGTGTGCGATGGGGGGCAGAGAGAGAGAGAGAGAGAGAGAGAGAGAGAGAGAGAGAGAGAAAAGAAAGAAGGAAAGAAAACGAGAAAGAAAGAAGCTTTGGTGGAGCGAGAGGCGAGGCTGGAGACAGCGATGAAGAAGGGCAGGCAGGTGGGCTGCAGGCATGGATCGCCTTTGCCTCAGACAGCCATGGCCATGGCCCTTGATTTGATCTCCACCCATTTCTTATCCTTTCCAAAATCAAGCTTCATTTGATCATTTTGTAGGGGCCTGCAGCAGATCTTTGCTTTATCTGTAATTCTGAGCTGAGTCTTCAATTCTATTCAACGACATTAATGATCCTTCTGTTTTGAAGTGGTGATGAGCAATTGGGTGTTCTGTAGCTGGTCCAATTGGATCGTAATCTAGAACTACATGTTTTTAAGGCCTGTTTTGCTGTCAAGTAAGTACTCCTGCACTGTTTTCTGAGAGTATTAAGAGTGGTTTTGGTGCCTGACACTAATTCAGCTTATGGCTGCTCTTGTTTTTGTTTGCTGCTGAAGCATCTACTGCAATACTGAAAAAGCTATGTTGGTTGTGTCTTGTTTTACTCCTCCTGTTTTGTGTTTGAGGAGCATCCTGGTCATTTATAATTCTCAATTCGGCTCTCCCCTTGTCCCCCCTCCATTCTTGCTCCTGAATTCTGCGTATGTTTTTTATGTTGAGTTGCTTGCTGACTGTATCATCGCAGGCACAGGCTGTCTTAATTATATTATGTTTCAGTCACTGTAGAATATTTTGCTTTCGCAGTAAGAAATGACGCTCTAATTGAAAATCTAATTATGAGAATGCTGCTGCAGTTCAAGGTCTTTTCCCTGATCTCCTTATTCACAACTCCCAAATTACGTTACAATTCACACTCTTGTCTGAGCATTGCAAAACAAACTGTCATTCTAATACATCCCCCCAAAACTTGTTCTTAAAGTGTTCATAGCCTTTTGAGGAATGGCTTGTCCATTGTGGCCACTAAACATTCTGGGTCGATCTGCTTGTCTTTTACGGTGTTTCCACTGCTGTATTTTAGCAACTTATCCTATTGTTTATTTGCAATGCCTGATATTGGATGTTTTTATTTGATACTGTGGCATGACACCCGTTTGCTTTTATAATCTTTTTAATTTTGTGGCTCTCTCTCTCTCTCTCTCTCTCTCTCTCTCTCTCTCTCTCTCTCCCTCTCTCTCTCTCTCTCTCTCTCTCTCTCTCTCTCTCTCTCTCTCTCTCTCTCTCTCTCTCTCTCTCTCTCTCTCTCTCTCTCTCTCTCTTTCTCTCTCTGTCTCCATGTCTATGAAGTTGCCTCCTGTTCTTCTGCACTGTAATAGGAACAAAGAAACATATAAAGCACGGCAAGAACCATCACCCATGGTTTATACACGTCGTCTGATCCACTGCATCACTGCATTCATACTTCGTTAAGCTGTCCTTTAAGCTCCAAAACAGGCAGATCCTAAGGCTCTGACCTAGCCAAAGCCACGTCTAACTGAATTCAGGAAGGAATGAGATCATGCAAGTTGTCATCTCTCTCTCTCTCTCTCTCTCTCTCTCTCTCTCTCTCTCTCTCTCTCTCTCTCTCTCTCTCTCTCTCCAATGTAAAATTCATCGTTAACAAAGTTTTCTATCTGAGCAACCTTAAATTTTAATTTTCTCGCATTGCTATATCATGTATCGTGAGAAGCAATCAATACAAATGCTTTATCATTTCTGAACGTTTTGTTTTGCAGCAAGATCTCTATGCTCAAGGCTAGATTGCAACTGAAAACTGATGATGGAAGCTGTCACCCCTGCGTCTTGGTTTTCAGATTGCGTGAGTATCAAGTCTTTGCACTAATTCAATCAACCAGCTGTGGATGCTTTTCCATTTTGATCGCAACAGCAGTTATCCGATCTACCATGGAGCACGTGTTCTTATAATATTCTTCCACTAATATAGCAGTTTCAAGAACACAAATCTGATATTTCTACTGGTGACGAATGGGTTTTGTTTGGATGTAAACTTCTGTCCATTTTGATCTGTTTGTCTTTTCAGAGCATGGAAGATATAGCTGTAAAGAGAACAGTGAATGGCTTATCAACTGCTGCTGTGCAGCAGCTTGCATCTCATGGCGGCTGTTCAGGCAACGAAGATCATAACCTGATCCCTCCTATCACTTCAAGCCAAAAGCAGCAAGTGTGGACATCTTCAGCAGATACTCCATGTTCCATCAATCAGGAAAGGTTTCCTACCTATGAAAGGCCTTACAAGTTGCTGAAAAGTGATCTGAATGAGGCTGTGTTGACCCAACATTTGCAAGGCCGCATCACTACCCCAAAACCCAGGCAGTTCATAGGTGACTTACAACCACTTCAGCCTCAATATCAGTATCAACCCCAACAGTTAGAATATGGTGGTTGTAGCACTTTCTTTCCCAGATTTCACGAGTCACATGAATTTGCGTCGTCACAATTTCCACCTAGTGAATCGAAGCGGTCTCCCTGCTATGGTGGGCCAGAAAGTTGTGTTTCTGAGTTTGGGATGACGGAAGCACCTTACAGTAGTCTGGAAAAGGAATTTACTTCCAATAATTCACTGGAATGGAAGACTAAATTAGAGCTGCTTTCAATGCATAGCAGTTCGCCTAAACTATTGGCAGCATCAGTCAAGTCATCTAGCCAATCTGTTGATCATATAATGGCAGAACGAAAGCGTCGTGAGAAGCTTACTCAAAAATTTGTTACACTTTCTAGTATTGTTCCAGGTCTCAAGAAGGTACTTACTGCCTATGCATTTTTTCAAAGACACTTATGATCAATGCACACATGTTTAAGTTCGGAAACTTAAATTTTTCGCCTGTGCAAGTTTTATAAAACCAGCGACGTATATGCCACTCTCATAGTTCTTAATTTTGTATTTGACTGGCCAGAATATACTGTGCTCTAAACAAACACGATAAATTCATATAACTATCATTTTGAAATTTGATTATTACTATCATGTTTGGTACTCCTGACCTTTAAACGATGCTTGCTTGCTAAGGCTATATGTTATTTATGCTAGTTATAACTTATAACTCGACATGGACATCCTGTCTATTGTTTTGTTGTTAAGAACATTTTGTTCTAGGCACGTTCCAACAACATTCTTGGCCTTTCGTCTTGAATTTTCAAATGCACGTTGATCTGCAGTTGGACAAGGCATCAGTGCTGGGAGATACGATTAAGTATGTCAAGCAACTCCAAGAAAGGTTGAAAATGCTTGAGGAGCAAGCTCAGGAGGCTCATTCAGTTGCTATTTGCAAAAAGGTAGTTCTAACAGATGTCAAAGAACCCCCTCAGCATGGTGCAGCTTCAGAAAGTTCAGTTGACCAAAGCTCCATTGATCATGTTAGATTGCCTGAAATTGAGGCCCGCATGCTTGGGCATTACGTGCTTATAAAAGTCCACTGTAAAAAACAGAAAGGCCTTCTCGGCAGTTGCCTTGCAGAACTAGAGAAACTTCATTTGCACGTGTGCAATGCAAGCCTTCTCTCTTTCTCTGATGCAAACTTTGACCTTACTATCAATGCCCAGGTAAATAGATATTCTGAGGTATCCAGACATATTGGTCATTTTTTGCGAGCCCTACAGTAGTCTAGAACATAGGACGTATTGGAGGTGTTGTGCGGGTATAATTTGTTGAAAATGTTGTATTTTGTATTTCATTCTAATGAAGTGTAGATTGTTATATCTCTTTTGAAAAGATTTTTTTTGCAGATGGAGGAATCTTGTGATTTGACAGTCAATGATATTGTAAAGGCTTTACAATCTTTCTTCAAGTCAGAAGGTTCCTGATGCAGTTAAAAGCCGCCTGTTGCTAGTGCAGAAAATAGCTTCTTTGCACTAATGTTTCAAATTAAAATTAGTATGATTTAATGATTTTACAGATACCATACCTTGTTAGCTAGCTCTGCGACCACTCGAGCATTTAGTATTTGAGAGGTTATAGTATTTTTAGTCTGCATTCACTAGTTTAAGGGAATTGATGGTTTCTTGATACAGTTCTGCTACTCAAGTTCAGGCCTTCTCAGTATGCTACTTCATGTGGGCTCCGTTTTGATAGCTGGTTTCACAACTGATTCTTTTGCAAGACCAAGATGGAGGCGGTCTTGTTTCTAGCCAGTTGGCCATCCTGCTTTCTATTGGCCTTTCCAGTGCTCACTCTCAGTTGCCACTGATGTATGTCCATGCGCAGCTATGCTGGGCGAAATCTCTTCAAAGAAGCTTGCCAAAATTGCTGCATGAGGAGGTATGATAGATCCATCTGTGTTTGCTACTGATCTAAAATCTCCTGCCTATAAAAGTTCTTGTACGACGTGCCTTGTTGCACAGATTGGTGGTTGCAAAATCAAGATTTATGATGAACTCTGAATGCTTTATTGTTTTCATGCACTTTTAATACTTATGGGAGCCAGTTTGATGACATACATAACAAAATATGAGTTTGATCTTTACAAATTGCAGAAAATTCTTCTCATCTGTAGCATATTGCAAACATGTGAAATAGGAAACTCTTTTTGCCTAATAGTGGGTCAAATCTAGGAGACCGGTACCCACATTGGCTTATTGTTTAATCTATTTAAGTTTCCTTGGGTGCCAAGGACGTGAAGAAGAGACTTGAACCTTTTCATTTTCAGTGTCACTCCTCGTACGACTCCCACTGACAACTTAAAAGCCTAGGAGGTACCATCGAACTATCTATTAGAAGTAACTTATCGAAATGGAATGTCATCTTGATAAAACTATTATCTTTCTTCATGTACCTATGATTATTGGTTTGTCTCTCATTGAAAGAAGGCTTTGATTATTAGCTCCATTTTGGGCCGGTGATAATGACTACGTAAGGAGTGTTAATATCGCACCATGATCTTTTAAATTTGCAAAAAGAATGTGGTTTCCAAATGAGAGATGCATATGATAGAAACAATGAGTGCTAAAGAGCACCTTGAAATTGTTCTCTAAGTGTTGAAGGTCTTGTTGAATGAGTTAAACTTCTACTCTGATGTATTTCACCAAAGTTTCCTCTATGATCTGATCTTTGTAGATCTATCATCCACATTCCAAACAATGGATCAATTCATCTAGTATTTTAAGTTTCCTCATTTAAGGATTTTTCTTTTTTTAAATCTAATCACAATCATAGCCATTTGCCTCTTCTTCCCACCTGGTCAATGCCCTGACTTTGATCACGACAATCTTTGATGAATTTATCTAACATTTAGCCACCAATCCTACCAACAAGAAGTCATCAAATGTCCATACTTCCAATTATACAATGCAGAGCTTACATATGGCTAGCTTTGAATTTTTAAAAGTCATGTTAGTGGTTGTGGCATTCTTCTTAAGCATACTATCAAAGTGCTCAAATTCTTTGAGCTTTCAAATTATTAATGTACATTCTTGAAAGATAAGCTGTTGGATTCCTATCCTCTCCATCCCTTATCTCGCTGCTAATCTACATCCATTCATTTGATGCATGTAAAATATACTTAGGCAGTTGCATACTCTATAGAATACACTAGTCTTCTAACAAACTACATAAATACAAAGGATTTGGTGACAGTGTTTTGTCAACACGACGAAACTATTGATCTGAGCATCATCATCCATATGACAGTCATCATCAACTATTCATCCAATATTATCGAACTATCAAGTAGTCACCATCGACTCTCGACCATTTGGCAGCTCAACACTATCACGTCCAAATAGAATCTCTAACGGAATCAGATTTTGTATGCTAGTGACTATTAACAACACGTAGTGCCTTAATCTTATTTGTCAAACTACAAATTAAGGATTCTTTTAATCAGTTAGCCATGTGTATATATCTTATAACAATCAAAGATACTAAGTTACCAAGATCACCTAGTCATCGATGATCGAACATCGAGAGTGCAACTATTCGATCTTTCTATTAATTACTATAGAGTAGTGTTTCAGAAATATCGTGACTCTATTTAGATTTGTACACACTTTCGACTAATTTATCTTCCAACAATCTAAGTCGTATTGTATTATGTCGAATGCAACTATTTTGTTTCGCTTGACTTGGCTTGATTTTATGACATGTAGATAAACTGATTCATAGATTAAAAGTATTCATATGACTGATAATCTGTGTCGATCATAATGCTCTAAGCTCTGTACTATTTCGCTTTCGCAATTAAACTCTAAATCAATCTTCCTTGTGCATGTCTCCGGAATCGATTGTTTCAATCCCAACGACTTCATAGCCGAGATCAAGTAAAATGATCTTCAAAATATTGAAAGGTGGTTTGAATCCGATAGACGTAGATCCATGCATGGAGGATAGTCAGCTGACCCTGACATTTCCATCATATCCCAACATGGTATGCCTGATTTGTTGAGGAGTCAATCAGATAGAGCATACAATAGTTTGATACATAGTAGTCACTAAAGTTGTTTGCAATCATAATCCACTATCTGCATACACTCATCCTAAACTTCAACCACAA
The DNA here is from genome assembly GCA_029204225.1 of Diphasiastrum complanatum. Classification (NCBI taxonomy): domain Eukaryota; kingdom Viridiplantae; phylum Streptophyta; class Lycopodiopsida; order Lycopodiales; family Lycopodiaceae; genus Diphasiastrum; species Diphasiastrum complanatum. The sequence continues at coordinate 13,779,768 of CM055104.1, read as the reverse complement.
TCTACTCTAATGGTAGACAATTTTGATGGCTAGAATTACCATTTATGGAAATTCAAGATGAAGATTGTTCTTCTCACTCAGAATGTCAGAAGCTTATTCTATTCAGAATTACACCAATCAATTCAAGACTCTGTTGGAGTAGATTGTAGCAATAGGTTCAGTGATTGAAGATTCGGACGTTGTCATGACCTTACCATCTAGCTTGTCGTCCTCTTATGAAAATTGGGTGATGGTGATTTCTACTCACTTAGATATAAATTTTTCCAGAGTCATAATTATGTTGTTGCATGAGAAAACTCGAAGAAATGGAGCGTCGTCGACCTCCATCGATGACCCACAAGCTCTGCTCTCCAAGAAGAATTCGAAGAGGCAACATAAGAAAAAAGTTGTCAGACAGTTTGAAAACAATCAGAAGTAGTCACAGAAGCAAGATCCGAACCAGAATCTGCAACCTGCTTAGAACAAGAAAAGAATGTTATGCAAATACTACAAAAGGACAAATCACAAGATCCAAGATTGTCGAATCTTGAAGTTTAACAACAACAACAAGAAACCATTGGAAAAGTTTTGAAAAACTTGACACTCGGCCTTCTACCAAACAAGACTTCAAAAGGGGTTTTTCCTTCCAATACCACACTCAGCCATCTATTGCATAGAAAATTAACACACAACAAAGTTTGATCCCAAAATGATTTAGGAAGATTTGATCTAAACTCATGGCTTTGGCACCTTCACATAAGGTTATATTCTTTTGTTGTTGTGGTGGCCATTCTATTTTGTTGTGGTGTCCTTGGGCTTGTGTACTCCCTCTTGATCCCATTTGCATCACAAAATGCTTTGAACTTGGTAGAAATGTACTCACCACCATTGTCACTCCTCAAGCAATTGAACTTTTTAGGAAATTGGACCTCCCTTGAACACTGTCTCAATTACTTTTGGACTTTCTCAAAATCCATTTTCGAAAATGGACAAGAGAACTTCAAGATGTTAATTAATCACAAAATAATTGAAACTTTGATACTTGTTTTACAAAAGATATATATATGCGGCGGGTGGGGCCTCCATAAAAAAAAAATTAAAAAATTTGGATGCTCCACCCGCTGCAATGGGTGGAGCCTCCATAAATAAAATAAAAATTTAAAAACAATTTAAAAAAAAAACTCCAAATTTTCCCAAAATTTGTTTTTTTTATGGAGGCTCCACCCACTGTAGCGGGTGGAGCCCCCAATTTTTTTTATATTTTTATGGAGGCCCCACCTCCCGCGGCAGATAAAACCCCCAATTTTTTTTTTTTATGGAAGCCCCACCCGTCACGGCGGATGGAGCCCCCAAATTTTTCTTTTTAAAAAACAATTATGGAGGCTCCACCCGTCATGGCAGGTGGAGCTCCCAACCTTAAACCCTTGATCCTTGGTTTGTGGACCTTAACTCTTAGCCCTTGGTCCTTAACTATTAGTACTTGGCCCTAAACCCTTGGACCTTAACTCTTAGCCCTTCGCTCTTAACCCTTGGTCCTTAACTCTTGGCCCTTCACCCTTGGTCTTTGGCCCTAAGCACCTAGCTCTTGTCCCTTAGTCCTCAACCCTTGGCCACTAAAACTTAACTCCTGGCCCTTCACTCTTAACCCTTGGTCCTTATCCCGCCTCTCTCCCCTTTAGCCCTTAGCCCTTAGCTTTTGTCCCTTAGTCCTCAACCCTTGGCCCTTGGCCATTGAAACTTAAATCTTAGTGCCTTTCCTGGCCCTTGGCCCTTAACCCTTGGTCCTTAATCCTTGTCCTTAAATCCTTGGCCCTTAGCCCTTGATCCTTGACCCTTGGCCCTTAACTCTTATCCCTAGTGCTTAGCCCTTAGTCCTTAAACCTTGGCCATTGGCCCTTGGCTGTTAGCCCTTCACTCTTAACACCTAGCTCTTGTCCCTTAGTTCTCAACCCTTGGCCCTTGGCCACTAGAAGTTAACTCTTGGCCCTTCACTCTTAACCCTTGGTCCTATCGCCTCTCTCTCTCTCTCTCTCTCTCTCTCTCTCTCTCTCTCTCTCTCTCTCTCTCTCTCTCTCTCTCTCTCTCTCTCTCTCTCTCTTGGCCGTTAGCCCTAAGCCCTTAGCTTTTGTCCCTTAGTCCTCAAGCCTTGGCCTTTGGCCATTGAAACTTAACTCTTAGCGCCTTTCGTCTTCACTCTTGGCCCTTAACCCTTGGTCCTTAATCCTTGTCCTTAAATCCTTGGCCCTTAGCCCTTGATCCTTGACCATTAACCCTTAGTTCTTATCCCTTAGCGCTTAGCCCTTAGTCCTTAATTGTCGGCCATTGGCCCTTGGCTATTAGCCCTTGGCTATTAATCCTTGGTCTTTAACCCTTGCCTTTAGCCCTTGGTGCTTGCCCTTAGCCCTTAGCTCTTATCCCTTAGTCCTCAACTTGTGGCCCTTGGCCATTGAAACTTAACTCTTGGCCCTTCGCTCTTAACCCTTCTCTCTCTCTCTCTCTCTCTCTCTCTCTCTCTCTCTCTCTCTCTCTCTCTCTCTCTCTCTCTCTCTCTCTCTCTCTCTCTCTCTCTCTCTCTCTCTCTCCCCTTAGTCCTTATCCCTTAGCCCTTGGCCCTTCGTCTCGGCCCTTGGTCCTTCTATTACCTCGTTGGCCACATTCAGATAGTTATACATGCCACTCTCACAGTGGAGGTATGAAGACCCCAAAGGGACAACCCCTAACATGAGGATAGGAGAACACAATAAGAGAGACTATGGAGCCAAACCGCCCAACCAATCCTAGATCAAATCTAGATTTAGCCCCCAAGCCATGCCATTTGAAGCAAGAGGAGAAGAGAGAAACTGGTAACCTAAACCCAATATGTCGACGGGAGAATCCGCACCTCATTATATAGAGCGTAGAGTCCTGTGCATGAAACCATGCAAGTCAACTATAAATAGATCACATCTCTTCATGCAGTCCTCCTGTCTATATCTGTCACACAAACATGCAATGCTCCAAATGTCTCAATTAGAGTGTTTGGGTCCTCTCAAGGTAATTAGTCACAAACTGGCCTTGACATGGAATCAAATCATGGCGTGACCAATAATCTTGAACACTGGAGGGCTGGTCTACCATATTAGGACCGTTCCAAGTCCTTAATCGAATATGGCCATAACATTCTCCCTCCTTAAACTGCTTCTATCTTTAGAAGCTCCTCAAGACATGAAAGAATTATAGTAACAGTTCCTTTAACTTTCAATATTAACCGAGAAAATTGTTATCCTTAGTCTGACTTTCACATCAAACAAGTACTCAGAGATAAGCCAATTTTCAATCGTTAATCTCTGTTCTGGAGTACAAATTCTGGTTTGAAAAGTACACTAAGAGATACATTTTCTCAACTGGGTTACACTCAACACAAGTTAGTAACATCACCTTCATGTAAAACACTTACATGAACTATCTGAGTGAAATATTACCTAACTTAGGAGACTAAAGGTAAGGAAAACAATAATTATAGTCTGAAATCATCCACAAATCTGACAGACAATTCATAAAATTTTCAAATTCAACTATCCTTAGAATCCAATTCTAAGATATGATAATTTATTCAACTAGAATCTCTAAGAGAATCATTGAGATATAGAATGATTAAAACTCAACTCTGAGCATCCCAAATACTTTTGAGTTAAGTGCTCCTATTTCTAGCACCAAATGCAAGAAAATAGCATTCATTCATCTTAATAGATTTGTCTATCTCCTATGATAACTGGAGATCCAATCAAATGAAGAACTGTACTCAAGCATCTGCAGACCATAAACTATAGGATCAAGAATTAATCATCACACTTAAGAACCTTATAGTCCTCTGACAATAATTAAGTATCTTTTTATGATCCGTCAATCATAAATATTTAGATTCATATGATTCGTCAATCATAATTTTCTGGAATCCAAACTATAATCATTTATAGAATACTGGAGTATATGTCCAACATAACTCGGGAAAACTGAAAATCATTCCAAAATCTTTTCCAACAAGAAAATACTGGATTTTTAGGAATACTCTCCAAACAAGATTCTTTAATTGAAGTGCGAGATTTAAGTTCTATAAACCATTGGTAATCAAATACTGAACGCATACCAAAATGACAATCATCTTCAACTACAAAAACTTTAGATTACAATCTAGAATAAAATCTAGATACCCAAAGTCCTACTGAATATCAATTCAGTTATTATTCTCGGATTCATTATGATTCATTATCCTGTTGAGCGCTCTGTGATACAATCACTAATGACCTGAGTACATTCCTTAACTAAGGAATACTCTATTCCAAGAATACTATATATTCAATGCACACAATTTTAACTGATGAATCCAAATGATTCACTAATCATGCGTCTTACAAGCAATATAAATCAAAACTATCAGTTCCTGGTGAATCCACATCACACTGATTGTTTTACCAATTAACTTCATCCTGGAGTAATCAACTACTCAAGTTAATTGCCAATGATTTAGAAATCTCAAATGTCTAGGTGCAGATCTTTATTATACTAGTATGACACCACATTTAGAGATTCTCATCCAAACCATTTATAAGTTAATCCATAGATCTCCAATCCAAAGATTTGTTAACTCTGTAGGTATCTGTCAAAACAATACCTGATCACATGTTTATGTTCACCGACTAGGTTAAGTGCACCAAATAACTCTAGTAACCAGGAATACACAATAGATTCATACAAGATTAATCGTGCACATATGTGAATAATCTCACTATGACCCAGTACATAAACACATTCTTATCTGGCAGATTCCTCCAGAACCCACATATGTTACTCACATATCTCACTGAGATCTTGTAACTCAGCTACAAAAGATTTTCTATTTCTCATGAGTAAATAACATATCCGAAAAATCTCTGAGACGAATAACATTCACTCTCAATAGTTTTTCAATCCAACTCACCTCTAATTACATAATTTCTTCCACTCAATCAACCCCTTACTGATCCTAGTACTAAACTAAGATTAGGTTGATCTGAATATAGAACTCTCAGACTTAAATTATGATCAAACTTACTTCTATTCCAATCAAGATGGAATTAGTAACCTTTGACCTTTTATTGTACTACTAATAGATAATGATTCAAATATCAAACCTGTTCTAGTTCCAGATTGTCCACACAATCTCTAGAGAATTTCTCTTATTCAAAAAGTTCCAATCAGGCATCTTACTCTGAATCTATCCGAAATTCCTTTCAGATCCAATCTTGTTTCTATACCCTAGCTGGTTCTCTTCTGAAAGCTATGCAACCAACAGATTCCCAAATAGAATTTTATCCCACCACTTCACCCCTCCTTTTAAAGAAATTATAAATTATCATAAAAGTTAACTGGAAAGATGATACATGAAAATATCTAAATCCTAGAGAAGTCAGTAATAAGTGCTTCTACTAAAGGATTCACCCTATTACACACGGGACTTTTCCTTCAAATATTCTCAACCCGAGTGACAGAAACTGCTATTCCATCAAAATCCATTTATGCAACAGAGATATTTTAGGTTTAATAGATTGAAATACTTAAACCTTAGAATTTATCTGAATTCCAAGTCTATTCCCACAAGTAGTAATTTATATGACATAACAGTCTTTCAGAAGAATAACGTCATGCTGGAAAGAATCATATAAACCAGTGATCTGATGTCTTATATTCGAGAAATTACTAAGAAGTAAAGGATTAATTAAGAAAGCAAGAAATAGATTTGAGGACTTCTGATTTTGTAAATAATGAGATACCACATTGGGATCTAGATTAAACCTCAAAATTTTCCAAAATACCCCACATTTGATCAAATGGTTTTCTTTTTTCCCATATCGCGACTAGGTAATAAAATACCCATTGAGCATCAGATCTTTACAGTCCTAGAATTTCCTTTCCAAAATTACTGATGTCCGATACCATCAGCTTTTCCTTCTAGAAAATCCTTAACCACCCTATCTGATATTCTAGAGATCCACTGATCTTCTAGCTGTCCTACAATCACTATAGGAAATTATCTCTTGTTCCCAAACACTGGAGAATCCATTTATTTGGATGACTGGCATGCCTATCAGATGGATACCCAAAATTCACATGATTATGTGACTTAGACAAAAGAATTAACATGGTTCAATATTACATCCTGATCCTTTCTGGTTAATGATAAGCTTCAAACCCCTACCGATGCACCAAATCTAGGGACAAGCTTCTGTCAACTAATAGATCCAATGTAATCTACGTATCAGATTCCACTTCTAAACCTTCCAATTGACATCCAAAACTGCGGATAACTCAATGGTCACAAAGATATTAGTTATGAATTCAACTAAATGAATCATACCCAGGAAATTAATATTCGGTATTAAGCAGTTATTTACTGGGATTACTAAAATCCTAATTGCGAAATACATTTCTCAATCACACTTACTACCCCTGATGTCTACTCTTCTTCCCTCCTTAGAATTTTCAATTCTTTGAAAATCTTTCCACTAAGGTACTAAGAAGACGTTACGACATTAGTAAATGTTCAAAATTAATTACTGTAGAAAAAAATCTGAAACAATTTGATTTCTATTCTTAACTTGGATTGAATAACTGATATACCAAAAAATCATCTACTAGTATGAAAAAACACTACTAGTCTGATCTTTTGAATATAATTCACCATAGGATTTTACTGGAAATGAAATCTGTTTTATAATTCCTGTTATTACAATTTTTCCAATAAAATTGGACCGTTCGCCCTTTTCAACTTACTGGCTTAAGAACACATTTAACTCCATTTACTCGGAGTACTCATCCTCCAGAGTTAAATGGTTTAAATAGCATCATACCAAGGAATCAAATTCCTAAATTAGGTATATGCCTAAGAATCGTACCACTCTTTCGTTCCATCAAGATCGGTTTCGACAAAATTTCTACTGGAAACCGATTAATACTGCTTGACCATGAACACAATGGTACTAAAGTTCCGCACAAATTCTGGGCTTACTGGCAGATGTCGTAATAAGCCAACTAATCAGCAAATAAGACCTTAATACATGCATATTGATCCTAGAAAAATCCCTATTTCGGGAAACAATATCAAAACCAAGATTAATTTTTGAAAACTAAGCACCAGGAATCCAAAATTCCACTGATTGGGTGCTAGTAACTTGAGTTCGGAAATCTCGTCTCGAACCTCATCAAAGTTACAACTTATCACAAAATTTGATACACTGATGGTCATCTGGCATGTATTAAAAATCCTTACGACTGATTCGCAATTCTCAAAATTGCTAAACTTCGAAGGCCCTTGCATGAGGGTCGAGCCTCTTGGTCACTCCACCTTCACATGCAAAACTTGCATGCTAATAGACAAAAATGGAGTTTCTCCCCTTTATACCCACAGTTTCTGACTTCAACATTTCCTTCACCACCCTTTTTGATCACTCATTTCTCTCCTTTGATATCGGCCACCTTCCACCCACTCATTCATCTACACTACCCATGCTTACCTGAGCACCCACATACATATTTGATCCCACTCACATGCCACAATATCGACCTTGGTTTCACTTTTACACTCCTTTCCTCACTCACATCTGACATGGTACTTACAGCCATTAAGAAGATGAAGCCCCACAAAGCCAGAGATAATAAAGACCTTGAATATGAACTCCTTTCCCATGCCTCTGACTTACTCGCCCCCACCATAGCCACCCTTCTTAACTTCGCAGTTGTTTTTGGTTTCCCATCATCCTGGTGCACTAACATTATCCACTCCATCCATAAGAATGGTGACCCCATGATTTTGAGTAACTACCACACCATTATGATTGGTTTATGATTGGGCATGTCCTGGCAAAACTATATGGTACTATCTTACAGTCTGTTGTGAGCATAGAGGCGGAGACTAGGAGACTACATCCATGGGTTAGGCAGGTTTTCGAGTCCATTATTCTACTACAGATAACATCTTCACATTGTAGACCTTGATTGAGCAGGCTAAGCATAGGAGAGAGAGGGTTAATTGTTTTGTGGTCTTCAGGAAAGCCTTTGATTCTGTTCCTCATTCATTGCTCATCCAGAGGCTTCGAGACCTTGGCTTCTCCATTGGCATCGTGTGATGGCGCTTTATGAGCATGTCTTGGAATATTTTCGGCACAGCAGTGGCATATCCGATCACATTTGGAGCACTATTGGGGTGAAACAGGGTTGCTCCCTCTCACCAGTCCTCTTTGGCTTGTATATTGATGAGTTGGAGAGAGTCATTACATAGTGTGGTGGTGCTAGTTGTAGGCTTGGGGACATCTTGATTTCTATCCTCCTTTAAGCCGATGATGTGTATTGGTCTCACTGACCAGAGAGGGTCTTCAGTGATAGTTGGATTGCTTGCATGAGTTTTGCACCAGATGGGGCCTAGGGGTGAAAATTGAGAAGACCAAGGTTATGGTCTTCAACACTTCGTGAGCATTCATGCAGCGACAAGAGCTTACTTTGGGTGGACAGGTTCTAGAGGTGGTCCCTTTCTACACATACCTGAGGATCCTTTTCTCAGGTCCTACTTTTAGCATGAGACAGGCTGCCACCACTCGACTGGGGAAAGGACATGCCTCCCTTGTTCAGCTACCATCCAAGATGCTTGCAGTAAGTGTTGCCTCTTTGATACAATTGTCACCCCCACGACTTTATATGCGATAGAGGCATGGTGTACGGGTCTCCCCACCACAAACTGAGCCAGTCTTTCACAATTAAAAACTACCATGCTAGGTCGGTTGATTCGAGCGAAGCCTTCTGTTCCACATGAGATTTTTCTTGGCCGAGTTTGCAGTTCCACCTTTACAGATTGAGGTAGTTCTTAACCCTTGGCCCTTAACCAATTCTTAGCACTTCGCTCTTAACCCTTGGACCTTAGCCCTTGGTGCTTGTCCATTAGCCCTTAGCCCTTGGTGCTTGTACATTAGCCCTTAGCTCTTGTTCCTTAGTCCTCAACCCTTGGCCCTTGGCTAGTAAAACTTAACTTGAGGCCTGCAACCCTTGGTCCTTATCTCATCTCTTTGTCTTGGCCCTTGGCCCTTAACCCTTTTCTAATGGACCTTAACCCTTAGACTCTTGTCCATGAACCCTTGGTCCTTAACTCTTGTCCTTTAGTCCATGGCTCTTAGCCCTTTATCCTTGATCCTTGGCCCTTAGCTCTTATCCCTTATCCCTTTTAGACCTTGGACCTTGGACCTTAACTCTTAGCCCTTCGCTCTGAGCATCTCAAATGCAACCAGTTTGATGACCTGTGATGCATGTATAAAAGGTAAGATGTCACGTACTCCTTTTGTCAAGGACTCCTATAGAATGACAAAGATTCTGGAGCTAGTACATTTGGACATATGTGGACCTTTCGACGTGATCTTAGTAGGAGGCTCGAAGTACTATATCGCCTTCATTGATGATTACAGTAAGTTCACCCGAGTCTACTTCATTCACAATAAATCAGATGCATTCGACAAGTTCACAGAATATGTGAGCTGGACAGAAAGATGCACAAGAAATAAGGTAAAGCAGATCAGAACAGATCGGGGTGGAGAATACATCTCAAACCGATTCACTGATTTCTGCAATGATTGAGGAATCATTCACAGAAGGACAACATCCTATACACCGTAGCACAATGGTGTTGCAGAGAGAAAGTACATGACTCTCATGGAAGCCACTAGGTGCATGATGGCCTATTCGATGGCTCCAAGAGTGTTGTGGGCTGAAGTAGTAGCTAAAGCTGCCTACATTCAGAACAGGACAAAAAAATCTGGTGTTCCTCATACAACATCACATGAACTATGGTGGCAAAGATGTTCGAATCGCACCTCTCGAAGAAAGATTCGCAAGCCAGCCTACTGCTACAACACAAGTAAACCGAAATGGTTCCGGACCTAGCAGAACCATGATGGGTGGAGCCTTCGAAATTTTAAAAAAAAAAACAAAAAAAAGAAGCGAAAAAAAAAATTCGTTTTAAAAAAAAAATCGTTGTTTTTTTTTTCAGGAGGCTCCACCCGCCGCGGCAGGTGGAGCTGCCACATCCCAAAAATAGTCCAAAACTCTTAAAAAAAGTCCAAAATTAATTGAGACAGTGTTCTTGCCATCTTGAACTTGACAAATACATCAAACGCCTCATCTTTTCTCTTTAGTATGATACACCCAACAAAATCTACTAAAATCATCAATAAAAGTCACATATATCTTAGCACCTCCATTGCTAGTTGTAGTAACACCATGAATATCCTAATGCACAAGAAACGCTTACTTGACCTTGATGTAGATCTCTTGTAAGGTATCCTATGTGACTTTGATAAATCATATTGCTCACAAACATGATTAATGCTTGAAAAATAATTTAAAAGACCAAATTACAACTTGACTCTTTGCCATCACCTCCAATGACTTGTAGTTGAGATACCCCAATCTCTTGTGCCATACCTCTTACATTGAGAATTTACAAACATCAAGTTTGAACAATTTACCTTGCCTCTTCCCTTTTGCAATCGATTCATCCTCCTCCTTGATTAAACAAGCATCACCAACAAACTCCACTTTGAATTCCTTGTCAAGCATTTGACTCACGCTAAGAAGGTTCTTAGTGATAGATGGAATGAACAAAACATCCTTCAAATTCACATTCTTATTAGTAGAGAGGGAAATAGGAATTGTGCCAATCCCTTTGATTGCACACTCACCATCATTGGCCATGTAGATCACCTTCTTGTCACCTTCAAATGCCATCAATGATGAATAATACTCCTCATGATATGCCATATGTGATGTAGCTCCACTATCAATCCACCAAGGATCAATATCTCCATGATTAGCCAACACACAAGATGACATAACAAAAGCATCATTTGAATTTTGTTCATCAACACCATCTTCATCAAGAGTTACATCTGTTTGCTTCTGGCACCTTGATCTCTCTTCTTCTTGAAGCAATCACTTGCAAAATGTCCTTTGATTTCACAATAGAAACATTTAAGCTTGGATATATCTTTCTTCTTGCCAACAAAAGTAGAAGGCTCGGACCTTAGTTGAGTCTATCAAATGCATGATGACTCATACTTGGTTGCCTAAATCATTCTAGAAATATGCTATATCGACAACAGCCTACGTGCAAAATTGATGTATAGTTAAAGGCGTACTTGACAGCAAGATCCCCTGGACTAGATCCAAACCATCATTGAAACATTTCAGAGTCTTTGGATGCACTCTCTATGCTCATGTCCCAAAGGACACAAGAACGAAATTAGATGGGCATTCTTTCAAAATTATTTTTGCTGGCTATTGTCCCTTTAATGGAATGTATTGACTGTACAATATTGAAACTTGTAAAGTTTTTACTAGTAAGGATGTGACTTTCATTGAAGATTAGTTCATTGACCTAAAGTTTAAGTGTTATAGTCATATTTAGCTAAGGACATGAAATAGTCCTAATATGGTAGATCGGCCCTTCGGTATTCGAGATTGTTGGTTACGCCAAGATTTAACAATTTGTGAGTAATGACCTTGAGAGGACCAAGACACTCTCATTGAGACATATGAAAAAAGTGCATGTACGTGTGTGACTAACATATGCATGAGGACTGCATGGGGACTGTGACCTATTTATAGCTGGATTGAATGGGAATTGCATGAATTAATGCAAGGGACTATACCATCTATATATTTGGGTAGAGATTCTCCCATCGACAACTTTGGTTCATGTTACCAGAGGTGCTCTCTCCTCCTCAAGCATTCACATCGCATGGCATGGCTCGGGGGCTAGATCCAGGATTGATCTAGGATTGGTTGGGAGGTTTTTCTCCTAAAGTTTAGATTCAGATTTGGCTGTAGGATGTCGATAGATTGCAATCAATATATTTGGAATGAATAAACTAATTGTAGCTGGATGCTTTGAATTTAAATGATAGCATGCATGTTGAGGATTCAAAGTTTTTTCGGAACTAATCCTCTGGCAAAACATGTAAGATGTAAACAGACTGGAAATTAAAAGTTTGTTCATTCTCTACATGATAGCAGAAATAGGTAAACGATAGAGAGTTGGAGCACCCAGACTTGTGGAATTAACTATTCCCTCTTGAAACAATGCTGATTGTTTGGAATAGTTAATTGCATGTGACTCGACTTTCCATTAAGAGGCACTTCTCTGCCAGAAGCTTGTTGCATCTGTTTTGGTATTGGTGGAATTGTTTGTGCATGAAGCCAAAATACGGTCTGTCTTCCTACTTTTCTCGAAAATTCTGGTTCCTATAAGATGGAACAGAAAGAGATTGTGATAAAGTTCTGTAGATTCTATTAATGATGTTTACAATCTTTCTCTAGCTTGCTCCTTAATCCCCTGCTCACCTTGACACTTATTTCTTGCTTGGGTTGAAGTAGTAACTCCTGCCTGATGTTCTGTATAAGACAGCACCTCACCTTTGTCTGCCAGTTCGCAATCCAGGGATTGAACCTGTTTTTCTGGTTCCAGAGGTCGTTGTGAAGCTGTTGACAGATTCGTGAGTTTACCATGGATCCAGCGCAGCTATGAGAGAGGCAACCATCAACCTTCCCAGTGATGGTAGCCGTTGAAACATTGGTGTGGGCTGTAGCTTTGCTCTCTACAGCCCTGGTGGTTGTAGCGAGCCAGAGGAGAGAGATGGCGGGATCCGAGTGGCAGCAGTTGGGGGGTTGATGTAAGGATCGTGGCCTCTTGAACTTGTTTTTCTTTGTGTGACAGGAAACCTCTTTTTAGGGTTTGCATGGCTTTGAGGAATGCTTATGCCTTTTGCATATTGTTTTTCCTTTGATTGCCTATCAAGACTTTGCAAGGGTCTTTTCGGAAAAGAAATTTTTTTTCTTGGTAGTTGCATGGCTATATGAGTTGTTACATAAAGTGACAAATATTTGGCCCAAAGTTTCTTGAACCTGAGCACCATTGTCGCAATCAAGCTGTAAAGGTTTAATAAAGGAGATTTACGAGGGAATTTGCCAAAACCAACATTTGAGAATAAAGTTATTGATTCTCCAAACCATAACCAAGAATGTTTTGTGAAGAAACAGATTTGATGGGCCTAGCTGATAGTCTATGAACTGGTTCATGGATTTAGGATTGACGACACATTATTAGTTCTTCATGGGTTTTCTTTTCCAAGTCGGTACCATGTTTGAAAAAATTTGATTTCTGGTACCGTGCTAGTTAACTATTTAACTTTGGAGTAAGAGTACTCCCTAGAAATAGAGTTAAATTGTGTTTGAGGATTTTTTTTATAATCCATATATATTTTTCCTTTTCAGTCTTGAAAATGTCGATGGTATTTTATTACATTCTCAATGATTTTGGTCATTAAGATTGGCAACCAAAAGCTTTCATTAAAATACTTGTTAAAGTAGAAATTTAGTTGAATTAATGAAGCAAGTGTTGTTAATAAATGGAGGTAATTCTTTATTCGACACATGGGTTTTTGTCGAATACAATAAAAGAAGTAACAGATCCAAATTTTGTGGATTTTCCATTTATATACTCTCATTAGTTGTATTAAAATTAATTGACTTTAACGAAGTAATGCTAAAGCCAGTAAAATAAAAAGAAAAAAGTGGTTTTTTATTTGCTATATGTCTAAAGAAATTCCTAGTACCTTAGATGATGAAGTTTTTTCGGAGACCAAAAAATCTGATTCTGAGTTAGTAAATGAATTGTGTAATCTAGATTTCTTTGGAATATTTGAAGATTTGCATAATACCAATTATGAAGTAATTCCATAATAAACTTGTTTAATGGAAATTCATATAATTGAATTCATACGGGGATATCATATATGACCATGAGAATGACCGTAAATTTTGGTATGATTTGGATGAGAAAGAAGTTAATCAACACATGGATCTGATTTAACCCGTTAGTATTGGAAGAAGGTTTCCCTTAGAGGTAATGCTTCTATGTTAGAGAGATTAATAAAGCTTACTGCTAACCAGAAGAGATTGACATGCTATCAAGAGAACATGTGTAGGAGTCTTCTTATTGAATCACCCTTTCATAAATGGATTATTATTATCTATCAGAAACAAAACTAACGGATTCTCCAGTGTTTTGGTTGTGTTTGATGTGTGCCTATACATGGTACAGAGATTCTAGATTGGTTATTTGGATCTCTAGAATATCTGATAAGGCAGTTAAGAATTTTTTAGAAGTAAAAGCTGGTGGTATGGGACATCAGTAATTTTGAAAAGGAAATTCTAGGACTGTAAATATCTGATTAATTACTGGTAATTTTAGTACCTATTCGTGATATGAGAAAAAAAAAAACATTGGTTAAGTGTTGGGGTATTTTAAGGAATTTTGAGGTTTAATCTAGATCCCAATGTGGGTATCTCATAATTCACAAAATCAAAAAATCCTTAAAGCTATTCCTCACCTTTATAGAACTCTTACTTCTTTGAAAATTTCTTAAGTACAAGACATCATACTAATTTTCATATGATCCTTGCAATGTAAAGTTATTTCTTTTTTGAAGGTTTGTTATCATGTGAATTACTACTTGTAGATATAAGACTTGGAGTTGTTTGATAGCTTCTTGGGTCATTTGTATTGTCAATTTTTTAAAACCTAGGTTATCTCTTATGCATAGATAGAACTTAGATGGATGAGGTTACTATCACTCATATTGAAAATGTTCAAAGAAAAAGTCATGTGCATAATAGAGTGAATCCTTTTTGGGAAGGCACTTATTATTGACTTTTCAGATATTTTCATGCGTCATTCAGTTAACTTTTGTAAGAAATTTGGGAATTTCCTTAAAAAGGAGGGGTGAAGTGATGTGTAAAAGTCTATCAGAATATCTATTGGTAGTACAATTTTTGGGTGTATACTAGTTGGTGTATAAAAATATGATTATCCAAATTTATTTTTAGACAAATCCAGAATAAGATACAATACTGAAAGTTTCCGAATAAGAGAAATTCTCTAGGGATTGTGTGGAACGATTTGGAACTAGAAATGGTTTGAAATTGAGAATCTCCAATTTTATGAGGGATAGAAGTGAATTTGATCATGGAATGTCTATATTGAATCAACCTAATGTTAGTGGAGTACTAGGATCAGGGAGTGGTTGATCAAGTGGAAGAAATTTTGTTGTAGGATGTAAGTGGATTTGAAAATTCGTGAGAGAGGATGTGTTTTCAATCTCAGAGATTTTCCATATATGTCATTTACTTATGAGGAATAGAATACTTTAGTAGCCAAGTTACAAGATTCTCAATGAAATATGAGAGTAGCGTATGCAGATTTTGGAGGAATATGCCAAATATGGACTTATGTGTAGGTATTGGATCATAGTAAGATTGTTCTCATATGTGCACGATTAATCTTGTATGGATCTACTATGTATTCTTGATACTTTAGAGAAAGCCTTCTATTTGACAAGCGGGATTATAATTTGTGAATCTTTCTAATCGATCTGTTTCGTATAAGCAATTACTTAATTGATCTATAAAATTATATTTTATTTTCTTTTCTTGTGTTTTTATTATGTTATATTTGCACCATACTCATAAAATATCATTTGTTCAGTTGATATTGATCAAGACATATATATATTCTATTTGATTGCTCTTGGTTTTAAAATCCTAGTTTGCTAATCTAGATCAAGATTTGGTGACTAGTTTTCCATTGGATAGGTGTGTCAATCAATCACTTATGATCCTTTGTACTGTACTTTTAACAATTTACATCTAATTTTAGTCATTTTGTGTCATATAGGTTTCAATTTCATGGCATATTTTAGTATATAATATGAGCAATTCGTACTAGTTATTCTTTGTAGATTTATGTGCACTTTTCACAATATTGATATTGTTGGATGATGTGGTATTATATTACGATCATTATATCTTGGACAAAAATATATACAACATTGATCAAGTATGTTTGGTAGTATTTAGATGGTGAAAAGAAAATTCCATATTTACATTTTTTTAGTTTAGCTTTTGGTAATTTGTAAGCACAAGAATCTCTGCAATAATGGACTTGTTTTCATTGTACTATTTTTCATAAGGTTCGATGAATTTTTTAATTCGTAGATCAAATTCAACTGGTACATAAGCGACTATTTCATTTAATATCATGTTGACATCTTTGTTATTCATTCACAACATTATGTGTGTATGTACTGAACCTCAATTTTGAAATTCATAATGTTGTACTTTTTCAATATTGCTTCAAGTAATAAGATACAACTTTTTATAAAAATTTATAATCTTGATAATAAATTTGAATATCCAATGGGACAATTTCTCCAATCATATTTGTTATTTATATTTTTGACGATTTTTTGATTTTATTGATTCCTAACCATCGGGTATTTGTCGTTTCATCTTATGTTAAAGTCAATAACAAATGTGGTAAATCTCATTTTTCTATCATCATCATCAAATCATTTAAGTTTTGAAGATGTCATGCTGGAGTAACTAGAATATTTTTGCCAAGTGTATATTTCAATATATTTTTGAATATATCTTGTTTTCTTGCATTTTGAGTATTTTTGCAAGAAAATAAATAATATCTTTTTCTAAAATTTTAGTTTTTGTATTATTTGTTTGCTGTAACTGATATCGCAAACCCTAGAGTCAGCATCAAAACAAGCAATCGCTCGATGCTTGTCTACTCCTTCAAGAATGCAATTTACAAATGACTTTTATCATATTGGAGGTCATAATATAGATGATGTCAAAAGCAAGCCTTCATAAAGGCCATGTTAAAATACAAAAATATGAAAAGCTTTCAGGAAAAATAGGAAACGTACCCAATAAACCTAGCATAGGAGGAGTCAAAGCTCATCGATTTTTATCAAATCATTCTAAAGAGTCGTCTAAGATCCAATACTCGGTTTGGAAAGATGTTATTTCTGCAACAGCCAACAAGGGTAAAGAAGGTTGAAGTTTGGAAAAAGCTCGATAATATGGTCGAAGTGCTTAGAAAAGACACAATTTCATATGCAGATGCACTCCTATTGGAGAAAATAGCAATATAGTTTGTAGATGCAGTTCGGGTGGCTTGGGGCTCAGATCACATCACCCACTACATGGTACCATTCATTTGAACAGTGTCTTACAATTCTATAATTTTAGTATCTTGATAGATTCTAACCAATGCATACATCTTTGATATTGTCGCACATACTAAGGCATCATGCATCATTTTTTGCAAAAAAGTATGGCAGTTTGAGTATATGGTCCTCACAAGGAATGGAGAAATCACATTGGCAGGCAAGAGTAGCATTCCATCGAAATACACAACATGGTGGAACATCCTCACAAAATAGTTAAATCATTCAGCTATTCCAATGGTTTTATAGATGAGCTCAAGTTCGATACACAACAAGATCAACTGAATATCAAAGATTCAAAAAAGCATGTAAATTTATAAGCCAAAATTAGATTGATGGCATTCAATAAAGATCAAACGCGTGTAATAAAAAATTCTCAGATTTCACGTACATTAAATGGAAAAGAGTACAATCATTTTTTTTTCATTGTCTCTAAGGACAAATTTGTTAGAAATCAATGATAAACTTCATTGTTACACTTCTTAGTTATTGTTTACGATGTACTTTATTACTAGCTGTAACTAGCCGTAGGCTAGTCTAGTAGTCTACTCCTAGGTTTTCCCTCTCTATTAGGGTTCAGGGTTTATATGTACATTTTACATTCAGTATGTGTTAGTGTGATAGATTTATAGTGTGTGTTCTTCTTCCGGCTTCTTTGGTGAATGCTTATGGTGAGTGCTTATGGTGAATGCTTGATGTTGCATATCTGATTATTGACATGGTATCAGAGCTACGATAGTCCTGCGTGTCTGATCAGTGGATACAGCTCCGCAACGAAGTGAAAAAGTCCTTCACAGGAGGTGAAAGCTTGGAGAGACAAAAACGGTTGGAAGAAATCCTTCTTGATGTATTTTGCAAGTTTTGGAGCTCGTAGTTACTAGTGGGGAATGAAGACACAGTCTCCGAGGCATTAAAAAGGCCAAGGCAGGATCAGACAGATTGAAAATCTGTTGAGTGGAAAAAGTTTTACAATTTTTTTTTAGTCTTTGTGAAAAGTGTCATTTGTCAGAGAGTTGTGCCAAGAAATCTCTCATTTGTTTGTTTGGAGTACTGCAAATCATACCAAACAGTGTCTAGTACTACCATTTGGTGCTTTGAGGTTTCATACCTTTCACATTACTGATATTTGTCTGTTTGAACGATCACTCGTTTCAAAATCTAAGCAAGGAGGAGGAGGCATAGCAGGCGCGCCGAAGTAGGGAATCTAACCTCTGAAAGTTCTTATATTCTCTCTTTTTTATATAACATACCGATATCAGATCCAAGCGCGCTAGTTGAAGAGAAACCTAAGCAGTCGTACATCCGCGCTCCAGTCCAATATTATGATCATCATAATCTCTCTGTAGGTTGTTTCCAGCACGTGTAGAACAGCTCATTGTACTCATCCATATCCATTTTGGATAAGATCTATCTAATTTGCCACATCACCATTGGTAGTTAGTGTTGACCTTTCGATATCGGATCCAAGCACACGAGATAAGAAAAAGTCCGAGCAGTTGTACATCTGCACTCCAGTCCGATATCGCATGCTCCAATATCGGATCCACGCGCACAAGTTAAAGAGGATCCTCAGCAGCCGTACTTCCGCGTTCCATTTCGATATCAGGTGTATAACCAAAAAAAAAATTATACAGTTCTATGGTGAATAAGTTACTTGATCCGGACTCATCTATTCAGTAATGGCAACTCTAAACAAGAGTGTCCTCAATGAGTCAAGCAAATTGGAAGGAGCCGGCAACTATGCAGTTTGGAAATTCGAATTGAAAAACATTTTGATGGAAAAATAGCTATGGGAGATCGTGACAGGTGAAGAGACAAGGCCAGTGATTGAAGAAGATCAGCGGACATTTGACAGGAGAAAACGAAAATCACAAAATGTCATCAACTTATCAGTTAGAGATGCAATTATTCCCTACATTTCGGATTTAGAAGGACCAAAAGAAGCATGGGATACATTGAAGGCATTGTTTGAGACCACAAACACATCTCGAGTGCTATTCCTGAAGGCGAAGCTGCACACATTGCGGATGGATGATGGTGCAACTATTGTTGATCACCTACTGAAGATCAAAGAGATTCCTGACCAATTAGCAGCAGTTGGAGAGAGAGTACAAGATTGTGAGATCGTGCAATTGACATTGAATAGTTTGAGTGAGTCACATCAAATGTTTGTGACAAGTATAGCCACACGGAAAAATATTCCAGCCTATGAAGAGTTAGGTGGATTGCTTTTGCAGGAAGAACAACGTCAAGAGAACTTGAGTCATCGCAACAGGGGATTCGATCAAGCTCTTGCAATGAGAGGACATGTTGGCAGATTTGGTCGTGGAAGACACCAATCAAGAGGTGGAAACTCATATCATGGATCGTTCCAACAATTTCAAGAACAAATTAATGATGGCCCAAATCGAGACAATTGGAATCAAGGCCGAGGTCAAGGACACGGATATTCCAAGCAAAATAAACCTGGAAATTGTAGGTATTGCAACAAACCTAAACATTGGGAGCGTGAATGCTTCAAGAAACAAAAGGAGATAGAACAAAGAAAAGGCAAATGGCAAGCGGGAAATTATGCTGATCAACATCAGTTTGATGATGATTATTATGAAGACAATTATGCTGATCAACATCAAGACGATGATGATCAATATGAAGATGATACAGGTAAGTGTTCAAACTTGTTCATTACAGCATTAATGACAAGTGATGAAGCCAAGGACACCTGGTACATTGATAGTGGTGTGTCCAAGCACATGACTTCAAGGAAAGAGTGGTTTTCAGAACTCAAGGAAACTCACAATGGTGATGAAGTTGGACAAGCCTATGACAAACTGCTATTTGTTAAAGGAGTTGGAGTGGTACCAGTGAAGTTAGCCAGCGGGAAGATAAAGCAGATAAGCAATGTGCAATATGTACCTGGCTTAGCTAACAATCTACTATCTGTTGGGGCGATGGTTGATCAATAACTCAAGGTTGAGTTTGATAGCGACAAATGTCTTGTCAAAGACATCAAGAATCACTACAAAGTGATTGCTACAGGACCTAGAGTCAACGTGAATCTACTCTACAAATTGAATGTGAGATCTTTTGCTCAAGCTATGGTAAGCACGATTGATAGTCAAAGTGATCTTTGGCATCAACGATTTGGTCATATTAGTGCTCAAAATTTACAGATTCTCAAAAGAGGTAATCTAGTTATAGGATTGCTTGATATTTCTTTTGAAGGAAAAATTTGTGAAGGTTGCATTTTGGGAAAACAACATAGAGAGAGGTTTCCCAAAAGTGGAGCAAGGAGAGCCAGTGGCATCCTAGACCTTGTCCACAGTGACCTATGCAGACTAGATCTCTTAGTGGCTACTATTACTTTATCACCTTCATTGATGATTATAGCAGATGCATTTGGATTTAATTCAAAAGCAAGAAATCAGATGCTTTTGCTAAATTCGGGGAGTTCAAGGCATTAGTTGAAAAGCAAACTGGATATTGCATCAAAACTTTGAGATCTAATGGAGGTGGTGAGTATTTTTTGACAGAATTTATTGATTTCTACAAAGATCAAGGGATCAAGAGGAAGACTACAACACCTTATTCACCACAGCAAAATGGAGTTGCAAAATGAAAGAACAGATCTATTGTTGAGATGGCCAGGGCGATGCTCAAAGGCAAGGGTCTGCCAAACACCTTTTGGGCAGAAGCTTGTAGCACAGCTACACACATCCTGAATCGGTGTCCTACAAAATCCGTGGAAGATAAGACACCTCATAAAGCTATTACTAGAAAGAAACCTAATATCTGAGTGCTCAATATTCAGCTTCCGTCGAGGATAAGGCTACTGTAGGTTGCTTTTTGATGTCCCATGAAACTGCAGCTATACCATAACTGAATGTATGACCATTGGTAGACCTTCTGTCATCAATATTACCTGCCCAATCAGCATCTGTATATCCTATCAATATTGGCACTTCAGGCTGATAATGTCCCTCGAATGTATCTGAGAATACGTTTAGCAGACTTCTAGTGTGTTTGACTAGGATCTTGCATGAATTGACTAACAACACCAACAACATAAGAAATATCAGGGTGTGTGTGTGTCAAATAAATCAAACTACCCACCAGCTGTCTATACAAATAAGCACCCACTTTCTCAAATTCATCATATGCAGTAAGCTTTGTATTGACATCCATAGGTGTACTCAAAGGCCTACAATCCTGCATATTGGACTTGTAAAGCAAATCTCGTGCATATTTGCTTTGTGTAAGAAAGACACATTTTTCTTTTGCCATACTTTAATGCCAAGACAATAGTGCATCAATCCTAGATCGCTATGTCAAAAGATTTGGAAAGATCTGATTTGGTTTCATCAATTAAGCTCTCATTACTTCTTGTAATAATCAAATCATCCACGTACAACACAATGAATACTATATCTGAATCTTGCCTTAGAATGTAAAGATTAGGATCAGCATCACTCTTTATCATTCCCCTTCGCTTAAAGTGTTCATCAATGCAAGAGTACCACGCTCTTTGTGTAAGATTTCATGTTGATCCCAAAGATTCATTTTTGGATTCTGAGAGGTATATAGTTTTTGATGAGTATGTTGCCAAAGAGATTGATAAGCTAGGATGTGCAAAAGTAAGTGATTACATAGAATATATTCAAGTAATATTTTTAATAGGTATTGTAATTCCTTCAGTTTAACTAATTATCTCTTGTTTGCAGTAAGCATTGGAGTATGCATATAATCTCCCTTAGGGAAGATTCAGATGGGATCATTAATCCCATCTGTTTAAAGATGAATTCCTTGAAGTGTACCCATGCCGAAATGGATGTGATGTACAACAGAATGTTGCCATTTTTGCCAAGGCCGGATGGGGCCACTGTAAATAGCCACCTGGAGATTGTTGATGCAGAATTAAGTATTTCTCATCAAGTATCTGATAGGTAATATGATTTGTTTTTTTCAGAGTGCACAACTAACCTATTATACGTTTTGTGATTGAAGTCAGCTCAGCAAGATGATGGACATAGTTGTGGATGGTTCTCCATTCGCAATATATAGGACTTCTTAGAGTGGTAAATCATGCAAATCGGGGCTCCAGATATACGAAAGGTAAATAGACTAGTGAATGGCCTAACTAAGTTATTTTCGATTTGGTTTCTGATAAGTCAATTGACTCAGTTCTTTTGGATTTGCAGTATAAATGTCGAGCATTTACAATGAATGAGATATATGAGTTTCGTCAGTAGATGTTGGTGAACTTATTATCTCATGCAACACCCAGTCCAACTGCGAAAACGGGAGGCCAATCAAGTCCACAACTAACACCAGTGCAGGGTGGAGATAATCCATATTATTTTGAGCTGTAAATAATAGATTAAATAGAGATATACATTTTTTATATAATGCCCTGTGAATAATTATGGGCATATAGAAAGATAGAAACAATGGGAAAAAGGCATCCATTGTTAAATACAGGACACACATGTACATTCTCAGAAAATGAGAGATATATTGATATTTATGAGAGTTTTACAAATCTTGTATCATGATTGCTCTATTATCTGAACAATGCTGCCCAAATCTTTGCATTTGATTTTCTCTTCATGTCTTTTATGTATCTGCACAAACATCCATTAATCAAATTACAATTAGTGATCCGAATATTGACAAAAAGGATAATGAATACAAATTAATATACAAATTCATAGATTTCACATACCAATTTTCCATCCAATATAGAACTGAAATATTTGGGGATATCTTGCTATAAAAGTGTCACTTCCGTTCTAATGTAGAATAAGGTCCAGTCCTGTTCAACCTCAATAGTAGTAAGTAAATCCCCATTTGCCATGATATCAATGCATACACGATCAGTGTGTCCAATGTTGTCTAGATCTTGATCTAATGGGGCCCAAGTACCATTGTTTTCTTTCCATCTCTGATAATGAAACACCATACTAAGCACTTGCTTTTCTATACTGTATCTAAATGATATGGATGAATGTTTGATTCTACAAGAAATATCTACAGTGGATCTTATATCCCAACCTTTGTCCATGAATTTGAATAAAAAATCATTTGATAGATTTTTGCAAACAAACAATGTGGGAGTTCGATGCACTTCCGTGTTTGAAAAAGAGCTGACAAACAATGACATTGGAACAAACCAGCTTAAGTGCACATTTCTTGATCCAGTACTAGTTTTGAGTGACTTTTGTACATCATGATATATCTTGGAACGAAAACATTCTATTATATTATCGTTGACTGCAATCCACCACACGTTATCTTGAAAATTAGGTAGAGGTATGCACTCTAGTTTTTTCATTCCTCCATTTGTGTCTAGAATATACATAGCATCATAAAAAAATGTTCTAGAATCTGCAAGTTCTTTTGTCGTTCGTCCTCTGTATTGCAATTTGCCAATTTCTGAATGGATGATATCTATAATACCTGAAAGAGACGCCACAGGTTCTCATTCATGTATATTTGTAGGATATAGATCTGCAATACAAAATCATAATAAGCTCCGATTCATAAATACGATTACGTTTAAAAAATGACAAGCAACCCAAATAATTAAGATACTTACAATTACACTTTCGAAAATCATGTGGATTTACAGCCTCCACATTAAGTTCTGAATGCATATAAACATGTTGAATAAGCACCTCTGAAATGGTTTGTCCTCCTGGAGAAACTTTGAAATCAATAATCTGCCCTTTCCAATAAGATCTATATGTATACTTGGCCTTTTTCTTTTGGTGAAAAGCCCCTCTCGTCGATGGATGCATCAGTACCCAAGAAGCCTTATGATATTCACGAGCAATACATGTGCCATCGTCTTCCCTCTCATCATAAAAAATTGCAGAGCATATCAAGGATCTCGGTCTCCTTCTCATCGCCATAGCTTGAAGAGTTCACGTTTGAACTTGTCAATATGAGAGTCCAGAGTATAATAGGCGCCAAACCTATTTGTGAGTCCCAAGATAATTTTAACTTGAGGTTAACCCAAGCAGTTTAGTCAACCAGTCGTCGTGCATGCCAGCCAGTAGTATGCTTCCAATCTACCGGACCGGAAATTCAAATTTGCCCAAACATGAATTGTGTTTTTCGGGTCAGGCGAGTTATGTTACATAGAAACCACTATGTCAAGAACTGATCGGGCCACATGGACATAAACAACGATGAAAAAAAAAAACTCGTAACAAACGGCCCTTCTAAGTTTGAGAACTCCTGTAATGGAAGGTGGAGATGCTTCTTGTTGTCCAGTCATGTCACCCTGCCCTTAGGTGATGTTTTGAAGGATTTCAAACCCCTATGCCAAGCCTTAACCACCTGGTTAGGAGATAAAAATACACCTACAGGACCCTCCATGGATGGAAAGAGTGATAATGACCAGTTCATAATGGCCATTGGTACCACTTGGGAAAACGAAAAAAGTAATGTTACCCTACATGTTCAACACAAGAACCTTCCTTTTATTAGTTGCTGTTATTGATGGTGATTCAGGTGTAAACATCATGTCTTCATACATATACCGAGACTGGGGACTGAGTGGGGACTGAGTGCCTTCAAGCCCGCAGGGTTTTTGATAAAACTTGTTGATCAGAGCTACGTCAAACCTATGGAAATTGTGGAGAATGTACATGTGAAGGTCACGGAACTTTGCTTTGTCATTAACTTCACTGTCTTAGATCTTCTGAAAACAATCTCATCTTATCGACTCCTGTTAGAAAGACCCTAGCTAAAATTAACAAAAGTACATCATGACTGGGGTATAGACCAAATCACGTTAGAGAATCGGGATCGAGCCGTGCAAGTCGATCCAAATATTTAGGCCATTAAGCCTGCAAGCCCGTTGGAAGAATCAACTTCATCTACCACTGATCATACAATTGACCTTGACCAAAGGAAGCGAAATAAGCTATTGGAAGTCCGTCAAGATTCTGATATTGATATCATTAATAATTGGATTGATGCCCTAGCTATAGTTGATTATATGAGCTCAATAAAAGGATCTATCTCCCTACTTCGAGAAGCCAATCGAGAGCCGAAACCCACAAACCAAGGCCTGTTACCCTTGATGATGAGATCGAAATTGAGGTGAACATGGTTGAACTAGCATGGCTCCTGTTAGAACCACCCCCAGACCCTGTGAAGAAGAACTTCTCCCTTGGTATGATATGAACCAGTTTAAGTATACGATATAAACTCAGTACAGAGGAAACACATAGCAAATCCACAAGATTAAGATGTACATAAGCAACATATCCAACTATGTTCCTATACATAAACATAGGCTATAAACTGGCAGATATCAATAATCCGCATATGTTACTCACATAAACTCACTGAGAATATTACAACTCAACTACAAACAAACTTTATTTTTCATGAATAAATAACATATTTGGGAAATCTCTGAAGTGAATAATTCCACATCACAAGTTTTTCAACCATTTAACTCTTATTAGCAAATATTTTTCAACCAATCAATCTACTTCGGATCTTAGTGTACAAACCAAGATTAGACCAACTTATACAAACATCTTTGGACATAAGGTTAAGATTAAAGCTTTATTCCTCTGATCCAATCCATAACAAAATGGTACTTGACAACAATCAGTGAACCTTAATTTAATATTTACCACTACTTCCCATATTCATGAATATCTTGTGAAGAATTTCAGATCATTAAGATTCAAAATATCCCTTTGATCTTTGGTTAGAAAGAGTCACAAGCAAATCACCAATCTTGCCAGTGTAGAAAAACCAACATCTACACTATGAATGAGATGCAAACTCTAATAGATCTTGATCAAACATCAATCAAAATATAAACTAATGTTGCTATCCATACAGAAATAGTAATCTACTATATTTCACACATGTGAATCTGAAAATAGCAATTGGTAAGCATTCTAAACATAGAATTGCAAGATATCACAAGTATAGTGCTAGAACCCAAGAGAACCCAAGAGAACCTTGTATAAGCATGAATGAGATAAGAGAGAGAGAGCATGTCTTCTCTTCCCACGAGTTACATCCTCTTATAATAGGTCCAAAAATAAATTAAAACTTTGGTTTCCCTCCATAATGAAAACCCTACTATTTTTGTGACTAGATTCAATGTATCTACTACTCAAATTGAATCTCTCCAAAACTCGTGTTCTATAGTTTCCCACACTTTCCAAAAGCGTTTATTCAAATGCTTTTAGATTAATATAACTTTTAAAAGTCAAACTCTAAGCCTAATATGAAAATTCGCCTCAATTGCCAAATATACAAATATGACCAAAATAGCAAAACTAGTTGAGATCTTTCACGGTCTCTCTTCAACTAGTTTAAGCATAGACTTTGAAAACACTCCAAGTGAAGTCCTATGATTCATGAACAAGTCCTTTCCCAATGCTTTGGAGAAGATATCAGCTACACATTCCCTTGAGGACACATGTTGAAGCTCCACCTCCTTTGCCATGACTTGCTCCCTCACAAAGTGATATGCCACCTCAATATGCTTGCTCCTAGCATGAAAGATAGGATTGGTTGCCAACCTTTGGGCTGATAGATTGTCACAAAAGATGATTGGGCTCTCTAAAAAAATCCAGCAAGTGAAGATATTTGATCATCCTCTTGATCCATACCATCTCCTTTGTGCAATGTGTAAGAGCTTTGTGTTGAATTTCACACGTGTGGACTGTCCACTACATGTACTTGTGATCTCCTAAGGTGTGTAGATGCACCAAGATCAAGACTAGATTGAGATTCAAGATCAATCTTGTATCCTATGGCAAAAACACACTACTACATGCATTCAATCACTTCCAACTCTCACTCACACGTGTGGGAAGTGTTCCAAAAGTATTCTAAGTAAAAACAAGCTGCTCTCCTCGGGTAGAGAGAGAAAAACCATCATGAGTTCTCGGGTAGAGAGAGAAAGCTAGAAATTCAATGACACTCAAAATCCACTCAATCTCAAAATCAATTAGATCCAAAAGGAGGAGTACAATGATACTAATAGATTCATGAGCTACCACTATGCTTAACTATGATTGGATCACACTTTGCCACCTCTTAATCCTATTGGACCATTGATCCATGCACCTCTAAATTCTATTGGACTATATTCAAGCACACCTCAATTTTCTATTGGACCTCACAAGGTTCCACCTCTAGATCCTATTGGACCTCTTAAGCTTCATCAAACAAAAGCATGACACTTGTCTACACTCTAATTGGCACAAGTTTGGCTCTATTTTGGCTCAATATTGGCATTACAAGTGGAAATGGATAATTTGCCATCTATGCCAAATTTGACCCTATCAACATCCTACACCTAAATGCTTGACTATGAAATTCTATGAGACCCCTATATCAAACATTTTGATTTACTTTACAATTCTCCACACGTGGGAACATCTTCCACACATGTGAGATTCACTTACAAACTTCTATCATAAAAAATACCAAGCTAGATTTTTGCCAATTTCTCACACTTTGTACTCGGCCTCACTAGATGACAATGAGATAGTGGCTTGTTTCTTCGACATCCACGATATAGCTCCATCACCTTGATTTTCTATCCATTTTATCTCCAACATAGTCCGAATCTGAAAATCCAAACAAGCTAGGTGATGATCCCTCATACAATATGCCAAAATCTCGAGTTCCAATGATGTACCTCAAAACTCGAGTAACATCTCAAAAGGTGTCCTTCCATCCAAAATAGCACTTGGCCACCTATTGCACAAGAAATTAGCACACAACAAAACTTTATCCTAAAATGGCTTATCAAGGTTAGCACTTAACCTCATGGCTTTGGCACTTTCACATAAAGTTCTATTCTTCCTCTCAGCCACTCAATTTTGTTGTGGGGTCCTTGGTGTTGTATACTCCCTCTTGATGCCATGCTCATCACAAAAATCCTTGAACTTGGTAGATATGTACTCTCCACCATTTTCACTCCTTAAGCACTTGACCCTTGTGGAAAATTGGTTCTCCCTTGCATTCTTGAACTTAACAAAGACATCATACACTTCATATTTGCTCTTTAGTGGATAGATCCAACAAAATCTACTAAAATCATCAATGAAATACATCTTAGATCCACTATTGGTAATTGTAGTAATTCCATGAATATCCTAATGTACAGCTTGAAAAAGGCTTTGTAGATCTAGATGTAGATCTAGTATAAGGTAGTCTATGTGACTTTGACAAAGCACAAGACTCACAAACATTATTGATACTTTTTAGGAAACTTGGAAGACCAATCACAACTTGCTTCCTAGCCATTACCTCCAATGACTTGAAGTTGAGGTGTCCCATCCTTTTATGCCAAACCACTTGAATAGGTATTTGCTCTCTTGCAACACATCCAACTTGGTTAGCAATAACACAAGCATCTAGTTTGCACAACTTTCCTTGTCTTTTACCTTTTGGAATCAAGATATCCTTCTCATACAAGCATCTCCATCAAATTCAACTTTGAGGCCTTTACTTAGCAATTGACTCACACTAGGCAAATTCTTGGTAATAGATGGAACAAAACATCCTCCAAATGAATATTCCTATTTGTAGAGAGAGAAATAGGAATTGTGCCAATCCCTTTGATTGCACACTCACCATCATTGGCCGTGTAGATCACCCTCTTGTCATCTCCATATGCCAACAAAGAAGTGAAATACGCGTTGTGAAAAGTCATGTGTGAACTTGCTCCACTATCAATCCACCATGGATCTAGATCTCCATCATTAGCAAGCATACATGAAGAAATATCAAAAGCATCATCATTTGCATCTTGAACATCCAAACCATCCTCACCAAGAGTAAGATTACCTTGCTTGTCTCCTTGATCTCTCTTCTTCTTGTAGCACTTACTTGCAAAGTGTCCTTTGATGCCAGAATAGAAGCACTTGAGCTTTGATCTATATTTCTTTTTGCCATTTGAAGAGCCTCCCCTTGATCTTGCCCTTTAGACCACTTACTTCTGATTTTGCCCTTGAATTTGCCCTTGATGAACAGTCTCCTCTCCAACTTGAGATGTTGATGAAAATCCACCTCTTGCTTGAAGCCTATATTCTTCATTGATCAAGATCTCTTGAAGATCAATCAAACTTGGCAAAGTCTTTTGAATGGCAAGACTTTGAAGAATGTTAGCATGATGAATCTCAAACATCCTTTGATGAAGTACTCTTACTAGCTTCCTTGAGAAGCTCATTGGCAACATTCATCTTTATCATGTGTAGAGCCCTTTTGGCCCTCTTGTCATACCTTGAAGTATTCTTGGATTCATATATCTCCCATGCTTCCTGAGCCGAGGTGCAAGCACCTACCTCCTTAAGAAGCTCATTAGCTAAATTCATTTTTATATAATGGAGAGCAACCTTGCACCTCCTTAGGGAGCCTTGATACATGTGTGGAAATGATCGAATTTGGAGCTAAGGGAGGAAATGATTAAATCTAGAGCTAAGGGAGCAATACAAAAAGTGCAGAAAGGACAAATCCAGAGCTCAAAGGAGTTCCAAAGTCAAGGGCAGAAGTGACAAGGGTGGATATTTCAGCAAGCCTCTGCCACCAGTCAAGGGCAGAAGTGACAAGGGTGGTGGATATTTCAGCAAGCCTCTATCACCAGTCAATAAAGTTCTTGGATTTTACGTAAGCGATATGAAATCTATGCTTTTCCCAAACAAAGTGATGTTTTCAAATTATGTATTTTCCAATATAAAGAGCTGAGCCTCCGACTTGTGGTGTGCCAACTACAATGTTAATAAAAGTGGCCAGCAAATTGAGTATTGTGCCGAGTAGCATAAAAATAGTTAAGTATAATTGGGAGTCAGACGCCTATCACATGTAAGTGGATCTACAAGACGAAGTATGGAGCGGATGGGCAACTCAACAAGTACAAGGCACGATTAGTTGCAAGAGGTTTTGAGCAGCAGGAAGGTATAGACTTTGAGGAGACCTTCGCACATGTAGCCAAAATGGTAACTATTCGTTCTATCATTGCAATTTCTGCTTTCTATGTTTGGAAAATCTAGCAAATGGATGTCAAATCTGCTTTTCTTAATGGAGTATTGGATGAAGTGGTATATTTAGAGCAACCTCAAGGGTTTGTTGAGCCAAGAAGAGATCATTTGGTTTGTAAACTCAACAAAGCCATATATGGATTGAAGCAAGCACCACGGGCATGGTACTCTTGCAGTGATGAGCACTTCAAGCAAAGGGCAATGATAAAGAGTGATGCTGATCCTAATCTTTACATTCTAAGGCAAGATTCAGATATAGTGTTCATTGTGTTGTACGTGGATGATTTGATTATTACAAGAAGTAATGAGAGGTTAATTAATGAAATCAAATCAAATCTTTCCAATGCTTTTGACATGAGTGATCTAGGATTGATGCACTACTGTCTTGGCATTGAAGTATGGCAAAAAGAAGACATGGTCTTTCTTACACAAAGCAAATATGCACAAGATTTGCTTTATAAGTTCAATATGCAGGATTGTAAGCCCTTGAGTACACCTATGGATGTCAACATGAAGCTTACTGCATATGATGAATCTGAGAAAGTGGATGCTTATTTGTATAGACAGCTGGTGGGTAGTTTGATTTATTTGACACACACACGACCTGATATTTCTTATGTTGTTGGTGTTGTTAGTCAATTTATGCAAGATCCTAGTCAAGCACACTGGAAGTCTGCTAAACGTATCCTCAAATACATTCGAGGGACATTGAATTTTGGTTTGAAGTATGATCAGCCTAAAGCGCCAATGTTGGTAGATTATATAGATGCCGATTGGGCAGGTAATATTGATGACAGAAGATCTACCAGTGGTCATACATTCAGTTATGGTACAGCTGCAATTTCATGGAGTAGCAAAAGGCAACCTACAGTAGCTTTATCATCAACGGATGCTGAATATTGAGCACTCAGCAATGCTACACAAGAAGCGGTATGGTTACGAAGATTGCTTGTGGATTTAGGTCAGCCACAATGGATGCTACTACTATATCTTGCGACAATCAAAGCTGCATTTACCTTGCCAAAAATCCAGTTTTACATGCTCGAACCAAGCACATCGAAATACACTATCATTTTATTTGAGAGAAAATTCTTGATGGAGCCATTGACCTTGTTTTTTGTAAATCTGAAGATCAAATGGCAGATATTTTTACTAAGTACTTAGGTAGATATAAATTTGAGAGGTTTCGTACTCTATTAGGAATAGAAGAATGTAATTTTATCATTGAGGGAGAGTGTTAGAAATCAATGATAAATTTCATTGTTGTTGTTTACGATGTACATTAATGTTGACAGATGTTACCAGCTGTAATTAGCCGTAGGCTAGTCTATTGGTCTATTCGTAGATTTTCTCTCTCTATCAGGGTTCAGGGTTTATATGTACATTTTATATTCAATATGAAGTTAGTGTGATAGTGTGATATTCCCTGTTCTTCTTTCGTCTCCCTACTTGGTGATTGTTTATGGTGAATGCTTGATGTTGCATTTCTGATTGTTGACACTTCCTTCGTATTCCAAGAGGCCGGGATCCAAGCATTAGTGAGAACCAGCTTATAAGAAAAACATACTCTTATTCTAAATACCACACTCACACTCTACCAAAACATCATTTAAAAATATTACACAACGTAGACTCGTGGTCGATGCATGCAAAGAGTGTTGCAGGACTGTTGGTCAAGCCACGCACAGAGGCTGTGTGTGCCTGCGTGAATGAGTGAAAGTGCCTGAGTGCTCCTCATTGTCCCATAAGCAAGTTGGGGCCTTAAACTCTACTCTTCATAAAAAGCAATTGCACATTGTCTCATGTCTCGGTCAGGAACAAGCGGGTGGCTAGGCGGTTGGGGGTGGGATCCCAACACGCGGCCCGCACGCATGCATGTGGCCAAGTGAGTCAAGTTTTATTACACATACTCATTCTATTCACCATGAGATTAGCACGTAGCTACTCAAGAGTCATTCTATTCACCATGAGAGATTAGCACATAGCTACTCAGCACATAACGTAAAAGTTTAGATCACATGCGGGGGAAGGCCCTATCTGAAGGCCTTCCTTGCTAGGAGGGCCCTCGCCCGAGGGTGGGAGCCCGAGGACAGGCCCCGACCAGCAAGGAAGGCCCGAGGACTGCGGGCCTTCCCCTGCGTAATGCCATTGTGCGAAGGTTGGTTTTTTTTTTTTCCTGGCCTTATGGTACGGCCGTACGCGTGGACATTTTTTTTTTCAGTTTTTGGGACAAATTTTTTTACATTTGCAGTGGAATGTGAATGTGGACAGCCAATGGCGGGCTGCCACATAGCACATGCACATTCCATCGATGAGAGGAGAGAGAATGATAGATTCCTAGGAGAGAGAAAATTGGATGGACGGCACTTTCAGTTTTCAACGAAGCTGAAAGTGGCGAATAAAATGCCATAATTCGTCGTATGCTTTTGGTTGCACACCGTATAATATATTGTACTTATTTATTTATACGATATTTTTTTATTATACAGTAGATTAGAGGTTCTGCTGCTTACTATGTCATTGAGAGAGAGAGAGAGAGAGAAAATTGCTCAGCAATATTTGCCAAGACTTTTATTGCATTTAATGCAAATAGTAGGAAGAGGCAGATCATATGGCAGTGTACTCCAGCTCGGAGAATGCTGCCACACCTGCATTTCCATGGGGCAATTAGTCGTACAGTATTCATCTACCACCTCTTTCGTGCATGTGCATTTAATCTTCTCTCAGCAGATGTTAGTGTCCTTGTGAGCAAGGAGTCTTCCGATTCATCGTCTTGGGTATGGGAATGAATGACGCTGATGGGCGATGCCGGTCCAAATAGTGTCATTCGGCTTCGAACCTGTCTCTGAATTTGTCCTCCTACCGGAGCTGATTGTTCAAATTTTCGAGATCAAAGAACTCTTGTTTACAGATGGAGCTGCCCGGTAGGCTACAGTCACGGGTTAGCTCAGAGCGAACGCCACTTGATAGATCCTCATCCACATTTCCTTCACGGTCGATTGAGGCCAGAGGTCCGTGGGTATTCGGATCGATACCTATTAGATGCCATGGATTAGAATGCAAGTCACTCGCGACAGAGAGACAAAGGATTAGAATGCAAGTCACTCGCGACAGAGAGACAGAGAAATCTCCCGGTCTAGAGACAAAAATTTGTCGGGATCGCGATAAATTCATACGGTCATACAGTACAATATGATATATCCATACGTATTAAAACATGCTAATAACGTTAGATAACGGGACCGTACGGGCCCGTTATTTAATACATTATGCTCCTGGAGGTGGTCCCAAATACAAAGGACACCTGAGCACAAGGCATTACGTATTAGATAACTGAAGGGCCCGTTATCTGACGTTATGGTCAGCTGGGCCTTTCAAAATGAAGGGCCAATTTTTAAAAAGCCGAGATATTTTTACTTTTTAGTATACAGTTCCTCCATTCGTATTACTTAATGACATGTTCGGGTTGCAGGTCCGTGTCGGTAGCAAAAGAGTCTAGAGTTTCCGATTGGATGTGCTGACGCGTGGCCATCATCCGGGGGGGGGGCTGAAGCCATTAAGCCCCATTAGTCCTTATCTCACCTCCGTCTCTCTATCGTAAAGGCACTGGCATACAGAAATCTTACCACCACTGGATCCCATCCGGGACGTTAAGATTGCGCCATAGTTTAGAAAGATCATTCGCGATTGGTCCAGGCGGCGAAAATCCAAGTGGTAAGGGTGAAAATTAACGTGGGCCATTGAGTCCCGTCTCTCTCTCTCTCTCTCTCTCTCTCTCTCTCTCTCTCTCTCTCTCTCTCTCTCTCTCGTCGGTGGCTAGTCGTTTTGGACCAATCTCGCGCAACACCTCAGACTTTCATTTTTAAAAGTTCAACAACTTATGCCCTTCAAAACTAATTTACTTAAATTAGAAGGCATTCAATGCGTCCAATTTTGATGAGGAATAAGCAACAACTGACCATAATGTACTACATTTAGGGCCCAGGGGGGCCCTAAATGGAATTTAGGCGAGCCCGGCAGATTTAGGGACAACGAGGGGCCTAAATGTGGCATTATTAGCCATGTTTTGAGGATATACTATTTTAAAACCGTAGTTCTATCGTATGGTATACTATACTATACTATACTATACGGTTTGTGTTGTGGTGCAAGTGTTCTTCAGCTTTGCGCTGTTAGTGGTGTTTCTGGATGATTTTTGTGTTTTTGTGCGAGTGCGTTGAAGCATTTGTTTGTGAAGATTCAAATAAATATCTCATGTTTGCTTTCACTTTCTTCATTTCATTGCTCTCGTTTGCCTTTTGGCTGGGAATTGCTAACCATTTCTGATTTTGGATCATCAGGACTAGCATCAGCTTTTTCGCTCAGAACGGTAGTGCCATCGCCAGTACTCGAGTTGACTGGATTGAAACGCCGGAGGCTCATGTTTTCAAAGCTGATCTACCAGGTAAAAACTTATCAATTCTATACTCATTGCTTCCAACATTCAGTTAGCTTACACTCTTTCGAACAGAGTTTGCATCATCGTTAGATGTTGACGATTCATGTATTGGATGTTTCGAATTGAACTCTACATTGTTTACTTGTTCTGAATATCTTTGAACTCGTATCAGCATGTATATTTGATTATGTTGGTGCCTGTTTCGCATTTAAGGAAGAGATCACAGTTCAGGTGGAAGACGGACGTACTTTACATATTAGCGGCGAACGCAAGAAAGAGGAGGTGAAAAAGACAAACAAATGGCATAGGGTAGACGTATTTTTTGAGTATATGGAAGGGGACCAGGGGCAAGGGCGGAAGATTATTATGTGAAATTATGTGTCATGCGGTTTCTGAAGAAACCGTGCAGAAACCGCAGGCATGGCTAATAACGTATTATAAAACATCAACTACAATTGATTATCCTGCCTGAGAACTGCGTTCCTGCTTCAATCACTCTAAGAAAACAGTAAAGGAAAAATTGTGTCCAGAATATGCCTCAGTACTTGCTCTCAGTTCGTGCCCAATAGAGAGGGATACGTTATGGTCAGCTGCTGCCGTTTCTTCAGAAAAAATAGGATGGTTATTATGCCATAATGAGCTTTACTATTTTAAGTAAAAAGCATTGGAGGGCATAAGTTTTAACTTTTGAAAGGTGCAGGCGTTTCGCGAGAGAGGAAACGCTCAGCCGAGAATTCTGTGTCAGATGTTTCTTGATTGCGAGGAGTTGCAGCAGAAACTAGAGGTCAACAGAGATTCAGTCGCTGTCTGAATTAGCCATCAATGACTTCCAATCAAGTGCAGCTAAGTCTAGAACTGAATGTGACGCAGATATCCACAGGAAAAAACCACGTATGTAGATTGATTACTGCTTCTGCATAAACCGGAAGCTATTCATTTACTACTCAATATGATGGATGCACTGACTGGAGCTGGCTTTTTGCAGGGGGGGCTCATGATCGAGTCGAAATTGTTTCTGGCTTGAAGGCTTTACTTGTGCAGCAGCTTTTAGAATGAGTAAAAGGTCTATGAAAGTATCTTTGGTTGTGTCAAGAGATCAGCTTCCATTTCCTACTTGAATGATTTTAATGGTTTTCTTATTTGTTTTCTACTATCCTCTAAAAAGAATGAAGATGGTTCCAACTAGTACCATACTCTTGTACCTTGATGGATTCTCCCATCCTTCATTAATAAAACCAAGTGTCAATATTCCAACCAATTCAATTTGGATCTAGTATGAGGCTTTAATCCTAAATGATCCTTTCATCCAATAATTTTCTTTGGCAAGTGGCTTGTGGGAGCTCTATAGAAGCATGTTATTTAAGTTCTTCTAACCTTCTGTTGAAGCAATTGGTCCTCTACAATCTTAAACCTTTCTACTTTTTCCAATCTCTCCTATGGCCATAATGTGACAAGTATCTAGATACTTTCATAACTATTTTGTTGTATCTTCTACATATTCTCCTTGATCATGCACATAAGTGTGGGATTTGGAGCAGAGAAACATTCATTTTTTAAAAATTGCAACCTGTAGGTTCAACAAGCTTTGGAGTATTAGAGTACAATCATTGCAAGTGTGTGAACGAAATTTGTTCTAGTATATTGTTCTTCCTTTTCTCCTTTGCTTTATTTTTTATTTCAAAAAAAAATGATTGGTCATTCTATGTTTATGTTACCAACTTCCACACCTTGCTTCTGTTTAGAATTGGCACCTATACATTTGATTCACATCTATTGCCTCTCTCACGTCTTTTTGTTAAAAATTCAAATAAGCTCATTGAGTCACTTCAGAATTTTTGGAGTGGGATAATGAATGTCGACAAGATCCTAAACTCCTTCCATGAGATTATATTTTGGAAATGAAAGTAGTTCATACTGGAGTTGTCATATGAGAAACTTGAGAAAGTGATATCTTTTAGCATTTTCAACCTCAAATAGGTAATCTGCAATAGATCCTACAATACTAACTAAGATCGACGTTGTTTACTTTGATATATTTTAAGTAGTTTCTTCTTGTTATTTCACGCTTTCTTTGATAGAGATCTTTTTGCCACATCAATTAATTTAGTGTCATCTTTTATTCCATCAACAACTAAGGAATAAGTTTTTTCTTCTGCTTCATCCTTGCATAACTTTATTCTCACTTTTGTCATCTTCAATCATCTAGCTATGAAAGATTTTTTCTTTAGGAAATTTAGTTTAGCATTTTTGTACGTCTAGAAGAGAATATTATTTTCAACCAATAAATAAAAGCACCTTCTTTATTGCGCACCTTTCTCTTGCACAACATATGTATCATTACAAAATACTTTTTCGGGAGGTTTTCATCTCTTCAGTGAAAGAAGAGCCATGCCACACAAAAAGCCTTAAATGAGTTACATATGTGGATCAAACTCCTTAAGGATGTTGCCTGCATGAAATCTTCCATGAACTTCCAGTTGCAACTGAAGAGTTATATTATTATATTGATTTAAGAATCATATGGGCCATTCTAGATGACAACAATGATAATCCTCTCATTGGGAGGCCTAGCACGTGAAAGTATAGACCTTTCAAACATGAAGTAGCAGCGTCTCAATGCACCTCCACCACAAAATTTTAGCTAGAATTAAGAAACCACCCTTGGGAGTGTCTCAAAGAACTAGTCCTAGCATTCAAAAAGTCCTCACGAGATTCTCTTCATTAATATGCTAGCATGTCATATTGTCATGATTGAAACTCCGATTTGCAGATGAGGAACCCGCCACATCCTAAAGGTGATCTTTGAGGATGACATGCTCAAGAGTTGGGGCATTATTTTGTTGTCACCAAGCACGAATTAAAACTGCTCATTGAAAGTTGGCGATTGCAAACTGTGAAAAGATTGAACCATGAAATTAATTAAAGACTCACACAATTGCGACCTAATTTTCTGATGTTGACTTGCTCATGAACTATGCTGGTCAGAGTTTCAGAGTTCCATCTAACGTCATCGCAAAACT
Organism: Diphasiastrum complanatum; assembly: GCA_029204225.1. Lineage (NCBI taxonomy): Eukaryota > Viridiplantae > Streptophyta > Lycopodiopsida > Lycopodiales > Lycopodiaceae > Diphasiastrum > Diphasiastrum complanatum. The sequence continues at coordinate 13,742,168 of CM055104.1, read as the reverse complement.
CTCTCAGAGAAAAAAAACTTCAGTGTTTTCCGTATCAAACCACCTAGATTGAAGTTTTCCTGGGCAATAAGAAAACTGCAATTGTTACCAAAGTTAATACTTCAGTTGTAAATTACAGTGGGCATAAAGCAGACAGCAGTCAGAAAGTCATAATTACCTGCTAGGGTATAAGAGGAAAAGTCTAACGAGCCTGAAGTTCAGAATTACCCTCAAGTTTTTTTGGCTTAACATTTGACACAAATGGGGAGAACACCTGAGGGCCAAATGGGAGAACCTCATACAAGCTAACGTGACTTTGAAGTGAAAACAAATGCAAACTTTGATCTGCTACAAATATAGCATGGTGCACTATCAGTTTAATCATCCAAGTTGACAGGATAAAACCAGTAGGATTTAAAAGCTTATTTCCAAACATCCACAGAAGTTGGAAGGAAACAAGAAAAACTAGCAGGTAAATTAGAAAGCTCTCAAATAACCATAGAACCCACGGTTCTCAGAACCGTGGGTTCCAAGTACCGTACAGTGAACTGTACCACGGTTCATGAACCGTGGTACGGTTCATGTAATTAGTTAATTAATTTTTTTTATGCTCTTTAGCCCCTAAAACCCCTAAAAAAAAATTAATTGATTAATTAATTATTACGGTTCTTCACAGTTCTTGGAACCAGACTTTGTGAACCGTACGGTTCACTGTACGGTTCCAAGAACCGTGGTGAACTGTCCAGGGTTCACGGATTCTATACAAATAACACATACAGAAAGATGAAGATCGGGACCCGGACGCAGACGCGCGTACACGTCTGGACGCGGACGCGCCAGGGGAGCGTCCGCATCTGGACACGTCCAACCGGACGCACTTTTTTTCTTAAAAAAAATTAGCCAGAGCTTGGTTGCATTTGTTGCCTTGGTGTGCCATTATATTGATGCACCTAGTTGGTTAGCTTGGCATCCAACGTTTCTTTGGTCCCAAGTTCGAGCCTCCCTTGGAAACCAAGAAGCATTATATTGATGCACCTGAATAAAGAGAATTTGACGAGAAACTGTGTTTTGTATTTCTAATGTATAGCAAATCCCATCAAGAAAATTTGACCAGAAACTATTGACTGCACTTCAATATTCCTCCTTTTTGCATTATATGCCCAAGGTGTTAATAAGGCTTCGAATTTCATATAAATTTACACCAGGTGAGAGAAAGAGAGAGAGAGAGAGAGAGAGAGAGAGAGAGAGAGAGAGAGAGAGAGAGATTACAAACAATCCATTGTGCCTCGGAGAAGGGGAAATGGCCCTTTGCCAAAATTTGTTAACAGTATTGCTGTATAAGCTGAAAGAATGTATAACATATAGAATGGGGACACGGTACTGAGCATACACCGTGTACATGGATTTATTGGGCTGACACCTAGACTTGGAACTTTTCAAGCAAAGGTGCTCCTCACTGAACAGCAGACTTGGTTCGCTGGAATATACACTCTTAAGCACATTGAGATCATGCATACTAAAAGTGAGAGACACCACTTCATGTTTATACAAGATGCTCAGAGCCGAAATGAAATTGGTAGAGCCGGCATGGTTTTGCTCAGGCAGTCACAAACACTCAGAAGATTGCAAAACTTTTAGGTTCTAATTAGAACCACAACATATTTTTTGTATGACTAGTAGCCTAATTTTTGTATGCTGTAAGGGTGATGATTACATGGTCACACCACAATTTTGTGGCTGACCAGGGGTTGCCGAAATGCACTGAATTGTGGAGAACTTCCAAGTGGCAAGGCATGGCGCAGTGAGGAAATATCAGACATACTCATATTTGAACATGCAACGTTCAATATTGACAAACATCTCTCAGAACCTAAAATCTGGTTCCACATCCATTGCCCAAGAAAATTTTGCCAATAATGACTTGTTGAAGACCTGCAAATATGCAACTTCATGTAGTCAAATGGCAGGACTGGACATCAGCATACAGAAAGCAACTCTTGTACCAGCTTTCAACTTATAGGCTTGTCAATGTCACAGGTATTCAAAACAAAAAAACATACCTTTTCAATTGGTACCTCATGCCGCTTGCACCAAGCAACTGTTATCCGTGGATCCATGTAATTGATTTTTGATGTTCCTAGTGCAACTGTTTTTAAATCATCCTTTACTCTCATATCAAGTTTCATTTTGTCCATCTTTTGATTGTTCTGGTCCAGTTTCTTTCGCAGTCTGAAAATGTGGGTTATTATTCAGTACTGTTAGTAAGATGATGTTGATATTATGAGCTAACTGTTAAGCCACATTGATGAAAAACCATGACAAATGTAGTATATATGTGCATTAAACCTCTGACTTTTATAAACATCAAAAGCTGAGTTCTCTTTTCTGCATACAAAAAATGGCAAATCTACTATTTTCTGGAGACTGGAACTTTATAGAGAATCAACCACGTAAGGCCATGCTTACACTTCAGGGGTCTGATTTCTTTTGACTTTTCCGTCTGCATCTTTTAAGGGAGGTTTTCCCTTTTTAGCTCTGTCCAGATCCCTCTTCAACTCCACACGCAGTGCCTGGGTGGCATATAACATTCACATCCTTTTATTCATAACCTGCTGATAGCTTTGTTCATAACTTGTTTGCAGAACCATTAACAGGGCTAAGGGAAATAATCAGGGACTGAATTACTTATCAAAATTGCAAACAATCAAATTATGGTGCACTGAAAGAAAAGAAGAACCAGAATTGAGAAAGGCTGAAACTGCAAACTGTGGTGATCTTAACAGGTAAAACCAGCTATCACTAAACGCAGACTTTCTTTACAAAACAGGGACTTTCTTTACAAACCTCCAACTCTGCCATCTTCGATTCCAGTCTTTCCATTTGAGCACTGTGTGATTTTGAAACTGAGCGTTGATGGTTGCACAGTATTGCTACCTGAAGTCCCGAATATCATTCTTCAGTACAACCAGGAAGACTCGAGCGCATGTAGTTTAAAAATACAAGACGTACAAAATTGATCAAAATACATGAGTTATTCTGCAGCCAGCAATTGATTCATCCTTTCTGTTATTCTGCAGCCAGCAATTGATTCATCCTTTCTGTTTTGTTATCCAATACACATAAACTGTCAAGCTTTCAGATTAACTCATACCCTAATGGATCACAGTCACCCATCACTCTTCTTCTCTGACTTCCAACGAGTGGGAACTCATATAATGGAGAACAGATGATATTTAAATGTCATAAATACCATCAGCAGGGATTTCATGGGTGAGGTGGATAGCAAAAAAGCTGGTTTTCCATGAAGCATGTCCATAACCTAACTGGAGTCACTACCAGAAAAGGAGCTGGAAAAACAAAACCTCATAAAAAGATCCATAACTTCCAAGCACCTTTTTCTTCAATATTCAGACCATATATAAGCATGACTAAATAAATCTAATACGCAAGCTCTTCTGCACAAAAAATTTGCTAGTTTCAAGCTTTTCTATTTGCTTGACATCAATACGGGATGTCTTGCTGAAACCATGCAAGATCTAAATTTCTAGCAAAAAGGAAAAAGGTGATGTTCCTTATGTCAAGCCCTGAAAATAAGAAGATCAAGCTTTTTTGACCATTTACATGGAAAATCTATGTTATAAGACTCCAAACTCTTTGAATGAAAACAGAGAAGGTCAAGGTTTTTTGACTATTTAGACAACGGAGGATTTTGACTGTTTACATGGAAAAATCTATCTTATAAAACTCCTCTTTGAATGAAAACGGAGCTTTTTTTACTCCTAGAATCTATTTGTTTTCTCTTGAAAGAGTTGATTTTTGTAAAGCATTTTGAGCTAGGGCAGTGATAACTGAAACAGCATACCTCCTTGTTAGCGCCCTGATAAGCTGCAACTTTCTCTGTTAAAGTGTTACCATTTGTATCTTGAAGCTGCATATAAAAAATTTCCAATCCTCACAACAGCATTAGAGTATTTCAAAAGAAGATGATTTGGAATATAAGTGCTTCAAAAATGTCAAGAAATAAATCAACACTAGTTCTCAAGGCAGCACAAGAATAAAGTCCTTATATTTTCCAGCAGACAGTAAAAAAAAGATCAGATTTAGAAAATCAAGCGATTAAACACAGTAATGCAAAAAAAAGTAAGAATTAAAACAAAATGCCATACCTGTGTATCCAAAGTAATGGACGCATTGTATGTCCTGAACACCTTAGCAGTCAGACCTGGCATTATCTCCTTCAAATGGGCATTCAGTTTGCTTGTGTCTAACTTATCGAAAAGATCGTCTCCTTCTGCCTTTGCTGCACAGACAAAGAGAAAAAAAAAACATTACCAACCAGGCAAAGCATTCAAATCCAAAACAAAAAGGCAAACAATCACTCAAATAAAAACGTTGAAAACAGTTCGGAACTTGTTACAAGATAACAAATCTTACCTTTCTTAAAATCACCAATAGCTTTGTAGACACGTTCATCAACCTCCACTGTGTTGAAGTATCTAATGGAGTCCTTGCCAAGAAAATCAAACTGTCCAAAAAATGGTGTAAATAGAGGTACTACATAATCATCACACTAGTGGGATACTGTCTTACATGTGTAACTGCTTTTAAGCACTCACTGTCCTCAACTATCATAAAATGCTGCTTCAACCAAAATTTGCTTTTGCCAAAACCTGTTCTCAACTCATTTTCAAAAGCAGCATGCTGTCTTGTCAAAGAACACTATCAAATAAAACTCACTTGCCACCAAAAATAAAATATAGAGCTCTAAGTCTAGAAACTTGATAATGAAGTTTCTTTCTTGTGATAGCTACACCAAGAGAATTGTGTCACGACATTTATGGCCATCAACTTTGCTAGTTATAGCTGTTTCTTTACAACCTAGTCTCACCTCTAAAGAATGTGGTGCAACAAGAGACACATGCTCGACCTTTAAGGAACAACAACCAACAGTGTCTGCTTCATCATCATCCTGCAGTTATGTAACAAATTTTGGCCCGTTATACTTCAAACAGTGATATTTTCATTAGTTACAAAGCATTAAGAAAGAAAAGAAAGTAACCAAGACTTTAAGACCCAGTTAAACACTATGTTAACAGCCAATTTACAGGAACATTACATCAAAGCTAATTGCATGCACACAATGCCATGCAGGAATTAGAGAAGCCCTACAGAAAATGCAGCTTTTATTTCCTCCAAGCAGGCTAATTGTGAGAAAAAAAACTAAAACTTGATCAAAACAAACCCAAAATGAAAATCTTTTGCACTTTCCCCCTGATTGTTTTGTGTTGGCTAATTTTGCCCAGTCCGCACAATGACAGTGCAGGTACAGTTTATCAGTCCAACTGGAACTCTCAAACTATGTCTCACAAATTGCAATAAACCAACCTACACATCTACGAATGATGTTCTACCAGAGCCCCCTTATATGCCGAAAACAAGTATTCCAAGTCTCCCATACAGAATGTGAACCTTATATGGCAGCTGTGCATGACTATATGCTAGACAGAGCTGACTACACCTTTACAAACAAGAAAAACACCAATTTCACATTCCCAACTAAAGGAAACTATAATAAAAAGCATGCAAGGAAATCTCTAGTCAAGACATTTTGGAGCTATTCATCGGCACACAATAGTCTTGCAAAGTTAAGTAACAGCCCTGAAGGGCAAAGGAAGCTATGCGAACAAAGCGGCTGATGAGGCTGTCAAGCAAATAAGTTAATGCAAATCCAAGTTGAGGTAACTGTGTCACTAGAACTTGGGAGTCAGGTTGATTGTAGAGCTTTTCCATGAAAAACTTGAGCAAGCAGAAAGGATTGGCTATTTGGCTGGAGCCTAGAGGTGCAAAAGAGTCCTTCGTGCTTGAAACAGGGATATGGAGGGAACCGAACAAGGACTGGAATTTTAAGCAGCAGATAGCTGCAAACAGAAGAAGCCTATTGTTATTGCAGGAAATCAGCTTCCAATAGATCGTTGTGATGTGCAGAGATCCAATTGCCAGTGACGAATAAGTTGCCGAATTCAGAAAAACAATGTAGCAGCAACCCTAATGTTTTACCTCCTTCCTTCAAACATGCTGAGTTCATGAAAATGACAACACTGAAGACTGATCCAACCAATTGCTGAAATTTATGCATTAAGAGATGAGTTAGTGGAGAGAAGTATCCAACAGCATTTGTCAGCCAGTCCTTTCAAAAAATCCTTCCCTACTGGCTGGCATGAGACTGCTATGTATCTGACTAAATAGGAGCATGCTTTTTCAGAAACAACAGAACAAATGGCATAACTCTAACCAAACCTTCACTATGAAGTTTCTTTGAGTTTTACTTGGCAAACAGATAGTCTAATCACATAATTCCTTTCATTAACTTAGCTACTCATAAGATAAAACTGAATATTTGCCCTTTGATGATTTGGAAATCACCTTTGATTAGTCATTCATTGACTTGATAGTAAATTTTCTCGGAGGCAGGAACAAGGGACACCTGATTTTGGCCCCCACTGCATGTGCGTACTTATGTCAATCCGTTTTACGTGAGCTACAGGAACTCATTAGAACATTTCATAATGGCACCTTCACGAAGTTCTTTGAATTTAGTGGGAAAATTTCTAGACATGTCATGCAAAACATTGGCAACTTCTCAGACCTGGGTGCCGTACAGGTGCCGTGGAACTGAAACTTCAGTTCCACGGCACCCACGGCACTTTTTTTTTTTTTAATTTTTCTTAAGTCATTTTTAGTGGAAAAAAATAAGAAAAATTTAAAAAAAAAAAAAAAAAAACAGGTGCCATACAACGGCACGTGTGCCGTGGTAACGGCACCTGGACCCCATGGCACCTGTGCCGTGGGGTACTTTGACATAAACTTACACAATTTTGAAGGCTAATATGCAAAATAAATCAAAACATTGTGTTTGGGAAAAAGGAACACGTTTTTAGAAGTTCCTCAAGTACGGAAACTTGCTGATGTTACCAAACTTTATTGAAGGTATGGATTTCTAACCTCTCTGATCAAAAATTTTCCAAATTTTCAAAAGTCTCACATTTGAAAGTTTTGAAAATGTGGTTGACCTTTGCTACCTTGCACATCACCTTGACCTTGCACATGCCTAAAAAACAAAAAACTGACGATCAGAAGAAAAAATTGGAAAAACTTTCAGTAACCATTGATACGGGTGTTCCTAAGGATTTTCCTTAGAAACGGGTACGGTACCGTTTCTTAGGATCACCCATTCTGTTCCTAAGGAACATTTTCAGGAACTAATTTTCTATGATCAATGGATTCCTAAGATTCTCTCTCTCTCTCTCTCTCTCTCTCTCTCTCTCTCTCTCTCTCTCTCTCTCTCTCTCTCTCTCTCGCCCCCCCCCCCCCAGATCCCCCTCCCTCGCTGTGAAGATTGAGCAGCCAGCTGAAATCCATTGATCGCATCTGGCAACCTGTTGAATTCGCAAACTGCTGATCTGAAATCATTCAGTGGCAACCCGCTAATCTGAAATCGTTCATTGCCATCTGAAATCCGTTGATCCCGTTGATCTGAAATCGTTGCATTGGCATCTGAAATCTGGCATTCGCATCTGGTAATCAGAATCGTTCTGGCATTTGGAACCGTTCTGGCATTCGCATCTGAAGACTGGCAACCGAACCGTTCCTTAGGTTCCTCAGAAACAGGACGGAACCGTTCCTAGGAACAGTTTTGTTCCGTTCCATGGAACTATGAAAGTAAAAATTAATGCTTCTTGGTTTCCAAGGGGAGGCTCGAACCTAAGACCAAAGAAACTTTGGATGTCAAGCTAACCAACTAAGCCAACCCCATTGGTTAGTAAAAATTAATGGGAGCTCAGCCCTTTGAATCCCACTATAGAATGACCAGGATTTGCATCTTACTGCACTCCCTTTAACACACAGGATAAACTTATTGCAACGACATCGCAAACCCTATCCAAAGATATAGTTGAATGTTCTGTTAATATATTTCAGAAAATCATAAAAGTAGCAACAATAATGGACATGCAGAAAACTCTGAATTCCTAAAGCAGCAACACTGTCTGCAACAATTATGATGGATTAATCAAAAATAAATGCACTATTTGTACAAAGACTTCAGGCTACCAAATAGTTAAACCTCCGAGTTCATTAAGCTGCCTCTTCCTCCTCAAACATATTATCAAACTAAAAGGCTAAGATGCATAAGTAACTTCTAGCAGACAGACCTATAATACTTCTGAAAGTAGGATATAGAATAGTCTTACCTTTTCATTGCCTGCTCGAAGTGCAAGCCTATCTATGAGATACGTCGCTACTGCTATCTGCCTCCTTGTTGAATCAGAGGAAGAAAATCCTTTGGTGTATGTCTGACGTATATCTTCTATGTAATCCTATCACACACCACCATATACATAACTCATAAGAATGTGATCCTCTTTCTTTGAGTAGAGACTATTTGTCAACAAAGAGCATACAATTCAGCACCTTGAGTTTCCTGGATTTTTCATACTTCTCCTTATCACTTTGACCTTTCAAGCTGCTGCTAGGAGCTAAGAATACATATTTAAACTCCTTCGAGTTGATTGGATCATTCCAGTAAGCAAGCCATGTGACAGTATTATCATGTCGAATTTCTTTCCATCTGAAAATGTGCAAGAAAAAAGGTGAACTTGCCATACATATGCAAAACACTAAGAAAGAAAAAGATATAAACAACTCATCAAGAAAACATATAATATTGTGTTGCTTTCTGCGGCTTTAAATCAACTGAATGCATAGGTTTGTCACAACTTCCTATTGCACCTGTGTCCAGGCATTGGGCATTCTGGAATAGGAGCGTCTTTCCCCACATTTATAACAATATTCTCTGGGAAGATGCGCTTCTTCAGTTTTCCCATCTGAAAAGATAACCACCCAAAGTAGAAAGCTTTGATGAACCATATAACACGAACTATATAGCTATATTCCATCACTATGGTTAAACTATGCCAGATAGCTAAGAAAAAATTCTTATACAAACATAAGCTTGATGGCTACAAGAACAAGGACAAAGAACCTCTTGCACTAACATAAGTTTTGGGCCATGCAATACTGATAATAAAAACAAGTAGCTACTAAGTGATCCTTCCAAAGAAGTGGAAATGATCATGATGGTATACAAGAAGTGAAAATAGCATTGTCGAAAGAGTTCAAGATGGTGGATCTTGGTGTTCTTCATTTCATACTAGGAATAGAAGTATCAAGAGGCAAAAATTTGAGTTTTATTTGCCAATCCAAATATGCATCTTCTATCTTAGAGAAGTTTGAAATGAAAGATTGTAAAGGAGTAGATACTCCTATGGAGCAACATGTAAAAGTCTCTAATGGTGATGGAGAATAGTAACTCATGCATCAACCTTGTATTTATGATGTTTTATTGATACTAACTTGCTGTGAAATACTTCAAATGTTCTTCTCAATGGCTTCAATAGTAATGACGAGGATTAGCGGATAGTACTTCACAATTCGTCATGCCATAGTATGAGGATGTGCAGTCAATTGTACCAAAAAGTAGACACAACAGATCCAGACCTTTGGATGTTCTCCACGTCCACGAAAAAGCCCAGGTGGTTCAACTCTGAAATTCCCAACCTGGTTCAATCCACAAACATTTTGAAAAACTCAATCCACATCCAAGGGTCCTCTAAAACCATGTAAGGTGCCTAAGCTCAGCACCGCAAATTCCATGACATAACTTAGTGAATTTGATGGTTGAGGACTTCAACTAGGACTGGAAAGTAATGCATACAGACACTAGGGACACAAATGCAGGTTTGGAAGGTGGCATACCACAACAAACAACCACTCCACCAGAAATTTTGAAATACTCAAAAGACAGACGCAATAACTCCGAAGGATTATGAAAAATACGATAAATAGATTAGTATTCAAAAGCAACTTTGAACTTAAAGACAATTCATGGGACATTCATCGACAATACAAGAAAAAGGTTTCTCAAACAGTTCACAGTTTTAGACCATTGTCTCCATCACATGTAACGCAAACTATATAATTAAGTACCCAAGCTCCTCAAATAGGAAACTGATCTTGAATGCACAAAAAAATGTAAGCTCGAATTCAAAAACTCAGTTGTAGAAAAGCACAAACCTTCTCCTTTACACCATCCACAAGCGCCCACATATATTTTTCCTCCAGCTTAAGCTTTTCCTCCTTGATCCTTTTCTTTTCCTGTTAGTGTAAACTCATGTCATGCTATTGCATTCTAGAATGGAGCTCATTTTTAACTCCAAAATTCAACTTCGATCTAGCCACTTGACTTTTCCCTTAGATATTCTTCTGTTCGTTATTCTATACAACATGACACCAAGACTTGCATGCTCTAACGTCCTGAAAACAAATTTGATATTAAGTTTTAACAATTGCTGCTGTTTCATTGGCATGATATTAACGAAAAGCAAGCAATTGACAAAGATCAACTTGGAGCAGGTCTCAATAATAGAGATGATAATACAAATATTTATGCAAAGATTGATTACATTCACACATAACAAGTTCCCTTAGTATTTCAAAACTACATCTGTTTGTTACTGAGCTTTTACATTCACTAATTTCAAACAGCTTGGTGGAGAATATAGGCAGTAATAAAAATCATGTCAAAATTCTAGGGATGAAACTCTTTAACCTAAAATGGTGTACCAGTAAAAACACTTTAGCCCAGTTACGAGGCTGCCCAACAGCTGGTTATCTCAAATAAACTCTCTACAACAAAACATGAGGGTGTGCTTTTAAAACCCATACTCCTTGTCTCTAACATGTAGAAATCACAGGCATACAGCCGATGAAATACCTTTATGGCTCTTAGACAACCTATCATGCATGATTGAGGTAGAAAGACTTACAGAATAAAATATGTATCTGGAACAATTCACAAATGTCTCCAATGATTATATTTCAAAAAATATTTTGCTTATCTCACCACAGTGCTGTGCCATTTAGCCTTGAGTAACAAAAATCAACACACGCTTTCTTACAGCCTACTACAACCTAACCAGTTGTAACTAACTTATGGTGAGTGCAAGTTTCATGAACTTATGGTTGCACATGATTTAGTAGCATAACTACATGAAAACCATGAAAGACACCATACTAAGAAATCAAACACATGGTGCTTCTATATGAAAATCCGGTGAAATCTTAACAATTAATGATATACCTGGTAAATTATGAATGCCAGGAAGTTCAAAGTCCACAACTTCTCCCTAAACTTACCTGTGTACTCAATAACTTTTTATTCTCCTTCTCCCTTAGATGCCAATCATATATAGGAGTAAAATCACAGAGCTCCAGCTTCTTAATGATATGATTCGAACCAAGGATTTGTTTCCAGTCGCTCCAAAAGTTTGAAATAAATTTTGGCTTTGTTGCATAATCTGTGTCTTTCATGACAGCAAACATTGTTGCAACCTGAAGAACCAAAAAAAGTCTAAGTTTGCCGATCTACAGAGCTTACAAAAGTATTTTTCCAGAATGTGAAAGGGTCTTTCAAATTACTGAAACATACATTTGTAACCTGTGAAAAATATGAGAGAGCTAACGAAAGCACTTTCCAGAATAGCCTAGCTTTTTCAAAGTGAAACTGCACACCTAAAACAACAGCATCCGCTAACTGATATAACTTTGGCTTCTGTCTAATGGCATGCTGTTGTTAAATCCTCCCTTTCCTCAAAAACATTGCAAGCATCCGCTAACTGTTACAATTTTGGGCTTCTGTTTAATGGCATGCTGTTGTTAGATCCTCCATTTCTCAAAAACATTGAAATCCTTCTTGATATTCCATGCATAGTCCTATTCAAAAACCATTAATACCATAGGAAGCATACGTGAATCGCATGTTGCCCAAAACTCAAGCACAATTGTCATCTGATAGAGTAGTTGCAGAATTCTAGTCGAGAAATAACAGGTATTTAGAAGGCGGCATACTAAGGAAAACTCAAAAAATCCCAAGAGAGAACAGAAAAAGGTTGTTATGGAATGTGGTAACTTTTAGGCTTGATAAACAAAAACTGCAGAAAACATTATTCTGTTCTATCATGTTGAGGACCATGCTCGGCACCCGCACTTAGATAAACGACAATACCAATCTTGGAAATGGGCTATTATCTTCAGACATAATCAGTTTAAATTGAAACATATATTTTCATGTTCTTTAAATGCTATGTCTGTGCTCCTTTCCAGAAAAAAAAGCCCATTCATACCTCTTTTTTCTCAGAAGTCTCATCTTGATGCCAAGAAGAAGAAAGTGAAGTCAATAAGAGTTTTTAAGAGGACAGAGCTTGGGTCCAGGCATAAATTGAATAAAACTCAGGAAAAAGGAATGCGAAAGACATATATACAACACTGCAATAACTGTTCAGCGCAAAAAAGCTACTCATGAATGGAGAACCGCCTAAATGTTTTCTAAGCTTACCTCTTCCTGTTGAGGGGTAAGTTCAACAGCTTTTCCATCATAGAGCATCTTAATCCCATGCACTTGGTAAGGAGGAGGAAAGATGACCCCATTATGCTCAAGTGTCGTCCACTTTTGCCCACCGCCACTGCCTGGGGCAGCCTTTGGCATGGCTATAGTTGATTTGGTTGTCAAAGCCTTTTTAATTTGACCTGTCTTTGCCCTTCTAGCCTCAAGCACTTTTTTAGTTGCCATGGCCATTCCAGAACTGACTTTTTTTTTTATTGCTGATTTAATTGTACAAATAGACGGTGGGATGCGTTGAGCAAGTGGAACTTCATCCTCATCATCGGATAAAACCTCCGTTTTGTGCTTCGCTTGAAGCTGTGCAGTCTCTGTATAAAGCTTTGGTTTCTTTGCAGCAGAAGCAGGCACACTGCCAGTGCTTTGATCATGTGGCCTTTTCTTTATCCCAGATTCACCGATGATTTTCTTGTCTTGTGATTTGACAGAAACGTTTGCCACTCTCTGTTGACACAATGGCTTTTTATCATCAGAGCCTTTGCCTGATTGAGCAGTGCTTGAACCTATAGCCTTCACTGGAACCTTGAGATTTATCCTTTCAGATAAGGGCTTATCATCATCTGACTCATCAGAAGTGTCCTTTCTAGGAGCCAGATTTGATGGCTTCCCCAGCTTATTATTCACATCTTTTGAATGGCTATTTATATTCTTAGCCTCTGTTATAGATTTCCTTAATGTGTCTGCTTTGTGTGCAAGTAATCGTTCAGACAGTGGCGTTTTATCCTCGAAGTCGGAGTCTTCCTCTTGTGCGGTCGTTTTTGGAGAGGACTCCACCACCCTAACTGTGGCAGACTTCCTTACACTTGATTTTTCTTTGATTGATGCTACTGAAGATGAGGTTAATCTGCTAGACAAAGGCTTATCCTCATCTGAATCAATGTCATCATTCTCATATTTTGAGCGATTCTTCACATTAAGTGCCACTGATCCAACTGCTTCAGAATCTTTTGTCACAACAGAATTAGAGATCAGAGAGGAATGAGTGTTTATCTCCTGTTCCATACTCCTACGTTTCAGAGATTGAGTTGCCGTAGCAGAAGATGCTCTGGGGACTTTTTCCCGTGAAGCATCTTGCAGGTGCTTTAAAGAACTATGCACCAAAGATTCTGGTACAGATTTCGATCCTGAAACAGATGCCTTGGACCCAATAAGAGTCGATGTTATATGACTTGAAGAATGAGATGAAATCTGCATAGATTTTGGGCCTGAAGGACTTGGATGCATAGAAACATTTCGATTTTGGGGAGAGATTGCAGAGCTTGTAGATGATTTTTTCGCTGACAATGAATTGAGTAGCAGGTTAGATGTTGATTTAGGCTGCTTGGAGTGAGAGTGTAAATCGCCCGAATCATTGGCACAAGAAACAGGAGCACCAGGAGTAGAAGCTAACTTTTTGACAATAACATGGGACCTTGTTTCTGATTGTGCCGGCTTTGATATGAAATTTTCCTTACTAAGAGATGACGAATCTTTTAAAGTTGCAACTTTTTGCACATCTTGCTTTGATTTAGAAGATACACCTTTTTGCACACCTGAATCCTTTGGTTTAGAAGATCCAGATGCTCGTTTGAAAACAATAGGATTTTCATCGTCCTCAGATTCATGGCTACCATCACATACTCCTGACAATGACCTAGATCGCTGCCCTGTACTGCAACCATTCTTTTCATGACTCTCATCTATCCTCTGCCGTTTAGACATTGCAATTGTGTCTCCTGCCACATTGTAAACATAAGAATCAGATGGCAGTACAGAGAATGATTTAGGTCCATTTCCACGAGCAACAAATCTTTCAATCTTCCTAAATGCCCAATGAAAGTAGCAAAAACTTTTGTCTAATAAGTGTAGCAGAGAGATATTCAGTCAAGAAAGGCTCCTATTGTTGCACATTGGAGTTTGGAGGTGGACCATTGTTAAGAGACCCAAGCAAACGACTGAAAGTTCAGATTGCTTACCATGAAAACAGCTACTAGTAATGTGTGCTACGAGAATATCGTAAATGCTTCCAGTTTTTAAAAAAAATGGTACTAGCAAAAGGTTCCTTTCTCACTCACCGGACAAATAGGAAAATAGAGATATGGTAAGAGCAGAAAGAACTGAGACACAAAAGAAGCACTGTTGTGAATGCATCCAAGAAGACCGCTGGTGGAAGATAACTACTAAAGACTCCGATACCACAAAGAAGACCACCCAGATCTACTTAATGTCATGCAGCAGAAACAATATGCTAAAGACAAGCATAAATTCCATGATTGAGCAATCATTTGAAACAGGGTAAAAAATAAACAGTGCAGGACACAAAGGTTCTGTATAGAGCTACTATTCAGTTGCTCAGGCAGAACCTCTGCAATTACTTTTAGTAGTTTGATACATTTAGACGGTAACATTTCATTATGAATGTTGGGTCTAGAATAGAGGTCAACATAACAAAATCAACTTCCAACACTTTAGATTAGTGAAGTTTATCCACAAAGTCTTAAATACTCAACTCCATCATGCAGATCACAGGCTATAAATTATGGATTCCTGCTCACAACAGGTTTGATAAACAAGTATTATCTGAGACTCCTTTCATTCACAACAAAGAGTTTGTGAATATAAACTTATATCTAGCTAAAGGACTTAAACGGAGATTTCAAATTGTTTGCAAGTAGCCTAAATCTTTCCCTAATTCAAGAAATGTCACCGGTTCTCTTCATAGCACAGCTCAAGAAATATTACTGGTTCACAACTTTGACACTCATAACGTATCCAGTTTGTTCAGGCTCAGTTTTCTCACCATTTGATGTTTTGAGTCCTACAACAGTTTTGAGAGTCTGAGCATTGGATGATTTCTTCAGAGTCTGGTCCGTGAAGTGCAACTTTGAACTTTGTGACAATCTGCAGCCATTTGGCTCAAAGACTTCTTCCATCTTTTGCCTCGTTTCTGCTAAAATAGCCTCCTCATCTGCCAGCGCATTTGTGGGAAAGAAAGAGTTGTAAGGAAAAACTCCACAGCGGTGCCAAGAGACCTGAACCACTAAAGGCTCAAGGATGGAGTCCTTAAGCTGTACTAAGTGCAGGCATGGTACACTGAAATAGCAACGAAACAGAAGTCATGGGCAACTAGGGTATGTGATTGAGTAGTGGCATTTGACAAATGAGGTGACAATCGGTAAGCTTATTATTAGCAGGTGAGCGCCAGAGAGATCGTGGTAGCAGCAAAGCAGAAAGAAAAGAAAACGTAGATAAAAAATGATATGGAGCATCTCAAGATTCAGCGACAAAAACGAACTCTGCACAGTGTAGCTCAGTTTTACTAATCAAAAACATCTAATTTACTCGCCTGGTAACTTACAAGTAAAAACAGATATATACAACAAGCATGAAATATTTATACTTGGCAACTTCGTACCAAGCTTGCCGAAGCACAAATAAGGTGAAAACTGTAGCAAGGAGGTAGCGTCCCGGTAGTGTTCATATTTGCTGCAGAAATATATATAGCACTTGTTGCTCAAAAATCGGGGAAAAACTATCTATGTGAAGCCTAGCACCACCAATATGCTGATAGATGAACTTCCAATTACTAACTGGATGAGTGATGTCAAATGAAATGAAGGACACTGAAAAGTTGTCTAGTAGGCGAATGGACCATCAAGATAAGAACATCCCAGATCTAATCAATCCCAACGTTCACAAGATCAAAATCATCTCAAACAACCATGGTCAATCTTCGAAGGGGAAATTAGCATCGGGCTTATTTTCCAAATGCACTGGATCATCCTTTCAGGAGGTCCAGCTTTTTCACTAATTTTGTCATCAATAAATATGGGAAAAGCAGGCAACAGGATGAATCAATGTCCGCAATATCTTCACCCAACAACATGAAATTAGACATATGAGAGTCTCTTGCTTCTCATTACGTAAAACTGTGATAGGCTTCAACCAGGTCTAGCAGCAAATGAAATATAACACAAGATAACATCTCTCAGTTCTGCTGCCCCTTGATTTTAGAGACCAAAGATAGCAAACTACAGCTCCTGGTATTACTACAATGGTTAAACATCTCTCTCTCTCTCTCTCTCTCTCTCTCTCTCTCTCTCTCTCTCTCTCTCTCTCTCTCTCTCTCTCTGCACGTGATATTTTTGTCTTGGAGATCACCCATGTGTGAGTGGGGTTTCAACTTGGGTGGTCAATAGCACACCAAGAACCCTCTAGCACCACACCACACAGGCAGATTCTGTGCACGTGATTGCAAACTAACCCCTTCGAAAACAGAACTTTCGTGTAGCCCATTCCTATACTTAACAAACTCTCAAAACCCCATTCGTAACAAACATCCCAATAGCATCCTGCTTCAGAATATATTCATCTAGAATCTTACAGGGTGCAAAAATTGGTTACATTGAAGACTTACTTAACAGTAATATCTGCATTGAGCTAACATGTGTTGCTTTTTGAATCTGATCAAGGTTTCCAAACAACTTACAATAGACACGTGCCAAATTAAAACTTGCAATCAAATATGCTCCTGCCAACTGAAAGAATAGTACTAAAAAAACACTTAGCTCCTTTCTGAAGTCCATATATCAAATTTAACTTTACTTCGATTGAAGAACACCTTATCAAAAAGGAAAGAAACAACATTCTAAACACGACATGTGTAATAAAATGCCTAGATTAAACTTGCTAAGTTTTTTCAAGCTTTTCAAGGCATCACCCTCAACGTCAAACCCCAAAATAACTCATGATTAAACAATAAGCACCTTCTTTCTGAGGTTTGTCTTCTTCCTGCAGCAGATTGAACAAGCTAGAAACAATAGTTGCGTTGATTCATTGTGTATGGCCAAAAACAATGGTTATGCATGAAGTGGCGACATCTAGAAAAAGAAGATAAAAGCACAGCTGCACAACTACTCTGTTCCAACAAAAAATGCATTTTGTTCATGGCCGAGCTTGACAATATTGACATGTACTAACCCTATAAAACCTTCACTTTATTTAAAATTAAAGAAATGGTCAAATTAACCATTACAACCAGTCGCTAAGACATACTGAGCCAGAGTATTTCTAAAAAAGAGAGTGTTTATTAAAGGGAAAATAAAGCCTATTGCTAGCAGTTTTCAAAAGAAAACCGATGTGCAACAGGACATAGTTTTTAAAAGCTCAAAGATTGACTGATATCCCGAAGATGCAGACAAAACAAAGAAAACTTGAAATTGGCGAAGGGTTCAAATGAACAACCACCTCGGAGTTCATAGATCAAGGTGTCATCAAATAGGATAGAGAAGAAAATCGATCATAATCAACTTCCAAATACATCCCCAAAGTGTGCATTAGGTAAGAGCAAAACGGCCCTTTTAGTGTGGCAATTTCATAAAAACTGAAGCCAAAGAGATTATCCCTAACCAGATGACAAGCTACGAGTGTTCCAGATCAAACAATGGACACAGAGTAGCAAGGAGGTAGGGTTTCTTACTGCGAGACGAAGACACCATCATTCTAATCTGTCCGATGAAATTGTCAGCTGCGCTGCCTCCTTATTCTCCACAAACACAAAATTCCGCCCTCAAGGCGGCCGTTTTCCTTCAAAAATTTAACTTCAACTCTGCTATGTCTGAACATTAACCTAGACTGCCAGGAAAGCGCCGAAACAAGCAACATGCACCCGAAAGCAGCCAGCAAAAGCAAGCAAGAATAGAAGCAGAAGCAGAAGGCTGCAGGCCAGGGAGATAGAGGCGTGCGCAGATGCAAGGCGAGGGGATCGATCGAGGGAGAGAAGAGAGAGAGACAGAAAACAGAGAAGCCAGGCGCCTTGAAAATAACAGAGAGAAGCAAAACAGAAAAAACGATTAAATAGAGAAAAAAAGCAAAAAGACAAATCCCCCAGGGAGAGAGAGAGAGAGAAGGGGGGGGGGGGGGGCCTTCGACGCCTTCGAAGCGCAGGACCGTTAGATCATATCGGGAGCATCCAGATTCTGCCACGTTTCCAGAAGCAATCATTGAAATAGTTTCGAGTGGCCACTCTGCCACGTGGCAGAACTCCAATGGCTGTAACTGAACGTCGGTAGTGTGCCAAGGGGATCGAGATCCAGGGTCACGGTGGTATGCGAATAGCACGTGATGGTTGAAAACCTCACAGCCGTTGGATTTCGTCGCAGAAATGCCACGTGTCAAACATCCAAGTGCCTGGCTGTGAAATATATAGAGCTACTGAGCCCCATGGAAGGGGTGGGGGCTTATTATAGGGAGTGACAGTGGCCTTTGAATGTGGGGGCAAGGCTAGGCGGCTCGCGAGGGAGGACCCCCTTCCTCAAAACATATGTGGCCACATGTTTGCCGATGGAATGGCAATGGAGCCTCTAAGGCTGTCCTTTGTTAGTTTGTTCTCATTTTATTGCAAAAGCCATTCCTCTATGTTTAAGTTGGTCAACAGAATTCATGCAAAAGTTAACATTAAAGTCAATGTCTTAAATTATAAGGGTATGTGGGCACAAGAAGCGTTGTCACATTGCCAAGGACTTTCTTGCAAGAACTCAATACTTTGGATGCACCTCTATATGCAAGTAGTCATAAATAGTAAACAGATTCATGTGCTCTTTTTTAACTCCATGCATGCCCACAATTTAGAAGCACCTTTATATGCAAATCGTATATAGCAAAAATTATGGGGCCTCTCGTTTTCTTGCATGCATTCTTAGCTCTCAAAGGATGAGAGTATTATAAACCATCACTAGAGTGACAATGGTGGTGTCCCACAATATAAGGGTAAAGATGGTGGTATCACCCACCATCTCCACTAGATGGTTGTTGCACCACCACTATCACAACAATGATGGTGCAGAATACGCTCAACTGCTCGGCATGACGCACTCACATCATCACCAACAACAATAATCGGATAAAATCTATCAAACTGAATTCACATATTCATTTCATATATGTTTTTTATTGTTGTCATATCTCTACTCGTGCAAACACTTTGAATCAAAGTTCAATCTTTGAGGTAAGAAAAGGAAATGCTAACCATTACGCCACAATTCCAAGACAACTAGGATTTAATATAACTAATTACCTTGCATCAAATCTTAGACAATCACATTTTTTATTCCAAAAATATGTAGGTATACCACAACGTTCTTATTTGAATTTGTGTTGAACTTGAGATTGCTCATCACTAGGTTTTCTTTTTAAAATTTTCATGTAGTGGAACTGGCTTGTGTGAGTTGATTTTGCAAAGACCAATTTCACTAATTCCACTTTGAAATTGCATTTTTACTTTTTATTTTTATTTAAAAGGTGTTCACATTAGTAGCAAGTCATTGCACAACACAAATTTGGTGCCAAATAGTAAGAAGTTACTATAGCCTGTGGCTTACCTGGCACCTTAAATGACACCCAAAAAATTAACTCTCTCAGAATTGTTTGCGAGCTTGGGCAGGTCAATTGTTCTAGCTTCGAGCTTCGAGCTTTCGAGCTTCCAACATCAAGCCCATGAAATTTACACTAAGAAGTGTTATAAATGAAGCTCCAAAAAATCACCCTTATGCTACGAAATAGTCTTTCAAAGCTATTAGATATGCACTTGGCCTCCTCACTTGAAACCTTTGTGGATCTTTATGGCCCCCAAAACTTATGAGTTTTGATCCTGGTTCATTCTTCCAAGTTTGGTTCATTGTTGCCTGTTAGCTAGAACATTTAGACAAGAAATCTGATACCGTTTGGTCAGACTGGACTTTGACATAGTAACGTGAAAAAGTAGTTCGTATTGTAAGCCCTAATTGTAGTCCATCGGTCGTATGATACATTTCTACAAAAATCAAGCCAAAATGACACATAAATGCATTGTTCTGGTTTATAACGGCCAAATGAACCTTTGACAGCCATTGCTCTGATGTTTTGGCACCCCTAGATGATTGGCTTTTTGTTGAGGACAAACATCTTATTGCAACTCAACAAGAAAATATTAAGTCCTTGGCCAATTTTGGAAGATAGTAAATCTGTGGCAAACATTTTTTATGGACGACTTAATTCAGGATAACTTGATTTTGTACAAGGCATAACTAATAACCATATACATTGGAGAAATCGGTTATTCATGTCAAGAATTATTCCAAATCCCACATACTGGACATGGACGTAACATTCTTTTTCCCTTAAACTGGTTCTATCCTTTTTAATTGATGAATGCACCTGCCACTTTTCAACAAATCATGAACGATCCTTTTTTCCATACCTGGG
This sequence comes from Diphasiastrum complanatum, assembly GCA_029204225.1. NCBI lineage: Eukaryota > Viridiplantae > Streptophyta > Lycopodiopsida > Lycopodiales > Lycopodiaceae > Diphasiastrum > Diphasiastrum complanatum. Next base: position 13,721,455 of record CM055104.1, on the reverse strand, counting down.
GATTTGTATGTTGTATTCTTTGTGTAACGCTCAAGGAACAAAAGAGAATTCAATGGTATGATGTATTGTTTGGAATTCGTTGAAGATCGGATCCAATGTTGGATATAGGATAGTCAGATACTTTCTTGGAGAGAAAACTGATGGTATGGGACATATGTGATTTCAAAGGGGAATTCTTGTACGAGAATGATCTGTAGATCAGTGGTTAGTATTTACAATAATTGTAATGCTAGCGGATGAAACCATTCTTATTTTGGTTAGGGTATTTGGAGAGATTATGAGATATAGATCCGCATCCCTAAATGGTATCTCATAAATTCCAAATTGAAAACCCTTAAAAACTATTTCTCACCTTTTAAATGAGCCCTTACTTCTTTGGATTTCTCGAATATGGACTTTGAATAATAATTCATATGATCCTTCCAAAATGATAATTATTTTTCTGAAGGATTGTTTATAATCAAGTGAATTACTACTTGGATAAGACTTGGATTTGAATGTTCCAAGATGTTGGTATTTTCAGTTTCTTAATCCCGGAATGTCTCTTATGCATAGATAAAGCTCAAATAGATGATAGTTACAATCACTCATGTTGAGAATATCTAGAAGAAAAGTCTTGTGTTTAATAAAGTAAATCCTTTTTGGAAACTTATTATTGTCTTTTCACGATTCTAATATTTTCATTTATCATCTCTCTAGAAAAATTTTATAAGAAATTGGAAATTTCTTTTAAAAGGAGGGGTGAAGTGATGAGTAAGAGGACATACACTCCAGTGTTCAAAATGATTAAGTATGGTATTAGATTCCATTGACTTATGATTGACAAATCATAAGAATCTAACTATTTGTGATTGACGAGTCATAAGCAAATACTTAGTTATTATGAGTGTATAACTTCCGGCCTATTGATTGAGTTGAGTTTAGATCAGAGTTTTGAAAATCTAAATCTCTTTACTCCAGTATTTTACTGAGTCCTATGTATCTCATAGGCATTTCTCGCTAAATAAATTGTTTTTTGCTTATGAGGAGATTTTGCTTACCTTAGTGGATGGTATTCTACTACAAATTGCAGTCTACAAGTGCTTGTTACAAAATTCGATCTATATCTCTAGATTTATAGGAGACAAATAAAGCTATTAAGATGCAAATAGTTGTTGATTTCTTGCATGTGATGCTAGAAATGGGACTATTAACTCATTAGAGTAATTGCACTACTCTGGATTGAGTTATGATGTTTGAGACTTGATGGATCTCCTAAAGATTTTACTTGATTGAATTGTTGTATTCTAAAATATTTGAATATTTTAAGAATATTTGTACCAAGAAGCATTATTATCTACAAGAAATTGTGGATAGGTTTTAGATTATGATTAAAATGGAATTTTTTCAGCTTTTGGATTTGATTTCTGAAATAAAGTAAAGTCACCCAATGGGTCATGTATTTTGGATTACATGAAGGTGATGAACTTTTATTTGGAGAAGATCAACCCATTTGGAAGATTTATAAGCTTGGTGTATCTTTGGAATTTTGAGTTAGTACCCTTGTGTAGAGTCAAGCAATTGATGAATTGTTGTGTCTCTGAGTACTTATTCAGAAGATCAGACTAAGAATAATGATTCTTGGGTAAGACTTGAAAGCTTCAGGAATGAACTTATTCAAATGAAAAGATTAGACTAAGAATAATGATTTTTGGGTAAGACTGGAAAGCTTAAGAATATAATTTCATTTTTTCTTTTTCTTGTTCTGAGGACCAAACTTGTTTAAGGGAGGAAGAATGTCATGGCCATATTCAGCTAAGGACATGGAATAGTCCTAATATGGTAGACCGACCCTCCAGTGTTTGAGATAATTGGTCACGCCGAGATTTAATTCCATGTCGAGGCCTGTTTGTGACTAATGACCTTGAGAGGACCCAGACACTCTAATTGAGAGATATGGAGTAGTGCATGTATGTGTGACGGCTATAGGCAGGAGAAATGCATGAAGAGTTGTGACCAATTTATAGTTGACCTGCATGGGGATTGCATGGGCTCATGAAACTCTACTCTCTATATATTGAGGTAGAGATTATCTCATCGACGACTTGGTTCAGGTTACCAGTTGAGCTCTTCTCCTCTTGCTATCACATGGCATGGCTTGGGGGCTAGATCCAGGATTTTGATCTAGGTTTGGTTGGGAGGTTTTGCTTCATATTGTCTCATGTTCTGTTTTCCTATCCTCATCTTAGAGGTTTTTCCTAGTGGTCTTTACATTAATTTGATAAATAAGCAGTGTGAAGAGAATTCACCAGGAACTATTTATTTTGTTCTAGATTGCTTATAATACACATGCTTTGTGAGTCATAGGGATTCATCAATAAAAGTTGTGTGCATAAAATATAAGAAATTCTTGATGTAGAATATTTCTTAAATGAGAAATATATCCCAAGTTATTGACTATATTCCAGTGAGCTCATATAGGATGATAGAGTTTAACTAATATCAAGGATAACCACTTAATTCAGTTGGAATTCATCAGAACTTTGTAATCTCTAGAAGTTGTTCTAGGTGATTGTATAAAGTTTATGTTGTTAAAGACGGGTGTTAAAATGGTCTTTAATTACTTGGTTGATTTAGAATTTGGATTACTCATAATCTAGTTAAGAATCTGGTTGGAAGAATATTTTTGGAATCCAGTATGGCATCGAACATAGTAGATTTAAGAGTAAAATACTCCTCGCTAGGTTTAAGCTCTTTCCGGATGCGCCTTGAAAGGCCAACTATAGACCATATGATCAACACTTTAGCAGTTGGCTATTCCTGGACTTGACTTCTGAGACACTTGAAGCGCTCGATGTAGTCACATACGCGTTCATCTTTTTTTATTTTTATATTACTAAGGTGTACAAAGAGGCTTTGAGTCTAAAAGGTTGGAAGCATTTAATGAAAGACTCTTTCAGTTCTGACCAATCTCGTCGATCATCACGATAAAGGTTAAAAAACCACTCTCGTGCTTTATCTACCATGGTCATTGAAAAAGTTGGACTTTTGCATTGTCAGTATATTCTCCATACACTTCGCATGCATTCTCAAAAACTTGTAAAAATCTATGAGGGTCCACATTACCGTCAAACTTTGGTAATTCCAGTAGGGGTGTTTGTTTGTCTGATCTTGCGGCATGGTGAGCATGGTGAACAGTGTGATCGTCAGGATTAGGTGTCCATCTGGATGGTCCAGGATCTTGGTTTACTTGAGATCTAAGACGATAGGGCTTGTTCTCATCATTTGGATGATTAGTCGGTGTAAATTCATCCATAACTCCTTATGGTAAATTAGCCATGAGAACCGATTCGACCTTTTTCTTGTTGTTTTATTTGTTTGATTATTTTTGCTATTTTTAAAATATGTGAAGGACAACACCTTAAATTTTTGATAGGAATTCTATGAAAAAGGTCTGTTGGCTCAGAGCAGAGCTCAGATGCAAAACTAGTGACAATGTCGGATATGAAAGTGTAAGGACAGAGTCGGATGCAACTATGTCAGATGGAATTTGTATGAAATGGTCGTCGGTGGACAGAATGTCGTTGGATGCAATCATTGGACAGAATATGTTGGATGGTAATTAGTGCAAAAGCACTATCGGATGCAACAATATCGGTTGTAAAAACTGGCGGATGCAATGTCGGATGCAACACTGGTGGATGCAATTTGTACTAACAAGTCGTCGAATGCACTTCGGACGCAAAGTCCTTGGATGCAATTTTCGGACATAAATGTTCTTTGGGTTGTCGGGACACAAAGTCATCGTCAGACACAATTTTTTTGCTTGACATCACGTCGGATGTAATTTTATCAAAATTTAAAGGCGGCGGTTCAAGCAACAGCTCCCCTGAAAAAAAATGCAAGATAGGTGGAGAGTGGTCGGGCGGTGGGTTTCTAGAACCGTGGGTGGTTGGGTATGGATCAAATGATGTTTTCAGAGGCAATGCGTATTGGTAGAAAATCAATGAATGCAAAAAAAGTGCATGCAGACAAACAAAAACTCCTAGAATCGAAAGATAAACTAGTTAAAACGAATTCCTAATCAAGATGGAGGAAGATTATTAGGAGAAGTGGCACTAATGTTTGTTATTATTCTTTACGCAGTCTCTACATGCTCTTCTTCTGACAATTGAATAGATTCCAGCCAACTATCAACCGACAAGGTCTGCTTGCTTCTAAACTTCTATGATTTGAAGTATAGTGGTAATGCAATGGTGATGTACCTGTCTATCAATTAGTACATCTACGACTTGGTCTCGATCCTACTGATAATGGATGCTCAACTTCAATCTGGATCTATCAGAATTCGAGTTCCTACATTCTACAGTCTTTTTGGTTCTTTTATAATGCTTACATATTATAGATTATTACTAATCTAATCTAAGGGGTATGGGGAATGAGATTGAATCTTGTTCCTAATAAAATCAACAAAATCAATAACACAACAGCTATACAAAAACAATGTGAATCCTACAAAGCTCCTCAGGGAGTCAACCACCAGGCAGCATCAGATTTGAATGATATTGATCTACCACAAGGCCCTGCATATCTACCTGATCTTAATCACAAATCCAAACTTTAAAGGAGAAGAATCAACAACAAAACACATTCATACATTAGTACTCGAACTTAATGCATGAAAATGGAGCATAGATGGAAATGCAAATAGGAAATCTTCAATTAATAATGCAACAACATTTGAGTACAATATCTAGTGCTTGGAAACTTGTGGAGGAGGCCTCTACGTATACCCAGGAGCTGGTGAATCCAATTTTACATTACTTTGGATTCCACCTCTTAAAACTGAGTGAACCCCATTCTATAAAGATTTGGGTTCCACCTCTTACATGATAATAGAAGGCCTCTTTACTAAAAATATAACTTAAGTTGAGAGAGTTTTTAGTTACTAGCTCTCACATGGCTTTCCATCTTTCGGGAATTACCATGGGGCTCACAAATATACATCTCAGTCTAGCACTAACATTTCTTGTGCTCTCAGACTCGGCTCTCAACTTCATCTATGTTAGAAGCCCTTTTGAGTGGAGAAGTTCTGCGTCACCACCTCGGGGCATGACATCAGCTAACAAGTCATTAAACTTATTAGAGGTATAGTCACCTTCACTATTACATCTCAAAGCTTTTAGTTTAACAGAAAATTGCTTTTCAACATATGCTTTGAATGTAAGGAAAACTTAAAAAACAATGGCTTTAGAAGATAGAAGATAAATCCAAGAATCTTGTGTTATCATCTATGAAGGACACAAAACATATTGCTCCTCCTTTGCTCTTGGAAGTAGAGAAGTGAACATCTGAATGCACGAGCTGAAGTGGTTGATGAGTGTTGATGCTGGATCTTGGAAAAGGTCTTCTATGAGCTTTGGCCAAAATACATGCTTTACAACATTGTAGCTCCTTTGCCATAGACTTTGGTATTCCAATTGCTTTTCCTTCCTTGACCATTGATTGCATGGCTTTAAAGTTGGGATGGCCCAAACTTTTATGCCATAGATCATCTTGATGAACCTTGGTCTCAAAAGCAACATCACATATGTTAGCATTCTCTCTAGGATCTAACTTGTAAAGCTTTCTAGATCTACATCCTCTAGCTATCACCTCATTTTCCCTTGAGATTACACATTTGTCAACATGAAATTTGACATCTAAACCACTATCAAACAATTGTCCTACACTAATGAGGTTCTTGGTTAATTTAGGCACATAAAGTACATCATGCAAACACAAAGTCTTGGATGATGATCCATTCAATGGAATACTACCTATCCCTTCAATTCTACACTCAACATCATTTGCAATACAGATTGATCTTTTTGTACCTACATAAGGCATGAGACTTCTGAAAGAATTCCTAGAACTAGACATATGGGAACTAGCCCCACTATCTATCCACCATACTTCTTCACTTTTGAAAGGGAAAGATGAAAAACTTGACATCATTAAAGAATCCTACCTATACTCTCATTACCCTCACACTCTTTCTCATTAGTAAGGTTAGCTTGTTTGTCCCAAGACTCCTTAGCTGAGGTGCAAGAACTGATTTCTCTTAACACTTCATTAGACACATTCATTTTAATAACATGAAGAGCAATTTTGGATCTCTTTTTGAACTCTTGAGCTTAATTAGGAGCTTCAGGTTCAACTTCAACTCCAGACACAATGTCCATTATATCTTGAAGAACCAATAATGATTTCATTCTTATCTTCCAAGTAGCATAATTGGAAGATGTTAACCTCTCACCATGTTCCAAGACAATTGAACCCATGGAAGTCATGTTCTCTTTGAGAGATTTTCTAGTAATGACAAAAAAGTGGAATTGAATGTGTTGCTACTCTCTCAACCGAGGATCTAACTTGCAATGTTGATCCAAGCTATTGAAATCTTGCAACAAATTAAGTGAGATCTTGCTCACAACAAGGAATCAATCAACTTGAATTTAGATCTAGCTTCTATCTAGAGATGAAACATTAACAAGTTTTATGGCAACTTCTACCTCGACTTTCAAAGAATTGAAAACACTCTAGGATCTCACCTTCAACTCAAACACAACTAACTTGTGTGAAATGATGTAGCTATGACTTCAAGAACCTTGTTTAGAACAATTCTATCTATGATTGACAACACAAAATGAAAGTTTGATGAGACTGAATAGATGTGTGCTCTCTTTGGCATATCCCTCAAGATGAGGTGCACTCCCTACCTCTCTGATTGCCTATTGATTTCTAAAATCAAATCAAATTGGATTAGAAACAAAAGAAACACAATCTACACTTCAATACCTCTTTAACAAGCTATCAAACATCTAATTTGGATCAATACTTGAGATATACCACCTAATTGAAATAGGCTAATCTCACACGTGCAGAATTACAGGTCTGTACAAGTCTCCTTTGAAGAAAATCCGACTTGATTTGATCCACCTATAATCCAAAATTGTTTCAAGGTTGGTGCTGATATCACGCTTTTCTTAAGCAACTCAAAACTATTGTTCATATCCTCTGTCCATGCCACTTGTGGACTCTTAGCAATCCGACTAAGCTTTTAAAAGCCTCTCAAAGCTTGGGTGAGGGGAAATGCCATTCTAGAAAACTGGGGTATATGTCTAAGGAAAAAATCCAAAAAAGACTTGATTTTTTAGACTGTAATAGGAGTAGGCCATTCAATAATCTTTCAGATACGATCAGCTTCGATCTCCACCCCTCATTCAAAAATCTCATGCCCCAGGTATGATAATTCCCTAGCAAAAAAGTCACACCTAGACTTTTTGACATAGAGTTTTTTCCTATTTAAGATGTCCAAGACAATCCTAAGATGTTATTTATGTACCGCCAAAGTCTTACTAAGCACTATGATATCCTCCAAGAATACTACCACAAAATCTATTTCTTTACTTTGAGATATGATATTTGAGCTTGAGGCATTGTTTTTGACACAATCACGTGGAAGGTGACCCTCTCCATTGCATTTGAAGCACATATTTTTATTGCGAGCTTCCGTTAGGTCCTTCTTGCCACCTTGATGAGTATTGTGTTTTGGGTTTCTTAGGATTAGGGTTGAAAGATGTCGCATTGGCAACTTTCTTATCCTTACGTTTAAACTGGAAACCTTTTTTTTGCTCATTAGGGTGATGACTCCTATGTGGCTTAGGAGTTTCATAAAAAAACTTAGCAACCCTAATAGCATCCTCTAGGGTTTTGGGATGATTCCTTTGAACATCCACTTGGTAGTCCTTAGGTAACCCATCGACAAACATGAGTATTTGCACCTTAGGAAGTATCTCACTATATAGTGGATTTAACTACTCATGAAAATCTTGCACATGCTGTTCCAAACCTCAGACATAGGCAATCTAGCACGCTATGGTGGAAGTGCTCATAATTATCTAACAAGGGAAGAAAATATTCCTTGAATATCATACAAAAATCATCCCATGTTAATGGTTGCTTTCCCTTGGCTATTAAATCATCCCACCAAACTAAGGCTTTCCCATCCACGAACATAGTGGCAGTGGACAATTTTTCACTTTTGGAAAATTGATTCACTACAAAATGTTTATTCCAGACATTCAACCATGAATTTACAACTTGTAGGCTCCTATACTTTTTTTTTTCCCCTTTATGCAACTTACGGGAGGTGGAACCACATGCTTCTTTTGATTTGCTAGTCTTGACTCAAGAGCTTGGTTCTTTTGATTTGTTTCATGTAGTTGTTGGTTTGTGGCCTGAATTTGTTGAAAGAGGTGTTGTAATGCTTGTGACCTATCAAAAGTTGGATTAGAGGGTGTTTAATCCATGGGGCTCCTTTGGTTGGTGTCCTAGTATTCAAGCCAACACAACAAGTAAGCTCTACTAGGATTTGTCAAAAAAATATTTAGCTTAACACAAGCACAAATGTAAGCTAAATTATTGCAAACTAGCGAAGTGTGCCCGTCGATGACGGGCGAGGGCGGACGATATGGGTGACGACTGATGATTAGGATAGCGGCCAATGATTTAGGAAGAAAGTCGATGGTCGTTGACAGGGGTGGCCGATGTATGTGTGTGTATGTACGTGGCCGAAGTGTGTCCACCGATGGCGGGTGGCCGATGAGGTGCGTGCATGTGTGATGCAGAGAGAGAGAGAGAGAGAGAGAGAGAGAGAGAGAGAGAGAGAGAGAGAGAGAGAGAGAGAGAGAGAGAGAGAGAGAGAGAGAGAGAGAGAGAGAGAGAGAGAGAGAGAGAGAGAGAGAGAGAGAGAGAGAGAGAGAGAGAGAGAGAGACCTCACACATCTTGCATCTCGAATATCCCACATATCTCGCACAACTCATTTTACAAGTAGAGGTGAGGAAGTCCTCCAAATCCAAGGTAGAGCCTCCAAATGTCCTCCAAGAAACCTGCAAGCTTCAAGGTGCACCTCAACTCCAAGCTAGGATGCCTCCACCTGCAAGTAAGGATCTGCAAGCCTCCAAGGATCTCTCCTCCACCTGTGTCCATACTCTTTAAACACAAAGATAGATAACAAGCTTGCCTCAAGTATTCACCACCCAACCATAGCTAGATCCAAGCTCCAAACAAGACCTATCTAGCACCCCCTTGCTAACCATAGACAAATCACAAGCATACCACAACACTCCATAGCATACTCAAGATCCAATCCCTACTTATGTCCCATACCATAAGCAAGATCCAAACCTCAAGCATACTACCACAAGAAAGCACTGTACACACTAGTAGCAACACTAGAGCATAAGCCAAGCAAACAAGAGAGATCTCTCCCTCCCAATGGGCGCCCTACTACCCTCATATAGATGGCCCATGGACCCCTCCAATGCACTATGGAGTTCCATGCTCATCCAATGAGAGAGAGAGAAGCCTAGGGGAGTTAAAGAATCTCCAAGAGCCTCCATAGGCTTATGGAATGTCAAGAGACTCCTTCCATAACCTATGACTATTTGAATGCCTTTCTTGTGGGAGTTGGGAACTCAATGGACACTTTAGAAGGGCGCCCTCCTACTAGGTCCCATTGCCCAAGTTGTGCAAGTATACTTTGGTCCTAGACCAATAAAGTGATATGGTTCAAGGTTGAGGCCCAAGGTTTAGAAAAATAGTCATCCAATGACTTTCTAACACCTCTCTAGGTTCCATACCTCCATCCAAGGCATAGACACCTACCTGTCCTTAACCAAGGACACTAGTACCTTAATCTAAGGCACCTATCCTTAATACTAAGGGTACCCCTTATCCAAGGGTCATGTGACTCCATACCTCCAACTAAGGTATAGTAACTTGCCTGCTCTTATCCAAGGGCACATACCCTTAATCCTAAGGGTACCTTGCCATTTAGCCCCCAACACTAAATGGACTATTAGAGGTCTGAAGCACTGCTAGTTACATAGGTATGTAACAACTCACATATATCTCGCATACTAAGAGAGAGAGAGAGTCTAGGTCAGAGAGAGGCCAAGAGAGACCTTCGAGACCTTCGCATATCTCGCACATCTCGTAGTCAAAGAGAGGCCGAGAGAGACCTTCGGTACCTTTGCATATCTCGCATATCTTGCATGATTGGCCAATGATACGTTGAATCAAATTGCAACTACTTCACATTTTCACTTGGTAAGACAATATCATTTTCTAGTCTGGATTCTTCACTAATTGTCAAGTCCCATCTCTATAACACAAATAAACAAGCGGCATATACATTTATTAAGCCTTGTAGCAAGGACAAATTTTTGAGAATTCTTAACATTTATTTGGTGTCCCTGAGAACAAAATAGTCACTTAAGAGGTGTTTGAAAAATGCCTATTTCGTACACTCAATTTAATCATATGTTTCATGTGCTTCTAATTATATTCATTAAATTCAAAGTAGCTCGATGTACGCTTATGGAAAACATTTTGTGCTAACATTAAATGCTTTAGGAAGTTTGTAAGTACAATAGTTCTAGTAGTTGGATGGTGCACTACAACCACCGTTGAGCTTCTAGTGAGGTGCCCGAAGGAGGCAATGAATAGCCCCCACCTCTTCCATGACTTAGAAGCTTGAATTATAGTGAGTCTACATATTGTGAGAATATCCAACAATCAAGGGGGTTATCATTGTGGTATTGTACTTTGTATCGTGTATTTACCCAGTAAATTCTTATTTATGGTGTGTGTCTCAATAAAAGAAGTAGTCGAATACAAGTTGTCTATGGCTAATTTCAAGCACCTGTCAAATACAAATTCCATAGAAATGAATCAGATCATTTATCCATCTCGTGATTGCTAGATTATTGACAACTTATATGTAAAGTAAGCCATCAAGTTTTTTTTCACAAGTTCATTATCCTCACTCATCATTCATATCATGAAGAGTGACAAGTACTTGCAATAGCTCGTGATTCCCAATGGGCATCCCTCAAGATGCACTTGTTTAACAACCTATTGTTGATAAACTAGCATACCTTCACCCTTTTACACATTATACCTTCATCGGGGTCGTATGTAGGCTAACTATCAAGAATACATATCTCATATTTACCATATGGATTGAGAGGCTACGTGAAGGGTAACAACATAGCTCAAGCTACTTAGAAATAGGTTGGGTCAACAAGAGTTATCAAGACTCAACATAAGATAGTAGAAGCTAGCATAACAAGAATTATTCCCCTTTCTATGGCCACCCTCCTCCTTTCTTATAGATGGGAAAATCCTCCACTAGAGAGAGCCAATGGATAGAGAAGGCAAATGAAAGGTCAAGAGACTCCTTCTATAACTTATGTTTCTTGAAACATAATTTATGCTTCTTGAAATGCCACTTTTAAGTTAATTGTATAGATCAAGGGTCCCCATTAGGTCTGCATTCCAAGTAGGTCCCAATGGCTAACAAGTGATGGTAAACTTGGGCCCAAGGCCAAATATGTGAACATGGCTCAAGGTTGAGTCCCAAGGTTTAGGGGTATGATCCGATACCCATGGTAAAGGCCCCCTAACACCTCACAAGATTACAAACCTCCATCTAAGGTATAGAAACCTCCATGTCCTTATCCAAGGACTCAAATTCATTTATCCAAAGGCACCTATCCTTATCCAAGGGTACCTCTTATCGAAGGGTGTCACGCCATTTAGCCCAAAACGAGCACATAGGGGACGTTGAAGTACTACTAGTTGCATAGGTATGTAATGAATCCAGAATGATACATGCATCATCTTCTCTCGTGAAAGAAATTGGGTCACCTAAAGCAAGCACAAAGCTATCAACAATATTTGCAAGCTCAAAAAACCATTTGATGGGCCTTTGGAATTTAGTTACAAGAATAGAAACACAGTTGTCACCATTTTGCTCAATTATGTCTTCAAGTGTCACTGAACCTACCTTGAGTCCAAAATAATTAGAGATAACTTTCTCTTCTATATCTAGACAATTTCCATGCAAATGTATCATGAGATCTTTTTCAACCAAACCTTTAACCATTATCTTCTTTGAAGAAACAATGGATTTGAAAGAAACAGACGATGTTGAGGCCATATCAATAGATAAGTTCGAATCATAACTATCCATAGTTGCTCGAATCAACAATAAGCAAACATGCACCAAGAGTTGCCAACTTCTTCTACGACTACCACAATATCTAGCTACAATATATGCACGTGGTAGGCTGATTAGGTTTATATGAAAAAGGCAATAGGCCTATTACAAGTTAAACTGCAAGCACATAGTTTGGAATCCAGTATCTTATCAGCTATGACCTTTCTGTACAAACTAAACATGTCAACATTACATCACCCATATATGCATGAGTAGCCAAGAAGCCTATTCGAAGTTAGTAGACTAGGTGTTGTAAATTAAGCATTAGATATTGCAAGCCTCACTATTCAATACGTTGGTCACCTATGAAACGAATGATGCCATCTAGAGAGGCATCTTAAGCACATTGATTATACATTCTTCCATTGAAGGATGTCCTAATGCCTCCTTGATTTCGTGCCATACCATTGTTGATTACCCCCTAATTGGTGCATCAGCAACCAAAAAGCCTATTCGAATTTAGTAGACTAGGTATTGTATATTAAGCATTGAACATTGCATGCTCACTACTCAAGGCATTGGTTACCTGTGCAACTAATGATGCACATCCAAAGAGGCATCTTAAGCACATTGATTACACACGTTTTCATTCAAGGACATCCCCAACGATATCCAGAAGGCATTATCCACACTAAGGCCAGCCTTTATCTTGGAAAATCACACATCTTTTTAAAAGGCATGTGTTCACCATTGAGGCAACCATATGTAACTCAAGACTTAAGGCTAGAATACTCAAGACCGAGTTTTTTTCAATAAAGATTTGTGTGCGCCATGTGCTTCTATTTTGGGCCAAAATCTAATCCTATTTGGGCCTTGTGCTCAACATTGATGCAATTTGGGCCTTGTACCCTTTTTTTTAGGGATTAGACAAGGCGTTGATGCAATAGAGGCCTTGTGTCTTTTTTTTAAGAATTGTGTCCACACTATGGCCATCCTTTATCTTGTAAACTCACACATATTTCTAAAAGGCATGTGTTCGCCATTGAGGCAACCCTATGTAACTCAAAACTGAAGGCCATAATACTCAAGACCGAGTCTTTCTCAATAATTGTGTGTCCCATGTGCTTCTATTTTGGGCCAAAGTCTAATCTTATTTGGGCATTGTGCTCAACATTGATGCAATTTGGACCTTATGCCATTTTTTTTTGAGGGATTATACAAGCTGCTGCAACATAGGCCTTGTGCCTTTTTATAAAGAAATGCATCCACACTAAGGCCAACCTTTATCTTGTAAAGTCACACATATTTCTAAAAGGTATGTGTTCACCATTGAGGCAACCCTATGCAACTCAAAACTTAAGGCAAGAATACTCAAGATCGAGTCTTTCTCAACAAAGAACTGTGTGTTCCATGTGCTTCTATTTTGGGCCAAAGTATAGTCCTATCTAGGCCTTGTGCTCAACATTGATGCAATTTGGGCCTTGTGCCTTTCTTTTTAAGGCAAGGCACTGATGCAACAAAGGCCTTGTGCTTCTTCTTCTTTTTTTTCATACTTGTGTAAGAAGCATTCTTGAGCTTTTTTTTGTGTAAGAGAAAACATTCTTTAGCTGAAAAGAAAAAAGCAACACACATTTTCCCCCCCTACAAACAACAACAGGAAGTACTAGCACCTAGCATTCTCATACACACAAAGTAGTCATTTCGAGTTGTCAGCATGCAACAAACAAATTCACACTATCATTCTCTACAAAGTAGAGTAGGCACAATTATTTCCGCAAATTTTTGCCTCGCATTCTTCAATGAGCTCCAATGATTTCAAGTGACAGATTGCCAACGATTTTCAGCTATTTTCAGCAATGATTTTTGACACCAAGGTATCATACTTTCTTTTTGTTTGAAGGCACCATTCTGCCAGCAAAATGGTTTCTACAACAATATTTCAAAAATGGAAAGAAGTGTGCCCAAGTTTTGACTTGGAAGCTTTTATTTGCCAGCTTTTGTCCTAGTTATTATGTTTGTTTGATCGACTCTTTGAGCTCAATTATGGCCTTTTGAACCTGCTTTCAAAATTTTGGATTCTTTGTTTCATTTGTACAAGTTTGATTCTTTGTTTCATTTGTACAAGTCATAGATAAAGTGTAATGGCACTTGAAATGTGGTGCACTAGTTGTGTCACACTACTCATTATTTTAGTGTTTCGACTGCATATTCTAAAGCCTTAATATGAGATTACATAGGATACAACTTCGAATTGTATTTAGTGTTTAACGTTGCACTTGTTCATTGTTGCAAAAGGGTATCTAAAGTTTGTACAGGCTATACCTATGAAGAGTGTCTAGCCTTTGTTATTAAGGCACTATCTACATCAATATCCATTTTCTTGGGCTTTTTCCATTCACTTAGAGCAACTCTATGTTTTCAAACAATGAACATATCTCAAAATATGTCATGTTCTAGTGATGATTTCACCATAAGAGCATCCAAGAAAAAAGAGTATATCCCTTGTAAGCATGTTCTTTATATTCTTATTCACGAACTTCATGTTGACCCACATGCAATTGAATTTTTACATGATGCAAGCATTTGTCGAAATGACTTGATGAGAATTGACCTTGAATTGAGTATATGAAGTTGTTATGTGTAAACGCTGCCAAACTTTTCTAGGCATAGGTAGGTGATATATCACAATATGATTATAAAAGTATAAATGAACATTGCTAATATTTTTTGGACATAGGCAATCGATGTATCACGATACGACTATAAAAGTATAAATGAACACTGCCAATATTTTTTGGGCATAGGCTGTTGATATATCACAATATGATTATAAAAGTACGAATTGGTAGTTTGAATCATCTTGGTATTCTTTTTTGCATGACATATGTTTTTCTCTGGTTTGTTGATAGGAGGTAATGATTCTTTCTATTGTGTGTCTATTTGTGTGTTGGAGGGTTTGCGAATATCGAGGCAACTTTAACCATAGTTAATAAGTAAGAGGGATTTGGCACCTTGCATGTGTAAGTCCAACCCGATGATCACATAATTAATTGATTAAGTTAGAAGTTAATAAAAGGACTTTAGGCCTCTTTGCGGGACTTTTAATGTCGTAGGGCCTAATAGTCAAGTTAGTAAATAAATAGGCTCCCACCAAAATTCAAATTGGTTCCCTTCAGTTTTAAAATGGGTTCCGTCCACTTTTTGAATTTCAAATACTTAGGGTAGAAATTGGCCAATAGTATTTGAGGCCAAAGCTCTAAAGCCCACTATATATAGTGGTAGTTTCAAATATTGTAAACACTTTCTCTTCATTTCAATACAAGCAGGTTGGTCCTCTTATGGAATGGATATGAAATGTCCTTGTTGTTCATGTTTTGGGTCTGATGGCACTTGATTGTGGACTTGATCCACAAAAATCGGTCAAAAAACATGGTTTTTGGACGAAGTTTGGGGATTTTCAAAAACTTCTTGGCCAATACTGCGCATGCACATTTTCAGAGGTGTAATGATGTTGTCCTAAGGCTGTCATGAAGTTTGATTAGGATCGGACACCATTAAGGGTCTCAAAAAAGTAAAAAATAGTGTATTTTTGGTGGATTTTGGTGCTTGAATAACTCTCAAATGGTGGTTTGAACCTGTTGAATCTTTTTGCAAGCTGAAAGATATGATGGATTTCCTTTGATTTGAGCCATCATGCATTCAATTTGGTTGTGGGAGGCTTAGGCACTACAAGTTACATGCAAATAAATTATATGCAAGAACTACAAGTTTTGATTTTCATCAATTATGGTCTTTATGGCCCATTTCTAAGCACCCTTTGGACTATTCAACTAACATGCAATCATCAGATCCATTCAATATGACTGTAAAATAGCAAGTACAATTTGGAAAACATACTAGATTAATAGCTATGATAAATTCCAAGCAAAAATTTTGAATTCTAGGTGAAAAATCATTCAAAAAGCTTATTTCACAGTTTCTAGGCAATCTATGTAAAAATTTGATCAGATATGCAACATCAAGCATTTACCATAAGCAATCACCAAGTAAGAAGGCAGAAGAAGAACATGCAATATCACTCTATCACTCTAAATCATACTGAATGTAAGATGTACAAATAAATCCTGAACCCTGATAGAGAGAGAAAACATAGGAGTAGACTACTAGACTAGCATACGGCTAGTTACAGCTGGTAATAGCTATCAATAATAAAGTACATCGTGAACAATAACTAAGAACTGTAACAATGAAGTTTATCATTGATTTCTAATACTCTCCCTCAACGCTAAAATTACATTCTTTTATTCCTAAGAGACTACGAAGATTCTCAAATTTACATTTACCTCAAGACTTAGTAAAAATACCAGCTACTTGATCGTCAGATTTACAAAAAACTAGATCAATGTCGCCATCAATTATTTTCTCTCGAACAAAGTGATGAAGTATCTCGATGTGTTTTGTTCGAGCATGTAGAATTGGGTTTCTGGCAAGATGGATACAACTTTTGTGGTCGCAATATACAGATGTACATCCACCTGTGATTGACCCAAATCAGTAAGCAGTCTCTTGTGTATCATTGCTAAGTGCACAATACTCAGCTTCCGTCGAAGATAAGGCTACTGCATTTAGCAGCTTTCCAGTGAGTCTGACTAGGTTTTTGCATAAATTGACTTGCCACAGCAACAACATAAGCAATATCAGGACGTGTGTGTGTCAAATAGATTAAACTTCCCACTAACTGCCTATATAAGTATGCATCAACTTTCCCGGCTTCATCCAATGCAGAAAGTCTGGTATCAACATCACTCTTTACCATTTCCCTTCGCTTGAAGTGTTCATCAACGCACGAGTACCACGCTCGTGGCACTTGCTTCAATCCATATATGGCTTTGTTGAGTTTACAAACCAAATGATCTCTCCCTGGCTCAACAAACCCTTGAGGTTGCTCTAAATATACCTCTTCATCCAGCACTCCATTCAGAAAAGCAGATTTGACATCCATTTGCTGGATTTTTCAACCATAGAAAGCAAAAATTGCAATGACAGAACAAATAGTTACCATTTTGGCTACGAGTGCAAAGGTCTCCTCAAAGTCTATACCTTCCTGCTGCTCAAAACCTCTTGCAATTAGCGTGTCTTGTACTTGTTGAGTTGCCCATATGCTCCATACTTTGTCTTGTAGATCCACTTACATGTGATAGGCAACTTACCATCAGGTAGCTCAACCAAGTCCCATGTTTTGTTCTTCGATATAGCCTCCATTTCTGTTTCCATAGCTGCACGCCACTCCTTGTGTCCTTTTGCTTCATCAAAAGTTTTAGGTTCTTGAGCCGTTAACATGGATTCCATTAGGGCTAGATTAATCTCTAGTCGAGCTAGAGGTTTTCGATTTCTGCTTGATCTCCTAAGCTCTCCCTGCTCACTTGATTCGGGAGTATCTCCCTTATTAGCATCACATGTTACTGACAAGTACCACTTAAGCACTCTCCTAGGAGTCTCATTATTAATTCTGTCTTTTTCCATTGGCTCTTTCATATCGACATCAACTTCTTTCTTCACCTGTACTTTGTCTTTATCATCAAAGGAATCAATTGTCAGTTTCATTTGGTCGTTTTGACCCATCTCATCAAAAGTAGCATCTCTGGAAATCACGGTCTTTTGTGCATCTATGTCATACATCCTGTATGCCTTGGCTTTTTCATCATATCCAAGAAAAATACACTTAACAGCTTTTGCATCCAGTTTCTTTCATTTTTCATCAAGCACGTGAGCGTAAGCATCACAACCAAATACTCATAAATGAGAAACATTAGGTTTCTTTCCAATAAAAGCTTCGTAAGGTGTCTTACCCTCCACAGACTTCGTAGGACACCGATTCAAGGTATGAGTAGTTGTGTTGCATGCTTCTACCCAAAAGGTATTTGGCAGACCCTTGCTCTTAAACATTGCCCTAGCCATCTCCACAATGGATCTGTTTTTCTGTTCTGCAACTCCATTATGTTGTGGTGAATAGGGTGCAGTAGTTTGCCTCTTGATCCCCCTGTTGAAAAATACTCATTGCCACCATATGATCTGAGAGTCTTAATATGACAACCTGTTTGTTTTTCAACTAGAGCCTTGAACTCTCTAAACTTGGCAAAAGCATCAGATTTCTTGCTTATGAAATAAATCTAGATATGTCTACTGTAGTCATCAATGAATGTGATGAAATAGTAATAGCCACTAATGGACCTAGTTTGTATTGGTCCACACAAATCACTATGAACAAGATCAAGAATGCCATTGGCTCTTCTTGCTCCACCTTTGGGAAATCTCTCTCTATGATGTTTTTCCAAAATACAACCCTCACAAATTTTTCCTTCAAAAGAGATATCAGGCAATCCAACAACTAGATTACCTCTTTTAAGGATTTGCAAGCTTTGAGCACTAATATGACTAAACCTTTGATGCCAAAGGTCACTTTGACTATTAACAGTGCTTACCATAGCTTGAGTAAAAGATCTCGCATTCAATTTGTAGAGTCGATTCCCGTTGACTCTAGCTCCTTTAGCAATCACTTTGTAGTGATCCTTGGTGTCCTTGAAGAGACATTTGTCGCTGTCAAACTCAACCCTGAGTTGTTGATCAGCCATCGTCCCAACATATTATAGATTGTTAGCTAAGCCAGGTACATATTGCACATTGCTTATCCACTTTATCTTCCCGTTGGCTAACTTCACTGGTACCACTCCAACTCCTTTCACAGATAGCAATTGACCATCAGCTTGTCCGACTTCATCACCATTGTGAGTTTCCTTGAGTTATGAAAACCACTCTCTCCTTGAAGTCGTGTGTTTGGACGCACCACTATCAATGTACCAGGTATTCTTGGCTTCATCACTTGTCATTTTTTCAGGATAGTTGCCTTCATAATAATAGTCATCAAATTGATGTTGATCAGCATAATTGTCCGCTTGCCATTTGCCTTTTCTTTGTTCTATCTCCTTCTGTTTCTTGAAGAATTCATGCTCCCAAAGGCCAGATTTATTGCAGTACCTATAATTTTCAGGTTTATTTTGCCTGGAATAGCCGCGTCCTTGACCTCGGCCTTGATTCCAATTGCCTCGATTCGGGCCATCATTGGATTGTTCTTGAAATTGTTGTGATTGGTGTCTTCCACGACAAATCTGCCACCACGTCCTCTGACTGCAAGAGCTTGATCAAATCCTCTGTTGCGATGACTCAAGTTCTCTTGACGTTGTTCTTCCTGCAAAAGCAATCCACCTAACTCTTCATAGGTTGGAAGATTTTCCCATGTAGCTATACTTGTGACAAACATCTGATGTGACTCACTCAAACTATTCAATGTCAATTGCACGATCTCACAATCCTGAACTCGCTCTCCAACTGCTGCTAATTGGTCACAAATCGAACTTTTAAAAAACAAAACTAATAAGGTTGACCCAATGGTTGTAAAACAAAACTCAATATTAACATTCCATCCGCAATGTATGCAGCTTTATCTTCAGGAATAGCACTTGAGATGTGTTTGTGGTCTCAAACAATGCCTTCAACGTATCCCATGCTTCTTTTGGTCCTTCTGAATCTAAAATGTAGGGAATAATTTGCATCTCTAACTAATAAGTTTATGACATTTTGTGCTTTCCATTTTCTCCTATCAAATGTCTTGTGATCTTTTTCAATCACTGGTCTTGTCTCTTCACCTGTCACGTTCTCCCATAGCTCCTTTTCCATCAAAATGTTTTTCAGTTTGAATTTCCAAACTGCATAGTTGCTGACTCCTTCCAATTTGCTTGACTCATTAGAGTTGCCATTACTGGGTGGATGAGTCTGGCTCAAGAAATTTATCACACCACAGAACTATTTTTTTTTTTGTTGTACACTTGATATCGGTACAACATGCGATATCGGACTGGTATGTGGATGCACAAATGCTCGGGATTCTCTTTAGCTAGCGCGCGTAGATCCAATATTGGTATGGTCATGCAATATCGGACTGGAGCGCAGATGTACGACTGCTCGAGATTCTCTCTAGCTCGCGCGTGGATTTGATATTGTACGGACATGCGATATCGGACTGGAGCACGGATGTAGGACTGATCGAAATTCTCTCTAGCTTGCACGCTTGGATCCGATATTGGTATGGATATGAAAAGTAGAGAGAATATAAGAACTTTCAGAGGGATTTCAAAACAAGTGATCGATCAAACAAACAGATATCAGTAATGTGAAAAGTATGAGCCTCAAAAACTCTGTGGCAGTACTAGACACTGTCTGATGTGATTTGCAGTATCCCAGACAGAGAGATGAGAGATTTCTTGGCACAACTCTTTGACAAATGGCACTTTTGACAATGACTAAAAAAGTATTGTAAAACTTTTTCCACTCAACATATTTTCAATCTGTCTGGCTTTTCGATGCCTCCGAGACTGTGTCTTTGTTCCCCACTAATAACTATGAGCTCAAAAACTTGCAAAATATACCAATAAGGATTTCTTCCAACTGTCTTGTCTCTCCAAGCTTTCACCCCTGTGAAGGACTTTTTCACTTCATTGTGGAGCCTGTGACAAGCTGTATCCACTGATCAGGCACACAGGAC
This sequence comes from Diphasiastrum complanatum, assembly GCA_029204225.1. Taxonomy (NCBI): domain Eukaryota; kingdom Viridiplantae; phylum Streptophyta; class Lycopodiopsida; order Lycopodiales; family Lycopodiaceae; genus Diphasiastrum; species Diphasiastrum complanatum. The sequence goes on along the minus strand of CM055104.1, from coordinate 13,700,830 downwards.
TATCGTAGCTTTGATACCATGACAAATAATCAGATATGCAACATCAAGCATTCACCATAAGCAATCACCAAGTAAGGAGGCGGAAGAAGAACATGCAATATCACTCTATCACTCTAAATTATACTGGATGTAAAATGTACTAATAAACCTGAACCTTGATAGAGAGAGAAAACCTAGGAGTAGACTACTAGACTAGCCTACGGCTAGTTACAACTTGTAATAGCTGTCAATAATAAAGTACATCGTGAACAGTAACTAAGAAGTGTAACAATGGAGTTTATCATTGATTTCTAATAAACTGTGAAACTGCTGAGTCCATGCTTTAGATCGATTTTCATAGTTTTGGTCCATATTGAACATAATTTGAAAATTCTAGTTGTGTAAAGTTTTGAAAGAACCATGCATATTTTGGATTTGTTCAAATTCGTTGGTTATTGATCAAATAGAAATTGCTTATAAAGTGAATGACCTTACTTAGTTGATATCAGTCAATTTTATAAGGTCACTGAACCTTTCACTTTCGGTTGAAGATTTCGAATCTGTCAGCAAAATAGAGCAGTTTCTTGTTTGAGTGATTGATAAAGACCAAGAATAATGCAAATTTGTAGAATGGTTTTTTGCCTATCTACTTGGGAATTTGCCAGTAATTCAGTGCAACACTTAATGAATGACCAATCAAAACTGCCTGATTGATTAGTAGTTAAATGTACTACTGATTCCAAATTGGTCCTTTTTCTAGCCGAATTTGGGGCTTTTTGCCTGAACCATATTTGGGGTGGGAGGAAACGGATAAAGCCTAGGGTGTAGATGATTGTTGACCAAGTGATCTAATTATTTTAATTTACTTTCAATTTACGAAGTATAAGTGATAGCAAGTGAGAATACATTTGGGAATTTAGCTTTGGCAGAAAGTTAATCCATTTATGGAACCATCTCTATTTTATTTCGATCTAATCCTAGAAATTTTCAAGTGAGAGTAGATGGAACGTGTTCCATACAGGAATCTAGTAATTTGGATTCTTTTTGGTGGCATTATAGAGTGTTTCTTGATAATGATTGAGACAACCAAGAGAACTTTTAATCTGTAAAAGTCTTAAGTTTTGTTTTATCGATTTTGAAATAGATATTGGATATCTATGACAGTATTGTTTTCAATTACGTTGAGATTCTAATGTTCCTTTTGGTTCAGTGAAATTTATACTTGTGGATTTTTGACAGTACTTGAACCATACTTTTCGTCCATGTCTGGGTCAAAGCGGAGTGGTATTCTTAGATGATGTGTTCATCTACAGAGGAACGCTTAAGGAGCATGAGGGAATTCAATGGCTAGAAGTATTTCCTGAAATTGGTTGTGTGTACTGTTTTCAGCCTAAATCTTCAGTTAATTAGGAGACAATTAAATCTATCGAGATAATATGGTTGCTAATTTCTGGCATGTGATGCAAGGAATAGAGCACTTAACTCAAGAGAGTATCTATCAGAACCGAGTTAAAGTCATTTTTATCTTGATGGATCTCATGAGAGATTTTGGTAGGATGAATTGTTACATTTTATTTTCTTATGAATCTAAGTGTATTTGTACCAAGAAGCATTTATGACAAGTCTACAAGAAAATTGGTTGTGAATTTGGTCCTATATCTAGGTATAGGATAGCCAAATAGCCTTTTTCACTTTTTGGGAAACATATGTAGAAGCATAGAATTCTTGGAGGGAAAGCTGGTGGTATGGGACATCAGTGATTCCAAAGGAGATTTCTTATGCGAGAATAATATGTAGACCGATGGTTAGTGATTACTGTAATGGTTAGTGATTACTAACAGAGTAATCCATTAGTTATTTTTTGTTCAGAGTATTTTGGGAAATTATGAGATATAGATCCAAATCCCAAATGGTATCTCATTAATTACAAAATCTGGAAGCCCTTAAATCTATTTCTCTTTTATTTTAAACCTCTTCTTTTTAGAAAATTTCTTGAATACAAGACTATTGTAGAACGATGTTTTGAAGGACTGATTATAGTTATATGAAATTATACTTCCATATAGGCTTTGTGAATATTGCTCAGAATCTGTTGATGTTTTCAATTGATTCAGTGGAGTTTAGACTTCCTAGACCCAAATGATTATATCTACTTAATAGTTGATTATTGAGATGCAATATTTCTATCACTCGAGATAGGATATTTTATGGTTTTGGAGAAAGTTCGGTTTGTAATAGTATTGGATACTCATTACTGACTTTTTTCTAATCTTTGATATCTTATACGTTGTCTCCTGAGAACTTTTTAATGGAAATTATGGCATTTCTTTTAAAAGGGGGAGAAGAAAAAGTAAGAATAAGCAAAGAGATAAGAAAAAAGAAAATGACATAAAAAGTATCAGTGGAAAATAATAACGATCGCCAAGTAAAGATATTCTCAAATCATGTTACATGCAACCAAAAGGACACATGTGGAGCAAAACCACCCAACCAATAGGAAATGGCTAGTCAAAGCCCTAACCACTTCACCCCCAAGCCAAGGTGACTGATTGCAAGAGAGGAGAGGATCCTGGCCTCTGACATTAGAAAATACAATGAGGAGATGGGCGAGTTCCACCAAGTTAATATAATCTCCAAAAGCAAGAGAATATTCTCTCTAGGATCCCTCCATTCCTATCAGAAGCATTTGACATCCTATTCTTGCACAAAAGCCACCAATCACTATGCAAAAGCTCCATAGGTCCAATTAGAGTACCTGGGCCCTCATAAGATTATTAATTACATTATCGGCCAAGCCCAGAATGGCATGGCATAACTAACAACCTTACACACTGGAGCACCGACTATCCATGTCAAGAATTTTTTTAGAATCCCACATACTGGACATCGACATTACATTATTCCTCCCTTGAACTACTTATGTTCTCATAAGTAGAAACTAGGGAAGTTCTTTTTTATGCTTTCAACCCTTTTCCACGAATCATCATCCTCAGTCCGCCCTTCCACCTAATCAAGCACTCAAAGATAGAACGATTTCTCAATTGTTCATCTCTAGTTATGAGTACTCTTTCAGGTTCCAAAGGTACACTAAGCGATAAATCCTCCAAATGGATAAGATCTCATCTGAACCAACTAAATCACCTTCATGTAAACTTAACTTCAACCGGCTTACATGAAACACTGGGTGAGTAGTCGACTTATCCTAAAGATCAAGTTCATAAGCCAAAGGACCTTATAATCCGAAATGGTCCACAATATCTGGTAGACAACTTATAATGCTTTTTCGTATGCATATTCTTAGAATCTTTTGGAATTCTAAAATATATCCACTCATCAACTTTAAAATCTTTGCGAGGCCTCTTAAGATCAGCATAGTGCTTAGCTCTATCCTGAGCATTACGGATACTATCACGTGCTACTTGCAACATTTCTTGCATATCATGCAGGAAATCCGCAACTTCATGGATCTTAACAAACTTTGTCTCCATGTTTAACGGAGATCTAGGCTGAAAATCGTACATCAGCATAAACGGACTATAATATGTAGCAAAATGTAGCATAAACGGACTACAATATGTAGCAAAATGTTTTATACTTTTGTAAGCGAACTCAATTAAGGGAATGTAATCCTCCCACTAAGACTGCCTATGAGACACATAAGTCCTCAACACATCCTCCATAGTCTAATTAGTCCTTTCCGTTTGGCCATCGGATTCAGGATTATCAATAGAACTAGAACTAAGTAAGGTTTCTAGCATATGGAATACACCTGACCAAAAATAACCTGTAAACTTAGGATCTCTGTTACTAACAATATCACTTGGCAATCCATAAAGCCTAAATAAACTTTTCACAAAGATCTGGGCTAAATCAGAAGCCTTTGCAGTTGACTTTATTGGTATAAATGTAGCTGATTGAGTTAACTAGCACAAACTTTTCCATTCCAAAATAGCAAACCACCTCGAATGGAAAACTGTTCCATTATCTTCTTATCTTTCTTAGAAACCTGAGATCCCTGTGAGTTAATCTCTATTCCATTCTCATTTTTCCCAGTCTAAACTATATCCAAATGCGACGAAAATGAGAATCTGATTCACACTTTCCTCTCAATGAAAGATATAGATCAGTGAAAATTTGGGTGAATGAAAGTTCATTTAATTCACCTATTCAACTAAGAGCGTCTCCAACTTGGTTAGAGATGCCCTTGACATATTAGATCTCATGATCAAATTTTTGCATAAGCTCAGCCCATCGAGCTTTGTGACCCCTCAGATCGTTTTGATTGCGAAAGTACTTTAGAGGCTGGTGATCTATATACACTATAAAATGACTACCATAAAGGTAATGCCTCCAGGTTTTAAGTGCATGTATCACAACAAATAACTCCTTCTCCTGGATTGTATAATGCAACCGAGGTCCGGTAAGTTTTGTGCTTTCAAACACTATCGGCCTATCATTTTGTAAAAAAATCTCTCCTATAGCCGAATCACTTGCGTCAATTTGTACAACGTAAGGTAAATCTGGATCCACGATTTGTAAAACAAGAGCTGAAGCAACCATATATTTGAGTTTCTCAAAACATTGATTCAGTTCTTCATTCCATTCAATAGGCGGACTAGGTTGACCTCTCTTCTTTTTCTTATTAACTCTGCCTTTAGTTAGATTATTTAGAGGCGCTGCTGCCTTTGCATAATCTTCAATTGACTTATGAAAGAAAAAAATAAAACCGAGAAGAGACTTAACTTTTCTAACTGTCTTCAATATCGACCACTCAAGCAGTCTTGACCTTACTCTCGTCTATCAACCCATTTGGGGCGATCTTATGACTGGTACACTAACTCATGATTAAAGAATTCACATTTAGATTCTTTCGCATAGAATTTTTCTCTTTTGAACATTCTCAGGATAGTCTTAAGATGATTCAAATGCTCCTTAAGAGTTCTACAGTAGATAAGAATATCATCTAAAAATACAACTATGCATTGACCCAAATATGGAAGAAAAATATAGTTTGTCATTTGTTGAAATGTCGCAGGTGCATTCGTTAACCCAAAGGGAAGCACAAAGAACTCATAATGATCGAATCTCGTCCGAAAAACCTGTCTTTTGCACATCATTCAGATGAATCCTAATCTGATGATATCTGGTTCTTAGATCTATTTTTGTAAAGTATTTATCTCCATCTAATCGATCTACCATATCATTTATTCGGGGTAATGGATATTTGTTCTTAATAGTTACTTTATTCAACCCCTTGTAATCCACACATTCAAAAGCCTCCATCTTTCTTCCCTTTCAAAAGAATAGGAGCACTCCATGGTGACTTACTTGGCTGAATGTGACCCATCTTAAGATAATTTTCGACCCTTATCCAACTGATTGCACTCAATAAGTCATTCACTTTTTCTAAGCTTTTTCCGTTTAATCAATATTAGATTGATTTAGAACAATGTCGAACTTCTATTGATCAATCGAAAAAATTTACGAAACTGAAAAATTTTCGAAATCCGTTCATTATGGACCAAATTGTGAAAATCGATAAAAGCATCGATCATTCTGTTTTACAAGTGCCATCCCATTGCAAACTGATTTCAAAATATTCAGCATGCATCAAACTTGACATGCACTAATTTTTTTCCGTAAATTGCCTAGTAATTGGGAAATTAGCTTTTTGACTAGATTTTTCGAAAATAGCATCCATGCATGAAATTACTCTGATCAATCTACTGTACCACCCCGTATGTACCATGCATCCAAACATGCATACAGGTTCATCCAGACATTTTCAACAATAGAAAAGTATTATACAGTTCCACATTGCCAAACTTGTGACGGCCATAACTTTTGTTACAGAACTCTGATGATGATCACTATAAAGCACTAAAAATAGGGAGAGGAGCTTAGCAACTTCAATGTTTATTATTAGCACTGTGGTTTGGTACATAGTTAAAAATCTCACAAAGTAAAAAAAACTTCAAATTATAATTTTCTTTGCAGCCTCCAAACATAGCACGTCGGCATGCTAGGCGAGACCGCCCGAAAACAAAAAATTTCTAGGCGGTCTCGCCTAGCACACCGATGTGCTATGTTTGGAGGTTGCGAATTCTTTTTCTCATTTCATATAGCACACAAGCGTGCTATCTTAAAGGCTGCAATTTTTTTTTTTTAGCTATTTTACTTAGAATGTCTGTTTGCTATGTTTGGAGGTTGAAGAAAATATTCTGAAATAATGTTTTTACTCAAAATTCGGCTCTCAAATGCGTCAAAATAGCTTTTCTATTTTATAATTTACTTTGCTAGCACATCGACATGCTAGTCGAATCAACTCCAAAGAGAAATTTATTTTTTCAAGAAGTTCTTCAAAAAAACTTCATTTTTTTTAACATTTGCAAGCTAGCACGTCGGAATGCTACCTTTTACAACTTAATTAACAGTTTTTTTTTTATAGAAGTAAACCTATATTTATAGAGTAACAAAGTTTTTTTGTGATGGACCTATTTTAAAATTTGATGGATAGTCAAATTTTTAAGTATGCATCAAACCACAATTCTTGTTCTTAAAAAATCATGTAGTGACATAAAGAGTAGCACACCATGTGCTACCATTTTGTTGGATCATGGGTAGAAGAAACTAGTAAAACTCGCAGAATGTCAATACCCTTGTTAACAATATCTTATAATATGAAATAAATATACAACAAATGATCTATAGAGAACCAAAAATAGATGCAAATTTGGAGGCAAAACATTCAATATGTTCTATCGATTCCCTACTAAAAGTAGATTATTAACTCGATATAAAGTTAAGAATGGATTCTTATAGCAAATTAGGGCCTGAATATGAGATCCTCAATAGACTACTCTCTTTTGGCTTGTTATAAGTCAATTATAATGGTCTCACAACATTATATCCATAAAATAAATAGGAGCGAGAAACTACAAATTAATGATTAATTGTGAGAAACGAAGACTAAACCATATGAATGACATTTTTGATCGATTTCTAATAATAACAAAGTAAGCACAACTAAAAATCTATGATATTATGCAGAATAAACTAAGCAACAATCCCTCTAACGTTCAAAGGTCGACCATGAAGAAGAACGGCCGTTGTGGACACCGAATAATACAATGCCTCAATGATTTGAACCCACCTCATAAACTAGTGATCACGAATCGAAAGTGCATAAAAAAATACTGATCACGAATCAATACTGCCTCAGAATTTGACCTCCATTTTGTAGAACATACCATTGCCATTGGAAAGCCATGCATCACCTTTCAAAGCAAAACCATGGCATGCCACCATGAACAAACAAAAGGATCCCATAATGAACACATGATTCATTAAAGAAACCAATATGTGGCAGCATTGTAAAATGCTATTAACAAAAAAAAATACAATAAAACTTTAATAAAAAATAAAACCAAAAGACAAGCATATCAATATTTTTATCATTAAAAAGGACCCTTGCCTGCTGACTTTGAGAGAGAGAGAGAGAGAGAGAGAGAGAGAGAGAGAGAGATGGCTATGGCCACTCGCAGATGGCGTCTTCGTAGCATAACGATAATTGCCCTCCAAAATTGAAGAATTTTATACGCAAATCAGATGTGGATCTCCTGAAAAGCGCATTAGGTCCTGGATCGGAACCCATTGCACACGATCCGCTGCAGGAGCAGAGGTATTGTTGGCAGTTAGCGGATGGGCATTGCGCAGATTCTTCTTCTTCCATGGATCCAGAACCCAATTGGCAGAAACTGCAGACGGAGCAGCCATGGCGTGAGGAGCGTGGAGGCCAAGATGACAGACTTGTGCTGAGCATCGGCGGACAGATGTTTGAGACTTCCAGACAGACACTGTGTGTGGATGGGAATTCTATGCTGGCTGCATGGGTGTTGAGGCATCATTCGCATGGGAACGCGCCGCTTTGGATCGACAGGGATGCGCAGAGATTCCAACATGTGCTTAATTATCTGCGAAACGGCACCATCTGGCTGCAGGATGTTGCATCTTTGAGAGCAGTTCAGGAGGAAGCTGCTTTCTATGGCCTGGCCGGCCTGCACGCCCTTTGTAAGGAGAAGATCCAGAATATTGAAGCCAAAGAAGAGGCAATTTGGAGAAGAAGGCTCAACGGTCTGAAGGAGGCGCTAAAACAAGTACTGGGAAATATGGAGAAGAACAGTACTTCCGGCCCTAGGGAGAAAGGTGATGTGGTTGCTTATATTTTGAGAGGGAGCAGGGAAAATGAGGATCCAGTATTCCATCTGGATGCTGATTTTTAGATCCAGTGTTAAGATGTCACTTCTGATGTTTTTACATACACCCAAATTAGTTATCCGCATCTGTCATAGAAATCTGGTTGATCTTACAAATTTGTGATGTTCCTACATGCACCCAAATTAGATATCCGATTCTATGTCTGTCATAGAAATCTGGTTGATCATACAATTTTCTAGCAGTTTTAGATGTCACTTGTGATGTTTCTAATGCACCCATTTTATAATCTGATTCTACATTTATCAAAGAAATCTGATTTATCATAGAACTTTTGGCAGTTTCAGATGTCACTTCTGATGTTTCTTATGCACCCACATTAGATATCTGATTTTACATCCATCATAGAAATCTGGCTATCATCAGAAATTATAGCTGTTTCTCACAATGAATGTAACAAAAATAAGCAAAGAATGTAGTAAAGAAAAAGTTTTTTTTCTCTGGCCAAAAGCAATGTGTTTTATCTTTGATCTGCTGCAGCCATCTCTTACTCTCACAATCAGTAAGTGTCTGGTTTGGGGAGGCTGTGTGTAACTCATGAGAGAACTAAAATTGAACAATGCTCTATCAAGGAGCTATGTGGGGAGGTGTGAAAAATGCTCTATTAAGGAGATATGCCAAAAAGAAGGTATTTTCTTTTGCTCAGCCTGAGGTTGCCCAAACATTAGGGAAAAGCTGACCAAATTTCTTTCAAAATATTGCCTTTATTCCTAAATTGATGTCAGTTTCCCAAAGTAGGGGGCTGTCCTCAATTGTCAAACTTTTGCAATAGGTACACAGCTTTTACATATAACCTATGTTGTGAATCCATCTAATCACATTTGTGTTATCTTTAAAAAGAAATGTTTTTTATGGGGGTTGTTTTGTTATTATTTGACTCTAATATGATTAACTATCCCTATCCTATTGTTGTTCCAAGACAAGATTTTTTCGTGTGACAAAACATAGGTCATCTATATACCTCAAGGACTACTCGAATTCATTCATAGTTTTCCCTTGTCTTGGTTCATCAAGCCTATTGATACCTTATATTTAAAACCAGATAGATATTAATTACGATGGTGGGGAGCATGCAAATTCCATATGTATCGCACAAATTCGTTTCCATAATGTGTCACCCAACCACAATATAGCTACACATTAGCATGTCAGTTTAGCTTATTGATGTTTTTAGCAACATCAAATTTCATCCATTTCTTTTGTGCTGTCTCCAAGCTCCTAGTGCGCCCTTACCAACTCCACATACATAAAGTTTTGTTAGATTATATAGTTTTATTTCTAGCTTTGATGGTTTCATCTTTATCTTCCTTAAGGAACACCTAGATCTCCACATCTTGAGAAATGTCATGGCTAGTTCTTTTACTTGAGGGGTATTTATTTTAACTTCTCAATGAGATCTTTGAGCATGGGAAACATATCGAGTTTAAACCAACAATCTTTCATCAAAGCACATGCAAATTTGTGAATGTTATTTGGCTTCAACGCGATATGGTTTAATCCCATAGGAATGAATAGTTAAATTTTTGTAGACCTCAATCCACATGTTTGTAGGTGATTAGGCCATTTTTGGCATTAGAGGCAACTCGAGCAAGTACACATTTAAAATGATGATTACCAAAACTAGAGTTTGATGTGGCTCGAGCTAGCTTAGGCTTGCTACAATTGTCATGATGAGATTGGATGTATGAAACTTCCCTATGTGTTGGCATGAGATCTTGTGACCAATCAAAAGAGAGAAATCCACAAAATTGGTCCAATCAAGTTTGAGGGCTCATATGTCACTAAGCCAATCAAATTTGGAGGTAAATAAGGGGTCCAATCACAAGTCACTACTCCCCACCTCAAGTTACTACTAGTATGTGTGGTAGATCGTTCCCATACTTAGTTTTTTGAGATTAGATGAGATTCTACACTTAGAACTTCTCTTGGTTTCTCTCTCTACTCGAGAGATTGTAGTTGGTTTCTCTCTCTACCCAAGAGCAAGGCTTTTTTATACTTAGTTTTTTCATCCACAAGTCTCCCACACATGTGAATGTACTTTGGTGAATGATTTATGCATGTTTCATTGAGCTCTTGCCTTAGATTTGTGAGATAGATCTTGTAATTCAATCTATAGCTTGATCTTTGTGTCATCACCCACATCTTAGGAGATCAATCACACTTTTGGGGTGTCCCACATGTGTGAAATTTAACAATAAAAGACCTAAATCTTTTTGTTGTTTGCAATGGCATGGTTCTATATAGTCTACATTGGATAATACATCAAAAGGCCTGTACCATTTGTCCTTCACGTCATGACCTAAGTACTTCTAACCAAACATCACATTCATTTTCTCTTTACGAAACTCAAGTTCATAAAAGCATTTTCAATAGAAGTCATGTCCAATAATAAGTCCAAAAGCTTGTGCTACAAATAGTAAGTGCAAAAAGTATTTATTGGTAGATTTCTCAACAACCTTGATATAAATCATTTGTAATATTAGGTTTTGCTCTACTGTTTCTTTCTTATATACTTTAGCTTTTGCTTTGAATTTGCATCTCTTCCTAGAATTAAATGTGCTACAATAATTTACATTGAAACCATAATCTCCACTAGACAACATAATCACATCTCCTTGAACATCCTTTTTGTAGTGACTTCTATGATGTATTACTCTATAATAAAACATAATTTGAGCATTAAGCACTTCTCATGCAAGTTTATGCAACCACATAAAAAAACATTTGAGTTGAGATTGAGGAGGGATTTACAAAATCAACAAGATTGAACCATATAATAAAATGATTTATTTTGCATTTTGTGGTGTTGCATCATCATTTAAAAAATATTCTTTTCCAGTTCTACGATGTTATAGCATGTTGAGATACAATAATAATGCTAGTGTCCAAGGTTTGATGAATACGTGCCCAAACTTATACACGATCTAATTTGGATGGTTCAATTGGTCCATCCCAATGAGGTTGTCAAAGGTTATCACATTCTCAAAAAGCAATTATAACAAAGTTCAATCTCTACAATGTTGAGTTGTGCCATCATGGTCTAGAGTCCAGGTTTAGAGTCCAATGGATTGGAAAATTAAATTTGCCAGATTGTAAACTACATTTATCAATTAAGCGGGGTGTGGAAGATCACAAGGTCATACAAACATGAAATCTTTTGAAACGGAAAATGGTGGAGAGACATGTTTTATAAAAGCTTTTATGATTTTCTTAAAATTTATGTTAATTTTGAAACTTAAATTTTTTTAATTCACTAATTATTTCTAGAATGTTGCATTTTGCAAATGTTTTAATTTGAGTTGAGTATTCTAGAAATTGTGGACTAGAATGAAAAAAAATTATTAAAATTCACGGAATTGACGTGATGAATACTAATTGCTTAAATGTGCAAATTAAATTTTTCAAAAAATATTTAATTAAAAGTTTTTTAAAATCATACAATTTAAAAGATTTAAATATTTGTTTAAAAGTTTATATTTAGTTATATATTGAAATTTCAATATTTTAAAAGAAAAATAATTGCAATTTACACACAGAAAATTTTCATTTTTGAAATAGTAAATATAGATACAGATCATTTTATTATTGTTGTCTCGATTACAATCAAAAGTTTTCCACTAAGTCGTTTGGATCCACTTCAGCTGATTCTTGAACAACTGTTGATGGGATAGCTGGAGCCTCTTGAGCAACAACCTATGTGATGATGTTGTACTCTTGCTCTCTACAACGTTCGCTAGGTTATCCTCGTCACTTGTAATTTCGTTGGCAAGTGGTTGAGGCTCTTTACAAAGTAGGACCACATTATCTCCATCTGATCCCACCTTACCTACCTCTTGGGATTCATCCAGAAAAATTGAAATTCCTATCAATTTCATCTTTATAAAACTCACTGAACTAGAATCTAATTCTACAGGTGTGACATTTCTATCTTTTTGGACAACACATGAACTGGTGGTGCCACTATCATTTAATAGATCTAAAACCCAGTCTGCTGGGTGTGAACACTTTTCAATCAATCTATTTACAAGCACTTGTGGCATTTGGTATGGACAAGCCATAGAACTAGTCATCAGATTTTTCAATTTCTTTGTCATTTCCAAATAGTTGAAGTGATTGGAAAAATATGTGCAACCAACAATATTGTAATGGAGCATCGATCTCTTTCCATCAATTGAAAAATAGCCCATGCCAATATTCTCAATTGTGTTATAGAGCATTTGGTTTAAATCTACAAACATTTAAAAACAAAGTAATAGAGAGAGATAATTTTAAACGGAATTTTTTCTTAAAGCAAAAGTAAAAACACAACTTTGATGATCACAGAAATCAAAATTACCTTTGAAACTCTTTTCCCATCTCTCTACAAGACTTAATTGTCCATATGCAACTTTGGACAAAACTCTTTTTATAATTTCCTACAATGGGATTCCTTGCATGGTCTTCTATTCGAAAATTCCCATGTCTACAAGAATCGGAGCAAGTGCAGGTTGGGTGGATTTCTTCTTTGATGTTGACACCCTCTTAGCAACTTGCCCTTAAATTTGAATTTTTTTTTATTTCTCAAAAAATTTGTCGACTAAATCCAAACCTGAAACGAGGAAATAGATTAATGAGTATTTAATTAAAATAAATTTGAGATTAAAGTTCTTTGTTTTCAAAAATGATAAAATCAACTATCGAGAATTTCATATTTACCTTTCCAGAATGAAAAGAATTGTGTTTCTTTTTTACTGGATTTTGGATAGGTTTATGAGTGAATATGTCAATGTGATTCAACCTAAATTTAGAAGGCTTTATTTGTGAGACATTTGTGTGCTCTAAAGTGCTTTTGGTTCAGTATTGATGGATTCACCCTTCTTGTGAAGTTGAGATCAAGGAGGAGACTAGTTTTGATCAAATCTACAGTAAAAATTAGCTAGGTTTGGATCTAGTTTGGATCTTGAAGATTGATCAAGCTCAAGATCATCTTAGATCTTGTTGAGAAATCATAGAGTGATTCATCTCAAGTCTCAAAGAGAATGAGATAACTAGTTGTGATCATATCTTGTACAATCTATCTTGTTTCATTGAATTTATCTCCCTATCATTGTAAGAGAAAAAGTCCAAGCTAAGGAAGTCTCATTGGAGCATGTTTCAAGTGAAGAATGCATTATTGATATATTGACAAAGTCAAAGAATGATTTTTTGAAGCTTAGATCAGTCCTTGGCTTAAAGTTATGTTATCATCTAGCTAGATTGTGAGGAGGAGTATTGAAATTTCACACTTCTAGCTTGATCAATTTTGGTCACATGCATTGTAATTGGCAAGATGGCCATGTAAATAGATTCCACATGTGCCAAATAGCATAGGATGATTTCCCAAGGCTTCATTCCTCATATTACATTGTGATAGCATCTTTAAAATGAAGCCAAAATGTGCTTAGATTGATGTGTTGTGTGATCTAGCACTCTTGGTGATGATGTCATTGTTGAGATGCTGTTTGAAGATGTGGTTCAACAAGACAGAGACTTCGAGCACTTCGAAGTCGAGCTATCATGACTCACTAATGTAAAGCTCAGATGGATTCTATCTTTGCAGGCGAAGCTAATGCTTCATACCGACGATCAATCATCCTCCGAACTACAGACAGCTGCTGCAGATCCGATAATAAATTTGTGAACAACAGATAATGTTTGATCAGATAAACTGAGAAAAAACGAAAGTATATCTACTATTGGCAGACGTTACAATTCATTCAAAGAGCATACACATAATAGCAGAATGCTGCAACTTGTCTATGCTATCAAAATCAAGTATACAACAACAATTCTCTTTGAGCGTTGTCTGTTTTCCATATCAGCGCGTCGGCGCATGAGAGGTGTTCTCTCTCACGAGTGAGACTAGCTACTACTAATTCTCTATATCTTGTAACTAGCTACCGCTCATTACATCTATATCACTTCTCACGATAATCCAATACATAGGATTTGAGTGCTTGATCTTTCTTCTTGTACCACTGTCTGACATACTATTTCAGTCCGTAGATGCTTTTGTGCATTTTGCAGGCAGAATCAGCAAATGACTTGTAGGTAAAACCTAGTGGCTGGTCTATATAGACCTCTTCTTTCAGCTCTCCATGTAGGAATGTTGTTTTCCCATCCACAATATGGATCTTCATATCATAGGTTGTTGCATATGCAAACAATATGCATATAGATGTGTGCTTCACAACTTGAGAAAAAGTTTCAGTATAGTCGACGACATACTTCTATGAGAAACCCTTTGCAACTAGCCTGGCTTTGTATCTCAATATATTGTCGTCTGGTCCATACTTGTATTTGTAGAAGCTGCAAGGTGCCTGATGGAGCTAGTACATGGTGATTGACTACTTTTGCTACAAGAATATGAGGTCAAATGCTTTTGGAATTGGACTAGGAGATCCTAGAGAAAATATTCCTCAACCTTTTGGGGCTATTTCTCTTGTATGGACTCACCCATCTCCTCATTCAATTTTTTGTTTTCCAAGGCCATGATCCTCTCTTCTCTTGCAATCAGCCATCATGGCTCGAGGGTGAAGCGGTTAGGGATTTCACTATCTCTTTCATATTGGTTGGGTGGTTTGGCTCCACAGATATCCTTTTGGTTGTACATCTATAATGAACCTTAGTAGAGTGCTTGAAACCTCTGATTAAATTCATGTGGAGCTGGATTAGGAACCTCCTAGAGAAAGTGCACCCACCCCTACTAGTTTTTTGTGCATTTACAGCTCACACATGTGAAGTCCAAGTGGTAGTATGACATGGCAATAATCTTGCTAACCCACTCTTCCCCTGTACTATGCTTTACAGTGACCAATTTGGTGTCCTTTAGCAAAAGTTATGGCCGTCGAAAGTTTTGGCAATTTTTAGTTCAAAATTTGCAAAATTTCTAAAATGGTCTTATGGGTGTCAATATGTAAAGTAGTAGTGTGCATGTCCAGTGGTGAAAATGCTTCTTTGAATTAGGTTGCATATCCAGGTACATGTTTCTGTGAGTTACAGTAGTTTGATCAGTGGAATTTCATGCATGAGTATAGTTTTTGCAAAAGCTAGTTAACAAGCTGATTTCCCAGTTGTTAGGCAATTTATGTAAAAAAAAAAAAAATTGATTTTTTGGATGATGCATGCCGGATATTTCAGAATCAAACTGAAATGGGATGGCAACAATGGAAAAGATAAGTCCATTCTATTAATCGATTTTCACAATTTTGGTCCATATTGAACGAAGTTTAGAAATCCTAGATACATAACTTTTTTGAAAGATCCATCAAAGTTCGAAATTGTTCAAAATCTATCAATTTATTGATTGAATGGAATTAGCTAAAAAAAAGTGAAAGACCTTGTTGAGATATAATCAACTTATAATAAGGTCTAGTATTTTTTTACTTTTGGTTGAAAGTTTTGAATTTGTCAACTGATTAAGCCTATTTTTCATTTCAGATAATCAATAATGGCTGAAGATAATACAGGTCCAAAGAGAATGATATCCACACCGACCTATTTATAGATTTGTCAGCAATTAAATACCACACTTAATGAAATGAATAATCAGAAAACTTTGAGGGATCAGCAAATGGAAGTGCTGTTGAATCAAGTTAAAGCTTTGTCTTTGTCGAATCTGGGCTTTCAACCAGAACTCAAGGGAGAAGAAAGAGAAGAAGCCAGAGGTTGTGAATGAAAAATCAAGAGCGTGGTTCTATTCTTCTAAGGAAAGGCTTTGTCATGGTGGTGTGACTTGCAATCCAAACCCACTATGTGAGGAGAACTCATGGAAGTGTTCAAAATTCGTTTGTGTTTGTGGACGATTCAAACTATTACCAAAGATTCATATGATGTAGAATGGTTCAATCACTTGATTCAAAACTGGCCCTCTAGCAATTTATCCTACGTCTGCCAACAGACTATTAAAATAAATGTCAGCGAAATGTGCTTCAGACTTTTGATGGCATCGTACGAGTCATGAAAGCTTATGATTCAATGGTGGTGGCATCCAAGAAGTAGTTTCAAGCTAATCCATCAATATCCAACCCGAAGAAGAAGAAGAAGAAATAAGTTCGTGACAAAAAACAAGTCAAATATTTTGACTTAATCAGATGGCATCAGAACATAAAGCAAAAGAAACATACGTCCTAGAATAAGACTAAGAAGGTGAATGTATGTTGTGTCTATAACAAGCATGGACATGCTATGAAATTCTGCCCGGAGCGAAAGAAACTGTAGCTCAAATCATTGAGATGCCAAATAAAGAAAATCTAAAATTGGAGATTGATAGAATCATTTGTGAGTGTGAATGTTCATTCAATACTACTTCGTTCTTGCCTAATGAATTATTTTGTTTCAAATCACGAATCCAAATTTTCCTTACGTTGTCAGATTGGCACAAGTGATTCGTTACAAAATGATAGGCCGATAGTGTTTGAGAGCAAGAAACTTACTGAATCTCAGTTGCATTATAGAACTCAAGAAAAGGACTCATTTGTTGTGATACATGCACTTAAAAACTTGGAGGCATTACCTTTATGGTAGTCAATAATGTATATAGATCACGAGCCTCTGAAGTACTTTTGCAATCAACATGATCTGAGAGGTCATAAAGCTCGTTGGGCTGAGCTTATGCAAGAATTTGATCGTGAGATCTGATATGTCAAAGGCAGCTCTAACCAGGTTGTAGATGCTCTTAGTCGGATTGGTGAATTAGATGAATTTTCATTCACCCAGATTTCTACAGATCTATATGTTTCATTGAGAGAGAAGTGTGAAACATATTCTCATATTGGTCACATTTGGAAGATGGTTGAGACTGGAAAAAATGAGAATGAAATAGAGATAAACTCACAAGGATCTTAGACTCCTAAGAAAGATAAGAAGATTGTGGAACAATTTGCCAATCGAGATAATTTGTTATTTTGGAATGGAAAGTCTATATACCTTGGGGTGATGAGTTAAAGAAGAGAATTCTTTATGAATGTCATGATGTACCCTTTGTGCATACACACAACTTTGGACTTGGTCAGAAGAGAGTTTTATTGACCAAAACTCAACCCATTTGTTGAGTCTTATGTGGTTAAGTGTAACCATGTCAGCTAGCCAAAGCGGAACACTTAAAGGTTGAAGGGTTGTTACATCCCTTAGATATCTCTCAAAAACAATGGAAAAATATATCTATGGATTTTGTAGTTGGACTTCCTAAAATCCAACGACAAAATAATTCTATTTGAGTTGTAGTGGATTGGTTAACTAAGTTAGTTACATTCATACCAGTAAAGTCAACTACAAAGGCTTCAAATTTAGCCCAGATCTTTGTTGAAAGATTATTATGACTTTATGAATTGCCAAGTGATATTGTTAGTGAAAGAGATCCTAAATTTACAGGTCACTTTTGGTCAATTGTATTCCATAAGCTAGAAACCTCACTTAGTTTTAGTTCTACAATCATCCTAAATCAAATGGACAAATGAAGAGAACTAATCAGACTATGGAAAATATGTTGAAGACCTATGTGTCTCACAAGCAGTCTCAATGGGAAGACTACATTCCTTTAATTGAGTTTTTTTTACAATAGTACAAAACATTTTGCTACAAGTTATAGTCTATTTATGCTAATGCACGATTTTCAACCTAGATCTTCAATAAATGTGGAGACGAAATCTGTTAAGATCTAGAAAGCTATAGATTTCCTACATGCTATGCAAAAAATGTTGCAAGTCGCATGTGATTGTATTTAGGACATAGCTAAGCACTATGCTGATCTTAAGAAATCTCCCAGAGATTTTAAAGTTGATGACTGGGTATAACTTAGAATTCCAAAAGATTCTAGGAGTATGTATACCGAAAACCATCATAATGAACAAAGTATCATTGTCTCCCAAAAGTAGAAACTACGGCTTGTTTATCACATATTTTGCACCCCCTACTCTTGAAAAAAAGTACATCTAATCTTGAGAATGATAGCTAACAAACATATGGGTCTAACTTTCTGCTGCTGTCTCACAGAATGGAAAAGCCTCATCGAGTTAAAAAAAACCTTGCTTCATCTCTCCCTAATAACCAACCCTTGATTTGAAAGTTTTGAGTGAAAGATTTCATGTTTTCCTGTAAGAATGCATTTTATTTTCTTAAATCAAGCTTTCCATGACGGTTCCATGGCTTGCATCCCTCATTTACTGCTAAGAGATAGGTCTCTTTCCCTTACAAGGTGAAAGCACTTACCATTACATGCAAGCTTTCCTTTGTTTTTGAGTGGTATTTTGATAGATTAAACCTTGGTCTGATACCATATAGTATCTTCTGATATAACTCAAAATGATACTTTCTCTTGCAAATAGTGTTGGAGGATCAGGATTTATGTTTATTGGAAAACTCATAGTTTTTGTATTGTAGTGAATATCTTCTGTCTTTCTCCCCAGACTGTACCACTCTTGATTGTCCAATGCCCTCTTGTTCTAGGCTGTAGTCTCCATCCCGAGGATGTGAAGTATATTCTCCCTTATTTGAGTTGGTTCCAAGGGATGTGGTTGCCCTGAAAGAAATATATCATCCTCAACTTCTTTTAATGCAACAACACAATTGATGTTGGATTAGATTCAAAATTTGAATTAACAACCAGTAGCCTGGTTTCCATCGTCATAAAATTTCCGAATGATAGCCAAATTAGAAAAGAAATTGTTCAAGACAGAAATCTCCTATGAAGTCGTCAAAACAAATCTTCGACAAAAAATCATTAAAAGGAAGCCTCTACTTTTGGTTTCTGCAGATTTTACATAAAGGGACAGCTTTAAAATGGTTTATGAGGCTCCTTAGGATCCAAATTTAAAAAAAAAAAATCACTAAAGCATATTCTTTAACAAAGTGATTTTTTAATATTCACCCTCCCCCATTTTTTCTTCCTTTTTTAGAATGTCTACAAGTGAAAGCAAGAATCTGAGGAGAATTAGGAGTCCAAGGAGCTGGAAGATCAGTGGCTCATGCTCAGGAAATCTAGACTGAGATTTTTATATTATCATGTCTCTTAGAATTTGGGGGGGTACTAATTATAGTGT
Source organism: Diphasiastrum complanatum (assembly GCA_029204225.1). Classification (NCBI taxonomy): domain Eukaryota; kingdom Viridiplantae; phylum Streptophyta; class Lycopodiopsida; order Lycopodiales; family Lycopodiaceae; genus Diphasiastrum; species Diphasiastrum complanatum. The sequence continues at coordinate 13,681,520 of CM055104.1, read as the reverse complement.
GGTTTTGATGTGGCTTCGTGATTATGGGAGACAATACAACAATGCACAGTATGAAATTGGGTACTGACAAGGGTACTTTGCATTGGTCTACCATCCAGCAGACTGATCGCTGCAATTTACCAAAATGGTTAAGCTCAAACTATCCCAGGCCCACGCAAAAAACTACGTAGCCTGGGTAAAGAGTGGAGACAAAATGAAAAAAATAGATTGCCAGTCGCTTCACCAAGCTATGATTTGTTGTTTATTTTGAAATTCTGCAATAAAAGCTCTAAAACCATACAAAGGTCTGAAAGAGAAACCATTCCAAGGTTGACCGCTGAAATGACTAGCTAGACGCGTATATCATTATCAAACTGCGAGTGACAATAAGCTCCCAATTCATAGTTGACATGTTTAAAAACAGAGAGGTACCGTACCACATAAAGCTGCACCAAGACACACAACTTTTTTCCCATTGATTGATAACAATATACTTAATTACAATGGGAAAACTGCATGTGAATCTTGAAAGTCATATTTCATTTATGAATTCTGTACACAGTGGAATGCAGGATCAACTACTAGGGCGTAGTAAGAGTAGCATTCATTTTCTGCTTGGTTGGTCAGGAATCCATATTGACCTCACTATCATCACTTTTTTCCAAGATCCTTTGAAATGATTTTCTTTTACTTTGCAATAGGTCATAACAAAACTATGGTTTCCAACAAGTGCTTGCTCCTGACTGAATTTCGAACCACCGGTCAGAATTGGTCAACTCCTGAAAAGACATAGCATATTGGCATTTTCTGTCAGCTTCGAGATATGTAGTAGCAACCGCTTGTTTAAAGTAGAATTACATGTCTGTTAGCAATTTATACTTTTGACACTTTCAAATAATACTTACAAGCAACAAAACAGAGCAGTACTAGTACTCATAGTTATCGTAAATGTGACTTACACCTGTATTATCCATGATTTGAGATTACTTGATACATGCTGATTTCTCGACATTAGTTAAGCATCCAGGGGATCACAGCTTCGAAATTGGAGGATACCAACCGAATGGTTCATTGGAGATGTAACGTGTCAACTGTTTCACAGATAAATAGTTCTCCAAGCCCCTGAATCCACAATACCCTACTAAGTTTAAAGCATCCAGATGAATAAAGCAATTTTTTTTTACAAAAAATGCTTGTCTCAATCATAGAAGATCTGTAATCTTCATGAAAGACCAGATAACTGATCCACACAATGAGCACTGCTTCCATCTTTAGGAAAAAAAAAATAAGCTCCAAATTATACACAACAAATTTCGAATGCAGCATACTGACAATTTCCTGAAAACTCTTCCTAGTCCTATTTTTATAAATCTATACATCTGTTGTACAAGTAGCAACGCAACTAAAGTGATATCAGCTTTGCCATCAATAGGATGTCACCTGGCAATTGTTTAAAATTTCTGAACAAGTGCAAGCTTCAGGTTGGAGCTTCTGCAAAAATATAGAAATGTACAATAGCATTGCATGTTTCGTTTTGGTGAACCTATGCCTGACTTACCATTCTCCCAGTTCCCTTCCAAAACCGCTGCGTTTCACTCCTCCCCACGGAGTTTGGCAAAACGTTGGCTGAGAACAATTGATCCACACAATGCCCGCCTGTAAACCCTATAAGAAGCATAACATTCAACAATCTCAATTACAGATGATTCTATTTGCTGGAAACTTGGGCGTGATGTGCCACAACAAAAATTTGCATGAAACTGGACAGCTCTTCAAGGACAATGAAAATGGCCTTAAACTTGCTTATTGCTTTCAGCTAAATTGCCTTGAAATGTGGCACTCTTTGCACAAACTCTTGATTGGAATCGCTCATGAAACTGGACAGCTCTTCAAGGACAATGAAAATGGCCTTAAACTTGTTTATTGCTTTCAACTAAATTGCCTCGAAATGTAGCACTATTTGCACAAACTCTTGATTGGAATCACTCATCCTTCCAGATGCCTCAATCTTGTGATCCCCTAGTTTGTGATGCCTCTATCCAGTAGTGGATCCAGGTGCGTTGATCACCAAATTCCAGAAACTAGCGGAATTTGGTGCTACGATTCTCAGAAACCTCACTGCCTCATGGGTGATACTTTCCAAAATACTTCAAAACTTTGTATCTGGCTTGATTTTCAGATCTCGTTGTTTGTGGTGCCTCAATCCTCTACCGAATTCAGGTGCTTTGATTCTAAAAGCTAGTGGAATACAAACTTAAAAATCTCACTGCCTCAAAATTCTTAGAAAATCTACGGTCCTTAGAAATCTTGCTACCTCACGATTTAGAGTTTAGGGCAGAACTAGGAAAATACAAACCACAGTTTAGGTCAATTCTCAGGAATTACAAAACTTCTTGCAAACTATGATGGATTTTTTATGAGGGAGGTTTTTCGAAAATCCAAACAGAATAGACAATTTTTTTGCATTACGTTCTGCACGTACGGAACGACAAACATCCTGTATGTACAGAATGATACATTCTGTACCAACAGGTATGGACAGTATTCTAAAAAATTTGAATGAATCTTAGAGATAAATCAATTAATGTATGCTCATGGAGCCTGAAATTGAAGCAGCTGCAATGTTATTCGATCTACTACTAACAAAGGGTGCGACTAGGAATTCAGTACAAAGCTGGGACAGAGTAGGAGGTCATATTATGAAACAATAAGAAAATTAAGCACCATGCAGAAGTGCAGTTGGAAAAAAGAATAGCGAGCCCCTGCTGCTACAATGTATTCACCATTTTTCTTCATCCAGCATACATGATAATGCACAAGAAAATACAAAATTACCAATAGCAAAGCACTCAGACATTGGAACACAGCTTATAAACTTCATAACAAGTCACAACAATCTATGCTTTAATAAAATATTGAGGCCATACTTCCGAGACCCGCTTACACCGATCTGCATCTTTGGAGATGACAGCACCCGCTAATCCATACCTATCGATCACAAGGAACCCAAACTAATGATTAGAGACAGTAATGCACTTCATAGCGATGCTGCCAATGAGAAATCAGATCAAGATCTAAATGAATATAGCTATGATAGTTTTGCAACATAGCCAAGATAAATAAACTGTATGAAATCTGATGTTTTCCGGCTGATGGGCTAAACAATGTGAAAATACAGACCATCCAAACAGCATTGAGCTCAGCAGCAGCTAAACGGAAAATTCAGAAAAAAAAAAAGAACCATTTGGAGTCCAAATACTACCTTACAGTTCTGAAAACTAAATTATACTAGGTCAACTCTCAAGAGAATCTTTACATTCCAAACTTACGGAGAGTCATTTGCAAGGTGGAGAGCTTCCTCCTCTGTCTTGAAGGTTGAAACTGCTAAAACAGGACCAAAGACCTCCTCTTTCCATATTTGCATCCAAGGTTTCACGTCTGAAAGAACAGTAGCACCCACAAAGTAGCCCTTTTTCAAGTGCTACATTACAGAAATCCAGATAATTTTAGGAGACTCCTCTAGAATGTTCATATCATATGTTAACTTTAGAGACAGAAATGCAGTGACAATGTAAATTGCTGTAACTTACATCAGGGCGTTTGCCTCCACAGAGGAGCGAAGCACCTTCGGCCTGGGCTGTGGAAATGTATTTGAGTATCTTCGTATACTGCACAGTCAAACAGGAAATTGAATAAAAGAAAAGACCATATAATTATTTGAAAGTGCACAGAAAAATGCTATCAATCTTCACTTTATGTATAAAGGCAATTTGATGGAAGCCCAAGGCTTTCAACAAAAAGAAATTCCAAAGCAAGCTCTGTTGATTTGCACAAACGGGCACTTGAAATTTCAAATATTTTATTGAAAATAGTACCACCTCAGAATACTTGAATTGCCTTTTAGATATTCAATCCCAGTCTTGAAAATCCTGCAATCTGAAACAAACGTACAGACAGCAGGACATACGTAGGTACCAGAGAACATGCTCCTTTCTCCTGGGAGCGGGAAAAAGAGTTCTTAGCAAATGTCCCGTTCCTAGGAATGTGTTCCTGTTTCCAAAAGCTTCATGTTGCCTGGGAAACGTTCCCAAGCATTCCTGTGCAATCACCTAGACACCTAAAGGACCTAATCTTTATAAAAAAAAAATTCACAATGTGTCCTCTTTGGAAATGTTGATGCCTTGTGTGATATGTTTGTTTGAATTTAAGGTTTAGGGCAGCTATGGACTGGAGATCAAACTAAGCTTCGGAATATAGTTTCCAATCTCATATTATGATGATATTGAGTAACCATAAATGTTCCTCCATCCCATTTCCAGGCAACTATGCAAAGGTAACATGTTTCAAATCGGACCAAAGTAAGGCTATGCGAACTCTATTTCATGCACTAGAAAGCACGAGCGCAAGCACATGCAGACAAGAGAGAGAGAGAGAGAGAGAGAGAGAGAGAGAGAGAGAGAGAGAGAGAGAGAGAAAGAAGAAGAAGAGGAAAGCTTTACTAATGTCTTTTCCATGCCAAAAGGCATATAAGACAAAAGAGTACATATCAAACATGTGGTGCAAATAAGAGTGTTTAAAAAATGTTTCCGATAACAATAAAGAAAACATATATGCTACTACCAACTGATAATTATCAATAACTGATAACTGCTAATAGCTGCTAAGCTGCTAAGGACAAAATGTAACTATGGTGGTAGTGATGGTATGCATGTATATGCTCATCATAAAATCCTCGAACCATCAAATCCTGCTATCACTAAAGAACGATGTGATGGGGACTGCAACTGGAGGTAATGTGGTGCTGATGACGTCGTCTCAAAGGTCCTTTGTGAAGTGTGTGATCCGACGAACAACAGGAATGGTACGTCGTCTCACATCGGTGTCAGAAGTCATCAACATCAACAGCCTCATTGTCCTCTGATTCTTCACCTGGATATATGTGAGGTCGTCATCCATAAAAATCTGTGTATCTTTCAACTTGGCACTTTTTCGTAGAGTATCTCTACGATTGGTAGGTGAAACAAAACGGATAATCAAAGTGGTATTATCCCGCTTTGTTCGCCATGTTGTGTCTAGGCCTTCACTAGTGTGGTCTAGAGTGGTTTCAAGAAAATGTTTTGCTTCCTCAATAGCGTTTTTGGTATCAGTGATGCCGCGTACTCTAATGTTGAGAGCTTTATTTTCACAAAGTCTCTTCCAAAAGAGTGGCTGAAATAGCCGAGGAAATAGGAATAGTGCGTTTATTATCATTTTTGAGTACGGCTGCCCAAGACATAGTTTCCTGCTTCGGTCTCCGCTTTCAATTCATGGAAATCGTGTCGTAAGACTCCAACATTAGCGGCGATGTAGGACTCAACTGCCTTCGAGGGTGTGTATGGCTCTTCAAAGCCTGGGTAGTAGGTATCACAAAGCTATCTGAATCAAACCCAAAGCACACCAAAGTAGACACCAAATATCCCCTTTATTGATTTCTCCTGAAAGTACATATCAAGTTACTAGCATAAATACATAAGAGCACTACTGCTAAGTCTCCTCCCAGCCACCTGCTGCATAGACTATGATGAGGAATGCCTCTCTGTAGGCTCACTTATACATAATCCTCAAGCACCCACTTAACCTTGACCCTTTCCTAACGTCGACACATGGCAAGCCACAATGTTGGGTGTAATATGTTGCCTGAAATGCCTCTGGGAGAGACTTGAAAGAGATGCTTGCTGAGTGTAATAGGTTGACAGGTGTCAATGCACGTCACGAACGCTAGAAGATGAATGAGAGAGCATTCCATGCATATCATCTACCCAAATCTAGGTCACCACGTCCATGACCAATGAAATATATAGGACCGATTGCCAAATGGCCTCCAAGATAATCTAACCTGGAACCGATGGCTCCCTGGATATCATCTACAATAACAGCAAAACTTGGAAATGGGGAAAATGAGTTCAACTAGATATCACGATCCCAGTGTTCCATGTCTTTGCCGCATAAATAGTCATGGGTACATAATGATCACTGACCAGGGAACATAAATGAGAATGGGAATGGAAACAAGAACAAAAACATCCCCAAGAAAATGGGAACTAGAGCACAAATGCTACACCATCATGCTGAATATTACAAACATTCAAAAACACATAAGAACAGGAAAATACTGTTCAAAGTTTGAAACCACACATTTGTATAAAATAAAAGAGGACATTCAAAATGGTGAGTGGCTTTGGCTTCCAACAAATGATACTTAAATATGACTTAGTATTATTAGTGAAAGTAACATTTAAAGTTTCTAAAAAGGTGGCAAGTGACACTCGGTACATACATCCTGGATATGCTTTTGGAAGAAATTCCGCATCCCCACTCAATGCCAAATAAAGACAACTAACCCTTCCTTTACAACTAGTAGAGAGATAGAGAGAGAAAGCAGAGGCCTGGGAAACTCGAACAAGTTGAGAGTCCAATCATTCATTTCACTAGGAGAGAGAGAACAAGAGCTGTTGTTAGCCATCTTGTGGGAGGGAACACACAAAAACCTATTTTTGGCTACTTCAAGTTCTAGTTTATGTTTTAGAGGCTACGGCAATCCATTTAGAATGAGATTCAATAAATGAAACATCTGTGCTTAAGGAGTGCTTGTTTGTTCATTGGCCAAGAACCCTAATCTAGAGCAAAACACATTTCTGGTTCAAGAAAGTTGCTTGAGAAAAATGTTTGCTTTCATAAATAAATTGTAGATACGGAAAACAATGGTTTTATGAACAAGCTTAGGATTCACATAAGAGTTTTTCACCAGATTTTGGGCCAAGATGATCCTCGACTAAGAAAACAGTGTCCCAGTTGGGTGTCATTGCGTTGGGATAGGTAGAGCCATACATTATGTCATTCGGACAACAAAGAAAATTCACAGGAACTGAAAGTTGGCCAAAACCTTCTAGACTTTTATAGAAAAAAAATTTACTCCACACAAGTGTGCCACATAGCTCCCAATAGTCTCCTAACAACCATGAAAAGGCTAGATTGAATAACTGAGAGAACCAAAGGTGGGACATATGAAAGAGTCCTCTGATGTTCTCGTTGTGTTGCTGCTTGGATGTAAATGTTCTGTATCAATAATGAGCAGAAAAATACTACCCATTCATAAGGAATCACAAGATGCATAATTGAAGTCCACTTGAAGGAGTTCAAATCATAGTAGCTTAGTAGGAAGTAAAAAATACCTGACTTTCACTAACTACTGGTCCAAGCCTGCAACCTTTCTCAAGAGGGTTACCAATCTTTATACTTGCAGACCAATCTGCTAATTTTTTCAAAAATTTCTCTGCAATATTTTCCTGAAACAGAAAGGCAATTAAGCAAATCAGCTGAAATGGCAGCAATGAGGCCTTCACAGAATTACAGAACATCACTAACATGACAGTCTTAAGAATTGCATTTCCAAATGTAAAGAAAGCATTTGGCTGAGGTTTACTCAACAGTGACTGGTTCTCATGAGGGCTCACCTGAAGTAAAAGACGTGAAGTTGCAGCACAAATTTGACCATTTGTCCAAAAAGCCCCAAACATGGCCCACTCTACAGCTGCAGAAGTATGCAGGAAACAAAAAGCATAAGACGATGGAGAGTCACGCAAATTTTCACTATCAACAGCTGAAGAGAATGGTGAATAACAATTCAAGTGCAACAGTGTTTGGCAGTACAGTCGACCAGATAAGAAAAGATACTTTATCGGAAGAGAGTAACCTGAAAACTCCAAGTCAAACAAACAAAATTTAATCTCTACAAGATATTCAGCAATAGCTTCATGATAAAAGTCCAACTAGAAAGGAGAAGCTACTGGAGGCCATGTCAAAGTTGGATGAATAGTGGAAAATAATGAAGTTAGATGGATAATCAAAGAACCACCTCTTTCTTCTTGAGAATAAAGTTGGATGATTAATGGAACATGATAAGTCTTTCATTTCACAGTTAAAGCTCCTTTAAGCTAAGAAAGAGTGATACACACACACTTGCTATCAATGCCACTAAGGACTGGAATGAGCTCTATGATGTAATATGGTCGTTGGATGATGTCTTTTACATAGACGTTAACATGTTTGCAACATTTCTGACTTCAAGCTACTAGATAGGGGCAAGTACCTTCAATCACCTAATTTCTGAACTTTTGACATAAAACGCACAATACTAGATTTTTTCACATAATCATTCAAATTTTGGTGAGTATATTTACAGTTATCCATGTCACATTGCCAAGCAATCAGGCCCTGCAGGAGCTCTCACGTACATGAAATAAGGAGCAATGTGTAACCAGAATTACAAGAAAGAGGACATGCCTGTATCAATATCCGCATCATCAAACACAATGAGAGGGCTCTTTCCACCAAGCTCCAAGGAAACAGGCTGATTAAAACCTTTTTGATCAGTTATACATGGAAACTTACAAAATTAGAAACTACAATAACCTATAAAGAAAATCAACTTCTAGCACCTTCCTACAGAGGAGCCTTGCTACTGAGAATCTCCCACAAAATCAAGGACCCAAAAACACAACTGGAGTTTAATTCATTAACTGATTCAAATTTTGTGAGATGAACAATTGAGAGATAAGGTACGAAATAATAAGAAGAGGACAGAGGTCTAGATTTGACTCATGATGTCCAATGAGCTTCTTAGTAATCTGTTTGTGTAAAATAAAATGCATGATATGTTTTTTGTTTTGTGGGCAGCTCTAGAACATTAGGGATATGTACATTGATTTATCATATTGATTTACAAGCAATTGCCATTCGAAATCAAGATGATCCTTTACAATTTTGGTTGAAGGCCTTCTAAATGTGCATGAATATGTTTGGAAATGTTGGAAAGAGGTTGTCGACTAAGGCATGTGCCATGATTGCAAAAATGTCTCTCATTTAAGCTCAATACCAGATAGTATAATTATTCTGAATCACAAAATAAGTAAAGTAATGGTCAAGAGATTCATTAAAGCCACATGTGACCGTGAACAGCGACTCTTGCCAGCCAACTAAAGGCGTTTCAAAAAGCAGATCATTACGTCCATCACTAATAGTGCACGTTGACAATCTCTTTCCTCTCACGGAGGTCAGAGCTTCGATTCCATGAAAGTGCATGTTCTTAGAAATCTTGAAGGCCTTTGGCCAAAATCTGGGCTTCGTGTCGGGAATTGGTTGGCTTTGGCTGTGATGTGGAGCTTCTGCTCGATATACAGATGACTTTACTCTTGTAAATAATATCATAAATCAATTGTAGATTACAAGCGGTATTATAGCTACATGAAGAAAAATGATCGTTATTCCTTTTTGACAGTATAAGAGAACACACAATCGTAGATTGACGCAAGACTACCACCAGCAATAATAAACCAGTTGATTGACCCCTCTGTTCTCACCTTGAGTCCAAGCGCTCATGGAGATACAAGACAAAAAGGTTCAGGATTACATCCAGCATGAATTATGGTATATCTTTCAATTTTGAAAAATCATCTTCACAGTCTGCCATAACTACTTATTTACAATATCTCCACATTCTCCTAATCCTATGTTAGCATCCATGAAGGTGGTTGAGTAGAACTTCAGGTTCAGTTCATTTTGTTGAACTAAATCCCTAACAAAATGATATTGAATGCCTATATGCTTGCTTTTCTTATGAAACACTGCATTCTTGCACAGAAACAAACAGCCTTGATTATCATTATAAAGGACTATTCCTGAGATATCAATTTGAAGTTCTCCTAACAAGTTCTTCATCCACAAGTACTCTTTTGCTGCATGGCATACTCTGTGGAGGTTTGTTTCTTGCAACTCCAACTCAAACGTGATCCTCCCATCTTGAATGTGTATCCAAAAGTAGATTTCATTTCATCGGCATCTCCTCCCCAATCTGACAAATCCTGTCATTGGCTCATTGATGGCTTTGTGTTCATGTCCAAGCTTTGCAATTCCCCTTTCTTTCCCTAGCTTTGAAAGCTTACATCACCTCTGCATTCACCACCCCTTCACGATCAGGCTCCAGAGAAAGCTCGCTCCCCTCCACAATTCCCCAATGCCCCTTTTTCTCTAACGCCAACTTCACTCTCCATTCATACCTCTCACCTTCGAATTTCTCTATCCCTCTCTGGTTGTTTGTGCTCTGCATTTCCATCGCCTTGTGATTTTACCTCCATCTCAGAATTCTCTCGATGAATGATGAGCGACTTACTAGTCCATAGTGTAATTAAAGCACTTAATTACTCTACTAATGAATAGCAGACACAATGATCACAAAGTGCTGAAAGTACAAAACAATTGCAAACCACTGATTTCACAAAAAGCGTGTTTGATGCTTCGCACAACTTCATTATATTCACGATCACTGTACATCAAGAAAAGTGGGTAAAAGTGCCTTTTCAAGATCCTAGTATATTATGTGCCAAGAAACTGGCTACACCTATCATATGCAACATTATCTTAACTAACTATGACTGTGAAGTGTTCTTATGGTAAACATATCTAACCATAGATCAACACTAAGTGGAATAACAATAAACTCCTGGTTTATAGGTTAAAAATAAAACCAATTGAAAATATAGAAAAATATCATGTGCTCGACTGTCCTTACTAGCCAAAAAACATTTTTGGCTAGGGCTATACAGTATTATAAGAAACTTGCAGTCAGGCGCGCCTGAAACCTAGGAAGAACATCACTCAGCAGCCCCATATTTGCCACAATCACATGCTTCGACATCCTCAACCTTGGTGAAAAGCATATGAAAAATAGATGACAACAGTTGCACACTATCTATCCCTCAATGATCAGGCTCTTACGCTTAGAGCACAGGCTCTTAAACAGACTCCAAAAATCTCCACCTCAATATATCGATAAAAAATGCAGACTTCTGAGAAAAATCTTTCCCAACTAGTGAAGAATGTCGGTATCCATTGCCAAAAATATCAATGCTTATGGTATAAGAACTCTAAGCTGATGCTACTTAGCACACAGATCACACACTATCACAGCCCGGGCGCATTAGTTAAAATATGATGCCTACTCAACCCCTGTTGGCTAGAAAAACTTATTAAATGTAAGCTTTACAAATGTAGTGGGGCAGTTAAGTGCAAATACATTGTAAACGCCTGCCCCCTTTTGAAATTTTTAGCAAATAGCACATCTGCGCCCAAGTGGCCTAAAACTCGAGCTAGAGGTGACACCTCATTATGGTCATGCATGTACTCTACGGAACTTGGATCCATCATCCATCATAAATAGGAGACTCTATGCCCTATTTTCTCACATTATTTGGAGTCCAGCACTTGAGTCAAGGAGCTTAAGGGATATTCATATGTTTTTGTGTTCTGCATCACTTTAGTTAACTCTCTTGCTTTTAGCGTTTTTAGGGTCTTCTATAGGGGTTAAGATACTCAATCTCTAGGCATACAGATTTTTCATTGTATCAGAGCTCTTATTGGTCGTCCCTGTGATTGCCTTCGATCTACTTTGTGCATCAAGAGTAAGATGCGGATGATTTAAAATGTGTTTTATGTGCCCAATTTGAAAAAGAATCTATTGTCAGTTGATGTCATGACTGATCACACTTGAAAGTGGAATTTATCAAGGACACGTGCCTGATAAAAGATATGAAACATAACTACAAAGTCATTGCCAATGGATGTAGAGAAACCAAGGATGATTTATACAAGTTAAACACCCTATTGCAAAAAGATGCTGGCCTAGCTCTGGAAAAAGTCACTCCTATAGATTTATGGCATAGACGCTTGGGACATCTCAACTTCAACAACTTGAAATTGTTGAAGAAACTCAACATGGTATATGGTTTGTCTTCCTTCCAAGGTCAAGAACATCATTAATGCGAAGGATTCCGAAAAGAACTTGTCCGCCTCAGATTCTAACAAAGATCATGATCTTCTCCTAGCTCGTCAATCTTGAGAGAGAGAGCGCGCCTATTTTCGACATAAATTACATGAAGTCACAGGCAAATCGAAAGACTCATCACGAGTTCTAGAGCAATAAATGAACAAGTTGCAGATCAAGGCTTCCCTTGATAGTGCATGATTTGACCCCCAAAACAGTGCGTAAAGCCTTAAAACCCCCAATTTTATAATGCCCAAATCCAAACCCAAACTAGAATCAAATCTTAATGGTTTTTTCCTTTGTTACTTAAGAACTTTTCTTTTTGAACAAATTTGGTCACGTTCCGAAATGGAACTCCGGAACGCCTTCTGAAACATGTTCTGCTCCCGAATGAGCAACTATGATATGGAGAAAGGGGAAATCCCTATAATGCATGCACAAAAGGAGAACATGACCACACGTCAAAATAACACAAATTGTCACCGGTTGATGATTTTCAACAAAAGAGATATAGAACTCTAAGTAAAAGACTTCTTTGCAACCCCTCCTATCGAGGATCCCTCCAAGCACTCAAAAGACTCCAAATAACCTAGTAACTTGGTTTTCCAGCAAAACATTTATAAGCTTTTACAAGCTTCAAGGCCAATCCGATAATATATGACTTATTACTTGAATAAGGCCATAACCTAGTGAGTTAAGTGTGGTAGGTTGTGTTAACATAGATCAGATGGTTCAAAAATGATTAACTAGACCACAGTTGTAAAGACCACTAGGGACAATCCCCTAAGATGCTTCTTGGTTTCCAAGGGGAGGCTCGAACCTGGGACCAAAGAAACTTTGGATGCCAAGCTAACCAGTTGAGCCCCACGGAAAACACAAGAGAGATTGTGGAGCAAAACCACCCAACCAAACCTAGATCCCTCCTAGAGAATCCTCCTGGATCTAGCCCCCAAGCCGTGCCAATGTGACAACAAGAGGAGAAGAGCTCATCAAGTAACCTAGACCAAGTCGTCGACGGAATAATCACTACCTCAATATATAGAGAGTAGGATCCTATGCATGAGCACATGCAATTCCCATCCAGGTCAACTATAAATAGGTCACAACTCTTCATCCATACCTCTTGCCTATATCAGTCACACGTACATGCACTACTCCATATGTCTCAATTAGAGTGTCTGGGTCCTCTCAAGGTCATTAGTCACCAACAGGCCTCGATGTGGAATCAAATCTAGGCGTGACCAATAATCTCGAACACTGGAGGGCCGGTCTACCATATTAGGACTATTTCAGGTCCTTAACCAAATATGGCCATAACATTCTTCCTCCCTTAAACAGGTTCTGTCCTCAGAACCACATGTTTTACCATGCAACCAGAGGAAAGCAAGAAGTAAAAAAACTTCATGCAAAGCCAATAAAGGCCTCTCCCTTTCCAGACCCTAAAAAGACTTTGCAAAAGCAAAGAGGAGGTCAGCTGCTGCATGCTGCTATAGCCGCCATCGCGAGGAAGAAACCAGGAGAGCGAGAGAGAGATTTAGCAGGCTCGCGGCCTGTACTGGGCCAGGAAGTGGATCTACTCATGCAGATCATTCTACTTCAAATGGAAATTTTCAAGGCTTCAAAAAATAAGAATGAATTCCACACTAATTCATAGCATCTTTAACAAAATCAAACAAGGAGAAGAGCACTCTACCACCAAGTTTGAAAAGCAGGCTTCCAACAAAAATTAGTGAATCCAAACCCAATTTCCCTTGAAAAAACAGCACACCAGGATGTGAATCCAAGTGCGTTCCAATTCCGATTTGATGTAGAACTTCTTTCCATCCCATCCAAAAACCGCATCTTAGCCGAGCTCTAATACCAATGTAAAGACCACTAGGGACAATCCCCTAAGATGAGGATAGGAAAACACAAGAGAGACTGTGGAGCAAAACCACCCAACCAAACCTAGATCCCTCCTGGAGAATCTTCCTGGATCTAGCCCCCATGCCATGCCAATGTGACAGCAAGAGGAGAAGAGCTCATCAGGTAACCTAGACCAAGTCGTCGACGGAATAATCATTACCTCAATATATAGAGAGTAGGATCCTATGCATGAGCACATGCAATTCCCATGCAGGTCAACTATAAATAGGTCACAACTCTTCATGCATACCTCTTGCCTATATCAGTCACACGTACATGCACCACTCCATATGTCTCAATTAGAGTGTCTGGGTCCTCTCAAGGTCATTAGTCACCAACAGGCCTCGATGTGGAATTAAATCTAGGCGTGACCAATAATCTCGAACACTGGAGGGCCGGTCTACCATATTAGGACTATTCCAGGTCCTTAACCGAATATGGCCATAACAACAGTAGACAATACCCATAATGTCCTTAGGGTGTTTCCACATAGGAGGGAGTTGGAGAGGGCACGAGTACTCTCCTCTCGTTGGCTGTGCAATGGCCCTCCCCCTTTTCACACAAGTTGGGACTTACCCCTGGCTGGCCTCCTAGGTGGAAAAATTATACCAACATTGGGTAAGTGCCTTGCCTAAGTCCCCCAACTTGTTGACTCACCCCAGGGGTAAATGGTAGGACCACGGTCCCTAATCCAATGAGATTCCTTTCCAGCTTATGCAAATTTGGATTGAGGCTACTTGATGTTGCCTCCATCAAGTGGTTGTGTGACACCTTCAACTCCTACTAACATGGAGGGCTGTTGTGGGAGGTAAGTCCATTTTTTTTATTGGAATTGGTCTCCTTGTGTGTGTGATAACACTCATAGTATCAATTTACTTGAAATCAAATTTGTATGTCATAAAGTTCTAGAACTTATGACAAGCTACAACATGACAAATGCTTAAGTCCTATTCTTTTTCAAAACAATATATGGCAAAGACAAGTAGCTCTTTCCAATTCATGTAGCATAATGTTTATTATATTAAAGTATTAAATTACTCAACACCACTATCATATTAAAAAAAAATCCTCTTTATTCTATCAAGAGATCTTCACCTTGCAATAGCCCTAAAGTAGTGAGATCTTTTTGAAAGCTTGCAATGTGATACTTAGATGTGCACATTAACTCAAAGACAATCAAAGATCAACCTTGGTGATACGTGCTGCCATTTCCATGATAGATCTGCCAGTTTTAGTGCTACCTGTGAAGGCTACCTACAAGCACATTGCTTCAGTCAATTCATCTAGACTTGCACCAAAAGATAACAAATTTATACCTAACTTCATTCATGCATCCAACTTCTAGAAGTTCAAAATTACGCCTCACATGCATTTTGAATAATAAAGCAAACAACTTGACAATGTTAAAATAAATACTCATTATATTCTTCATGGTTCTATTATACAAGTGAAAGAAGTTACGGAACACCATTACAACAACAACCAAGCTCGTCCATATTTGTTTCATTTTTGGTGTTTCATATTTGTGCTAATTCTTCTAATCTAATTCATTAGCCTAAAGTTCGCCTGGACTACGATTAACTATTCCTATGATAGAATTTATCATTTGAATATTGATTGCAAAAAAAGTACTCTCAAAGAATAAATAAAATTGCCTTAGTCGATTGAGAAAAATAGCCTTCTAATTTGAATAAGTATCTATACTTCAACAAGGGATTGTTCTCTCTCTACTAACCACAAAAACTAGAGAAAATTTTGAGACTATGCATCCTTATAGTCCTATACCATTCCCATTTCAAGACTCTTCTATAATTTCTAGCAAACGCTGCTCTACGATGTTGAGGTAGTTACAAACTCAATACAAATGCTACTTGGGAACGTTTAAACTGCAAGGAAGCAACAACACTATTATTCAAAAGGCAAACGCTCCACTAAAGAACAAACATGATCTTCAAGTCTTTCAAAGAGGATCCCTAGATATCGAAGCCTTAAACCAGTTACCACTCTTATGTTAGGTTCAGTATCTCAAATGAGTGCTTTGAATAAATTGTAGCAAATTGTGTTTCTATTTTATGATGGAAAACTTGATCTATCTTTACATGTTGCAATAAGGCCAACTAGTAAGACATTATTTTCACATTTGCATAGTCTTGAAGAGACAAATGTATTATGATGAAAAATTTGTAGCTCTGAATCATGGCAAGTTAGCAGTAGAGAATGATACGTTATGCCCAACAGAAAAATTGTTCAAGATGCTACTAATTTTTTGATAATTTTTGGCGGTGGTACGATGGATTCTGGCTTTTTGTGCTGCTTGTTGAATACAATGTAAGAACTCATAAACTAATTCAACCTTTAAATCATTTTGAAGCCAGACTAGAATTTCTTGGCTTTTGAGGAAGCTGGCCATACACCTAAAAGAATGATGTAATGTAGATACGTTTAGAGAAACCTTATATGCAAACTCTGCTAGTGGTAATAAGCATCTTGATTGGTTCTACTCGTATTGCAGAGAATGGTTGTAGCATGTCTTCCAAGATATCACTAGCTTGTTCAAAATGGCCACCTATTTTTGAATGAGACGCAAGAGACAATATCAACTTGATGCCTAGGATGCCAAACAATGTCTTTGAAAATAGCGTAGATTCGCGATTAACATCCTAGGTAGTGCATGATGTCAAGCGATTGTTTTCAAATAAATGTATACCAATTTTAGCAATTAGTTTCAAAGTCTTTCTCAATAAATGTGTTATTTTTCTTGATTTAGTCACAAACACTAGAATTTTTGAACATCCCTTTCCTGTATATGGAAGATCAACAGAACCATACTAATGTGGTCTAAGTGCTATTGACTACTAATTGATGAATAATGGTTGGAGAGCACTCACAGATTTTACATTGCTTTTCTTCACTTGTTTACAACGAGTGCAGCTTCATAATACATATGTACACTTCCAAATCCTTTATTATGTGCAACTAGCATATACTTGGAGTCCATTGTTGCACGTAGTTAAGAACATATCTAAATCTAAAAATTTAGCATGAAAGATAGCAAGTAACATCCGTAAAAGCGGCAAAATAATCATTTACGAGCATTCTCCAACAAAAAAGACTAATGAAATAAATGGTTGTTGATAGCTCAGGCAGATCTCTAAAAAAAGATCTCCAATACAAAGATGGAACTCCCCCACAAAGAGCTCAAGACTCCAAATGCATGATTGAATAATGAATACCTGTAGTGGCTACTTATACTAAGTAATAGCTACCTCCCTTCAATTTAACTTGGAGACAAATATGAAAATTCAAATATTAGGGCCCAAATTAGGAACAAAAATCCATATCACCAAGTTTACCAAAAGAACTTATGCTAAAGATCCACTAGAAAAATGGAAAACCGCCCATTGTGGAAGCAAAAAAGTAAAATCTAGCACTCCCACCAAGGAAGGAAAGTGCTTTGATACCAACTTAAGAACGTATCTACATACTGTCATGAGTTTTTCCATGTTAGATCTTTATCCATGAAGTCATCCTTGAGGGTTATCTATTTTGCTATTCACATTGAGTTGCAACCATCGCAATAGCAACAAGAGAAAAGATGGGGATGAGCCAAGTTTCAACGATGAAGATGGCCTAGAGGAGTAGGAGCCATACCAAAAAGAAGACAAACGGCGAGAAGGGCCATATATTCTACCAATGTTCCCCAAAAGGCAAAGGCAAGAAAAAGAAGGTAATTGGTCAAGCGATCGAAAATCCCAACGGACAAGATCTCTTGAAGACTTAGGGGAAGTCTACGCCTTTTCTTTTCTTTTTTGGCTCTTCCATAATCTCACTTCAAAAACGTTAGCTAAAGAGATTGGAGTAGGTCGTCATCCTCACATGATTCCTACAAAAGCTCAAGGACCTTTTGCTAATAGAAATGCTTTTATCTATCCTCTTGTTGGCAAGCTCAAGATGCAGGTTGGAGAATCTTTGGAACAAGTGAATTCACGATGGTACCTCTCCAAGGCGTAGATGCTATTCTCAAAATGCCTTGGCATGGCTATCATAACCCTATGTTCAACTACACAAAGAAAATCATTTTTTGGGAATAATACAAGAAATCAATGGTGGTGCATGTAGGAGTTTCAAGGGAGACTATATTTTCTTAATAGTCATACCCCAATGGCAATACGTTTTAAAGCACGCAATTGTTCTTATTTATTTTTTCTTGAAGAGGATATGGATGTTAAAGATTCTCAAAAAGTTTCTACGATTAAAGTTTCTTTCTCCATGAGTCCATACTAATCTTGTTTTTGTGATAAATTGCCATGGATGTTATAGATGCTCAATATGCTTCTTCAATATAGTTTCCTTCCCATAATTCATCTTGATTTTGTGATGGATTGCCAAATGATTTAACGTTATTAAGATTAGATCATAAGATTGATATTGCTTCAAGAAGCATAATTTCTTATAAGCCCTCATATCCAAATAGCTATCACAATAACATGAGATTGAGAAACCAATTGAGGGCTTGTTAGAACCTTTCTAAGGAAGGAAGCTCTATTGATAGCAAAAATTTGGACTAGGCTATCATGACCACTTCCAAATCCATTGAGAAGGATTTAAACAAGTTTCCCCTCGATTTCTCCTCCATTGTCCTAAATCAACAATTTCATGAGGCCAATTGGTTGTCTTTAAATTGAATTTTCCTCTTGTAGTTGCAAGTAATCTGCCATTGATACACCCCTAGATCTTCTCATCTTTGTGATCTAATCCACCATAGCAACTGACAACATCCTAGTTAGCAAATTTTTCTTGAAATTCTCCCTCCTAGCACTAGATCATAATCCTTCACACTCAAAACTGATTTTGTTTGAGTCTCAATTTGACTTCTTTGACTGTTGCAAGTGTCTTTGTATCACTAGTTTAATTGGTTCTAGTTTCTATGATCCTTCCAGATTGAGTTGCCTTTCTCCCCATACTAGTACAACACCTCGTAAGTGATGAAGCCCAATCTCTCATTAGCATGAGCATGTTTAAAGTAGTCGCTAATAAATCCCACGGTCATCATCCAAGCTACATGCAATCCAAGATGCAAAAACTTCAAAAAAAAAAACCGCTGCCCTAGTGGGATTTCCCATAACACAAAGTGGAATTATGGTAAGCTTCAAAGACCAAGAGTCCTTTTGAAAGTGTTGATACTCGCCAAATAAGAGCGGCAGAGTATCCACAAAAATGGCTCCATATCGTGGCCCCAACAATACTAAGGTTCCAATACTAGAGCGAAAGGATAAGTAAGGAAAGAAATTTAGCTCAATAATTCAAAATAATATGGTTTGCGATTTTGATGGAAAGACAAGCAAAGATAGAGCAGTAGAAAAAAGGAAGCCAATAAGCCCTTGGGGATGAAATATATTTCCAAATTACAAAGTGCATAAACAAGGAACAAGCAACAAAGGAAGAAGGAGAAAGAAAAAAAAAGATAGGAGCAAAGTCACAGTTTGCCGAATGCCGACAATATCTTCAAAAACTTGCTAAATTGCACTAATGCATGCAAAATGTTGAGTTTCAAAGTCACAGTTTGCCGAATGCCAACAATATCTTCTTTCTAGCACTATCAACTCACAACATTCCAACAAGAACAATTTATTTGTGTGAATGAAGAACTTAGATAAGTTGATTGTGCTCTCATCCAAAATGTTCTCCCAAACTGCTCGAGGCCCAAAATAGCACTTTAATGCAACTATGCTCAGAAAAACTAGAACTTCAAAATCAAGTGATTTCAAACATCAAGGTGAGTCACACTTTTGCCAATGGCTTGTTTCCATGCATTTAGCTGAAAGAAAGTGATATCTTTTCAAAAACCACATTATCTACAATAAAGACACCATCAAGATTTTAAGGATAAATTATCCACACGAGACAATATAGGTTCCCCATCTTAAAGCTTTGTAGAGTGTGGCAAATGACTACGGAGTTAAGAGGAAATAGCAACTAATCTCGTAGGAGTCAGGACCTTTTTGAAACACATGCACATGGAATATATACGAAATTATACACACACACACACACAAGCATTTATAGATATGTGTGTGTGTGTGTGTGTGTGTGTTTTTGTATATATTACATGTGCATGTGTTTCAAAAGGGTCTTGACTTTTAAGAGATTAGTTGCTATTTCTAACTTGTTAGTCATTTGCTAGTAGACCAACCACAATCTACAAAGCTTTAAGATGGGAAATCCATTGTCTCTTGTATGGATAATTTATCCTTGATGGTGTCTTTATTGTAGATAATGTCATTATTGAAAATATATCACTCTCTTTCTAGCTAAATGCATGACTGATGAGTTAAGAGGAAATAGCAACTAATCTCTTAAAAGTTAAGACCCTTTTAGAATGCACATGGAACATATACAAAAATATACACACACACAAGCACTTATGGATAATTGTGTGTGTGTGTGTGTGTGTGTGTGTGTGTGTGTGTGTGTGTTCCACATGCAGCACTTGGAAACTTTTATTGCAGCAAAAAGGAGGGAGCAGAAGCAGGGGAGACAAAAAGCAGAGCATGGCTATGGAATGAATTTCCTGGTAGTTAGAAAATTCTGCTGAAAATAGCATTGTGTTTCAGTGCAGATACTGTCAAGCTTCATTTCGAACGGCAAAACTAAGAACTCAAATAGAAGAGACCAGTAAGAGTCTCATTATAATGTACTTTTCTTTTTAGTTTCCAAATTCAGGTTATTTTGAATGGGGATATAATGCTGAGCATGAGTTATTCTCTCCAAAAAGTTTCACCTATAGTTATGAACCCTACCATACCCAGCAATAGCAAGTAGATGAACCAGATAACGAATACAAATGTATACCTTGTCCACATCTTCATGTGCAGCTAGAGGTGCTCCTGCTGCTGGTCCAAAACCAGTGATGACATTGAAGATTCCAGGAGGTATACCAACTTCCTGTATTATAGATGCCAATTCCAGACAGGTCCTGCACAAGGAGGATAAGAAATATTTCAGATCATACTACCATGATCCATCAAACATTTGATCTGTAGGAAATCAAAGTGCCAAGATCCTTCTAACATTCAATCTCCATATACAAGAAGAAGAAGAAGAAGAAGAAGAGGGAGAGGGTAAGGCGCCCTCAAGGAGAGAGAAAGTAGTAGAAATGCTTGAAAGGGAATGAATTACAAATGAACATTGGGTACATATAAATAGGCCTTCCAAGGGCCTAGACTCTTCCAAACCCTAAGTTCTAGAACCTTCCAAGACCCACTACTAATTATAGGGCACCCCCAAAAGTCAAGATAGGGTCCCTGAACATAATTAGACTTTACTTGGACCCACGAATTACTACTGGACCAAAATTGGGTCCAACTCAACTAAAACTGACTTAACATGGTCTAAATAATAAACCTAACCCATGGTTACACAAGTCTTGACCTTTTGGGTGAAAGTAACCTATGGGAAACTAACATTATCATTTATTATTTCTAACATGATCAGCATCAGTGTTGTACATAGTTTTCCGCTAAGTCACTAACTCACACTGAGGCAAGCTCGGAAGGCTTCAAAATTACTGCGCATCCAGCAGCCAGAGCTGGTGCAACTTTCCATGTAGCCATTAAGAGAGGATAGTTCCTGCAGCAAAAAGGATCAGTCGACAACTAAAATCAGCAGTACTAGTCAAATGGAGTTATGAAACTAAAAAGAGCAAAGTTTAATAAACAGCAATTTGAAGCATTTTCTTCCAACCAAAAGCAATGTTCTTGCTTTGTCTTTGTCCATTCACTTATAATTTACTGGGCACTTCAGGGCCAATTGTTTCTTGAAATCTTTTTGATGCATTTGAAGTCCTGAAATAACCTATAATTACATTCGAATTTCGGTCCAATTTGAGTCACTTGATTGAAAAAAGAGGGGTCCCACGTATGGGTGCAGAATTCCTGAGCATATATTCTTAGATTGCTCATTGAGAAAGGTTTCTAGATCCTTAAAAGGATGACAGAACTATAAGCTTCTACAATAGGGCATGGAGACTCTAGGAAAGTATAACTAGTCTGCTCAATTAGTCAGCCTCAAGTCTTGAGTTTGTTACTTTAAAGGAGAACCTAGATTTCTTTGTAGGAAGCAACACATTATCGTTTGTATTCTGGTCCTTGTTGGAGAACGATTATAGTTCAATATCTCCTACACCCTTATATTGTTATCTCATGCATTTGTTCATAGCTTTTGTCCCATAGTTTCTGGAAAGCATACCTGCACTGTCATCTACCAAAGTTTTTCAAAGTACCATGGTGCTTAAATCGCAACCGAGAAGTATGTTTCCTCCAAAACAAGCAGGTTTTAGAATGACTCATACCAAATGAGCTTTTTCAAAGTACCATGATGCTTAAATCGCAACCGAGAAGTATGTTTCCTCCAAAACAAGCAGATTTTAGTATGACTCATACCAAATGAGCATATGCTTGGACATGCATGACTAAAGAGAAGTTTTAACTTAAAAATCAAGAGAAATATTTACGGAGGTATTGGGATACACGTGCCCATACTTCTTAATAACGCATGCAATCTGAAACATGGAACTTAAGATATGCATATTGGGCCCATGAAAATAGGATAGATGGCCCACCATGGTGTGATCAACGCCACAACTCCAATCGGCTCTTTTAAAATATTACTCTTGTAATTCTGCAGCGGAAGTTCCACTGGAGCATATTGTATCTCATCTAACTTCTCTGCCAAGCCAGCATAGTACTCAAAACATGCTGCTACATCCTCCTGTGTGTGTATCAAAGGAAATCAAAGGTCATGGAAATTTCTAGACATTCCTTGGCAAAAGCTTGACGAATGATTGTAAACATAGACAATCTTCAGCTGTGAAAATGAAAACCCTAAGTTACAACAGGTAATTAAGGCAAAATGGAGTGGTCAAAACAAGAAGTTGTTAATGGTGATTAGATTACGACCACAAAAGAAACAAGAGTAAAAACAGTTACTAAACACCATTTTGCATCCAAATGAAGTTACTCTATATGCATTTCTTGCTGATTCCCAGTCATATCTTACCATATCCCACACGGCTTCATCAATTGGCTTCCCACAATCTAAAGTCTCAAGTTCTGCAAGCCACAACTTTCTCTCTGTAACCTGTAAAGTAAAATCGAAGGACTTAGAACTTATGAAAAAGCTTCTCTTTGAGGTCTTGAAGTCAATAATGTGCAAGATTTAAAAATAAGCTTTTAACTTAAACAGCTGAGCTCAGGCTTTTGAAGGACATATAGTACACCTTCCTTACTGACCTTATCAGCAATAGCCCGTAAATACTTCCCTCGAGCTTCTCCTGTTGCCCTTGACCAATGCTGTCCTTTGTTGTGTAGAAATGCCTTCTTAGCAGCCTTTACAGCATCATTTACATCTTCACTCGTTGCACCCGGAATTTCACCTTCCAAAAAAAAAATTTACTCAAGTCACGTTAAGCATAGGTTCATTGAAGTTTTCATGAATTAATGATAAGCTTGGTTTTTTATGTTACTTCACTCTTCTTTTCTTGTGCTGAAAAATAATCTAAAAAGCAAGATTCTTTGTGGCCTAGGTAAATGGATAGACTACAAAGCAGCTCTTAGCTTTGAAGATGTCATTGGATACTTGTAGACGTAAATTGATTCATAAATCGTGTTTAAATTACATATACAATAGGGTTTCTAAATTGAATCTAAAAAGTCCTTATCTTGGGAGAGAAAACCCCTTCCCCATTGTATGAAAACCCTATTATTTATTTTGCTTCCAATGTCAAATTTTTAATCTATGTGGGACTTTGGATTACTCTCATCAAATAACCTAAAACATGCCAAGTCTTGTTTATGCATAGTTTTTTCTTGGAGACGTTCATATACGCTCCCACGGTTTTCACATACTTGACATGTACTTCATTTGGTCTTATATGCCTTTTGGCATGGAAAAAACATTAATAAAGCTTTCTTTCTTTCTTTCTCTCTCTCTCCCCCTCCATCCATGGCTGCTCGCTAGCGCCCTCTCTCCACGCTCCACCCTCTCCATGGCCAAGAAAAAGGGGAGCCCTCGCTCCCCTCCATCACACTTCCCTTCGCTGCCTGATCCCACCCCCCTTGTTGCCTGCTCCTAACTCTCCCACCCCCTCGCTGCCTGCTCTCACCCCCTCGCTGTCTGCTGCCTCTCCTCCCTCGCTGGCCCTTCCCACCCCCTCGCTGTTTGCTACCTCTCCCACCCCTTCGCTGGCCCTTCCCACCCCCTCACTCCCAACTCAGATCCCTCCCACCCCCTCGTTGCCTGCTCCCACCCCCTTGCTGGCTCCCTCTCTCTCTTCCACCTCCTCGCTGCCCTCTTTTCTGCCTGCTGACGAAAGATCAAGAAATAATGAATGTAGTGATCTCATGTGTTGTCTAAAGAAGAAGATCAACCCAGTCTACTATGCCTATTATCTTAACAAGTCTAGGCAATGATGAGTGCACCATGTGAAAGAAATATTAGAATATTGCGTTGCAATTTGTTTCAACTCAATCGGATGTGTCTTGTGGAAGTTATATCCATTTGAATAGAGGTGGGCAGGGCACCCAACCTGGTTGGACACATCAATTTTGACTTATAACTAGCTTGTTTGATAAAAAGACTCATGTTTTTGCTTGCCAATCTTGACTAGGTGAGATCTAGATGTGATTTTGAGTTCAAAGCCATAGTTTCATGCAAATCAAGTAGATCTAACCTACACTCACATGGATATCCATGACACCTTGAAAAACATTTTGAGGCACAACCTCTCGAATGACTTTCTTCAAGTTCTGATAGATATATTCTCTTGGTTTTGCTAAGCTGCTAGCATCCACGCTACATACTACAAATATGTACATACCCGTAGTAGTCCGGAAATTAATCAGAGATTATCAAACCGGCACATTTCTCCCAAACGACATGTACCTCTTGCATGCTTTCTCTTTCAATTCTATGACTTTTAGGGACAAACAGTTATGTTGTCAAGCAACACCTCATATGCATCATGAGAACAAGTTAACATGAACTAGAGATTGAGACAAACGTGCTTCCAACTTGGCCCAACCTCGCCTCAACTAAAATCATTTTTTACAAAGTATCTACTCTTGAGGGAGTGGGTGCATATTTCCAAATTAGGTCACGGGGTGTTGTATTGCAGGTATGAAGGTACCAAATCAAACGAAGACCGAAGACCTACTAAAAGCTGGATCACAAAGAACCAGGTTAACATCACCCATCAGTGGGTGCTGATCCCGAAGCTCTAGCTACATGCACTTATGGTGTACCAGCAACGAAGATCACTTTTTAAACCGGAGATTCTGCCGTGTTGTCGTGGGCCATGAATGCCGAAAAAGTCAACTTCAGGGAAAGAGCCGTCAAAGAAAAAATTTAGCAGGCAAAAACGAGACCGTGAAAATGGGCAATCCTAACAGCAAAAATTGGACCGTTTTCGGAAAATAAGCAAAATACGCAAATCAAGTTGGTAACCCCAAAAAACCAAAAGCCAAAAGCCGGGCCGTACATGCTACAAGGAAAATTAAAGAGAAATCAAACGAGGACCAAGGAAAATGGAGGGCACCTAACAAGGGATAGAGGTTGACAGAAGTCTTCACCCACTTTTTGGATAATAAATGCAAGAAGACCTTAGAGGCTAGAAAAGCTTGAGAGATATCTCCTCTAGCTTTTGAAAAAAATGGCATCTTGGCTAGTTTTGGAGGTATCCAATAAAGGGCTTTAAATGGCACCAACCCCTACACCCTCATGGAGGCCACTTGATGTACTTACCAATGGGGGGTGGACAAATGGACAAAAGGGCTTGAAGGGCATGAAAATTAGAAAGGCTTCAGTAAAAATACAGACATTCAAATCTGGATTTCCTACTGCTCGAATCTTGAGTAAAACTGCAAACATTCGAATTGATCTCTACAACTCGAATTGTGAGTAACATTGCAGACCTCCCAATCCTGCTAGGATTTGACAAGCTCATTGGCTTTGACATGAAGGGTTTGGAGTCGAATTAAAATGCCAACACTCCCCCTTAATTTAACTATAAACATTTCTGAAAATTTAACATCTTCATAAACTTCAAATGCTCATCCCTTGGCAGAGCCTTGGTGAAAATATCTACAGTCTGATTTTTGGTTCCACAATTAACTAGCTCAATCACCTTGTCATGAACCTTTTCCTTGACAAAGTCAAAATGAATCTATATATACTTTGTCCTAGAATGATATTTAGGATTCAAAGATAGATTTATGCAACTTAAATTGTCACAGAACACAACAGCAGATAGAGGCTGAAAAATATCCAAGTCATTGAGTAGAAGTGTGATCCAAATTGCCTCCTTAGTGACTTGGGCGGTAGCAACATATTCGACTTCTATTGTAGACAGTGTGATGAACTTTTGCTCTTTGCTGTTCCAAGAGATTGATCCTACGAATAAGAAAAAGCAATAGCCGGAAAATGATTTCCTAAAATCAACATTACCTCCCCAATCTGAATCAGTGAATCCTCGCAAAGTTAAAGCAATTTCATGATTGCCATTGTAGCATAAATTTTCATGCTTAGTAGCTTGAACATACTTGAGTACTCTTTTCAGAGCCTTCCCAACGAACCAAACCTAGATTAGACATGTATTGGCTGAGAGTGCTAATGTTGTAGGCTAGATCTGGTCTAGTACAAACCATAGCATACATAACATACATAAGGGAGCAAATTAATGAGTGATAAGGTATATTCTTCATGTTCTCACTTTCTTCAAAGGTTTGAGGACACATGTCCTTAGACAACTTTAAACCATACAACATCGTGATGACGGATTCAATGACACAATTTTGGAGGATGATCATGTGCAAGCTTCACAAGCTAATGATGACGTTGAGCGTGATGCATCATTGTTGGATGGTTCAACGACACAAGACACACTTTCACGATCTCACTCGTCGTCACTGTCGCCATTAGCTTTTTAAGATCAGCTTATTGCATTAGAGAAAATATGGGCTCTAAATGGGCCCTTTAAGAAATTTCACTTTAGAGAGAGGTTACGTAGAGAGAGAATGCAAACCGGTAACTTCGGGTCGTCGTTTTCCGAGTTTCCGGCCAGAATTTTTCTAGGATAATTTGCAACTATATTTCTTGATGTACATAAATAACTTCTTGGATTTATCTCTGAAGATCTGGATTCCAAGAAGATAATGAGCAGGCCCTAAATCTATCATGTCAAATTTCTTTGACAATTGAGATTTACTTTACATAAGAACTTTGTAATTGCTTAGTAATAGTGCATCATCTACATACAAAGCAATAATAATGTGTCTTGAAGACTTTGAGATGCCAAATACTTCCTTGAGACCGATTTTGTTAGATTAGGTACTAGCCTTCGTCAAGACCATGGCTTCATTGCTCAGTCGAAGTTTACGACTCAAAGTACTTTTGTCGTATCTAAAATCACTTCTCATTAGCATGGATCCTTGAGATGAATATGTAGTTGCAATTGCATCCACCATATAGGAGTTTTCATAGCGATAGAAATGTGGCAACCGGAGGTAGATTATTGTACAAGAATCACTTCAAAAAATGTTACATCTTGTAAAGTTGGGTGCACCGACAAGTTTGAATGGCATTTCATATCAGATTTGTGTTCTTATGATGTCCATCCTTAAACATCACTTGTTTGCATGAACCTCAACGATTCAAAGTCCGAAGGATTTGACCGTACCACCCAGACTAAAGAATAGATATATATGTAGGTGATAACGATCAAGCAATCAAAATAGTTGCTGCATGAGAGCATGAGAGGAACGAGAATCAAGTCCTTCATACCAGTCAAAAATCATTACCAACGGAAAAACACGAATGAGCTTTCAATCACAGGTTCTACAACGCAGCACAGATCAGCATAATTAGCACCAATACACAGGTAATTATACGGGGGATTACCAAATGATGGCTATTACTACTAGAACAACATCTTTGCTAGCGTCGATAAAACTGAGAGCTGTTGCAACTCCGTAACAAATTCAAGAAAAATTACATCACAAAATAAAAAGATGATCAAGAGGACATTGTAGATCGGAAAGAGACGATGACATGGCTGGTACCTATGATTTGCTCAGTGGCGGGGTTGATGACGGGAATGTGCGCTCCTTTGCGAGGCGGCCTCCAATTGCCATCGATGAAAAGCTGGCGCTGAGGAACAACGATTGGAGCAGCAGCAGCAGCATCCGCCATGGCAGCAAAACAGATCAAGCAAACATTCAGTCGATCAGTGGTGCGAGAACGAGGAAGGGGAGCAGAGAAAAGTGCAGGAAAATAGTAAAAGGGATACAAGAGACGTAAAAGATAAATAAAAGGAAGAAGAAGAAGAAGAAGAAGAGAGGAGAGCTCAGAAGGAGACAGAGAAAACCAAACAAGTGTAAGTTTACTTGTTGCCATTTTTGTTTTAGGGGGCGAGAAACATGTGACTCCCAAATACTTTTTGGGTGTCATAGTGGGCCCTCCATCTTTGAGGCACTGGCCCTTTTCGCCCCAGCTCGGTCTCAGTCACATGTTTAATTTTTAATTTAAAAAATTAATTTTTTATTGACATGAACCTGCCCAAAGTTTATGCCCAAGCTTGTGTGATTGACACATGTTTTTTTTCATCCCATAAGTATTTTGCAGCTGTTTCTTCCAAAATGTGTGCGCTCGTGTGAATTTGGAGGTCCATTAAGAATTTGGTGCTTGCACTTGCGTGGTTGTAAGTTTGGAATCAAAAAAAAATTTGTGATGCTTGCTAGTGCTCGGGTGCTTGCACTTGCGCCTTGCAAGTGGATGCATTTTGAAACTTGCAACAAATATTTGGTGCACTAAAAAACTGAAAAAATTTAGGCTCACCAGATGTTTGGTGGCATTTGTTGCCCCTGCCCGTGCCACATGGCATGTTAGCAGCGTGTTGGGGACAAATGCCTAGGCAGTGTCTTTAAGTGATATATAAATTGCATGTGGAGTAAAATAACATCAGTTCATGGCGGTTGGCTTTCAGTTTTGCAAAACAACAGACAATGAGTGAGGAAAATGTGGCTCATTTCATTAAACAAGGGCAACCAGGGTTACAATGTACAGTGTAGCTGGTTGCTGAGGTCTCCTCATTTTTTCTGACACCTCGCATTTTGTTGTGTTGCTTACAAGTCATTGAATCCTATTAAAAATAAAAATTAGTTATCATTATCAAGAAGCAAAATAACTACGTGTTTGACCTCCCAATCATCAAACTCCTAACTTCTAATAAAGCTCAAAATTTATTTGGGTCCATTATCATGTCATTTTATCTCTAATGATTAAGGGTGTTGGGCTCAATTGGTGATCTTGACATCCAAAGTTTCTTTGGTCTTAAGTTAGAGCCTCCCCTTGAAAACCAAGAAGCATTTTATCTCTAATGAACAAGGGAGTTGGCTCAATTGGTTAGCTTGACATCCAAAGTTTCTTTGGTCTCAAGTTCGAGCCTCCCCTTGGAAACCAAGAAGCATTTTATCTCTAATGAATCAACCAATAGATACTTGTTGACTCTCAAAAAATTGACTCTTTGATTAAAATTTCCAAGTTAACTACCAAACAGTTCACAATTGATGATTGTGGTTCTTCAAAGTTTCTCATGAGAGGACCTTCTAGGCATCTTTGTAGGAGATTTGTAGCATATGCATAAAATATGTGACATGCACATTTGAGAGGAGTCATGTTTTAAGAGCTGTGCTTTGAACATTTTGGAACTCCTTAGACTTGTAGTTTGATATTTATTGTGTTAATGTCGCCCTAATTTGAAAGAGATATGCTCAAATTTGATCTTATTTTTAGAAGTTGTCCATGTATTTACATAGTTTTATTCCAGTAGAGAACTGGTGAGACTGGCTGATTGCAAAATGTAGTGAACATTTGCTATTTGAAAAATACTTTTTATTTTTTTCAACAAGAAGGTTATGACGCAACTTTCATGTTGTTCATGGTAGTAGGAGGGGATTGAAAATTCAAAAATCAAGAGGACGAGATTACTGACACCTTACCACATACACATCAGAAAAGTCAGTGCCCAAATTGGCCCTAAAATATGGGATAGAAAATTCTTTGACCTACAAGCTAACTAAGCTCCGAGTGCTTGGGGTTTTGATAGATAACACCAGTACTTCATGTCATTGCTACACAAGTCCATATGCTACTGGTAGAAACCAACAGCTTTAAAGACCAAGCCCCAAAAGTTTGTATAGAAACTGCCTTACTAAAGCTAGGAAAATAGTCCATGTTGGTTCTATTAGTTTGTAATGAGCCTACAAACTTGCAGTCAGTTATGGTATAGGGTCAAAACTCATCAAATTCAAAACCCTAGGAACGATGCGTGTTCGGGTCATGGTTTTTCTCTAGCAGTTTTTAAGTTGACTTGGGCGCTATGTATCTACACTCTCACTAGCATGTTTCGAGTCAAATAGGTGTTGTACAAGAGAACAAAGAGCGCCAGCAAGATTTGTGCCAGGCAACGCAGCTTCTACATCAGAAGAGTTTTGTAGATTCAATGGAGAACCATAAACATTCGAGGAAGCAACTGAATGTCCAGAGAAGGACAAATGGATCCAAGCCATGCATGAGGAGATAAAGCCAGACTTGTAGCGAAGGGTTTTTCTCAGAGATATGGTATCGACTATGCTGAGACCTTCTCTCCTGTCATAAAACATTCGTCCCTACGCCTACTGTTTGCATTTGCAGCCACTGATGATCTCAGGATTTACATCGTGGATGAAAAGACAGTGCTCTTGCATGATGAGCTATGCGAAAGATTCAACTAGTTTCATCACATTTTGCTATATTTTCATATTTGGCATATTGAGGCCAAAACTTGTTTTAGACTTAGAGATTGACTTTTCAAAGTTCATTAGTCTAAATTTCATTTGAATAAACACTTTTTGAAAGTGTGGAAAAGTTAGAATGCGAGTTTGAGTAGATTCAAATTTTAATAGTTGAGTACATTGAATCTAGACCCAAAATTAGTAGGGTTAGCATTTTGGTGGGAAAGCCAAGTGGCCAAATAGGGTTTGGACCTGTTATAAACGGATGTAACTCGTGGAGAGAGTGATCTTTTCTCTTCTCTATCTCATTTCATGCTTATACATGGTTCTCTTGGGTTCTACTATCCATTGGTGCACTATCTTGTTGATTGCTTGCAATTCTATGTGTAGAGTGATCTATATTTGCTATTTTTGGATCCACACGTGTGAAATATAGTAGCTTGCTAGTTTTGTATGGACATCAACAGTACATAATCATTTCATTCAAGTTTGATCAAGTTCTATTGGTGTTTTCATCTCAATTTGTGTGTGGATGCTGTTTTTTCTCCTTCTCCAAAAAAGAAACACCCTCCATCTCAGGCTACAAAAGTTGTGGTTCAAGTGCACTCCCCTGAAAAGACGAAGAGAGTCAAAGTCTTGGCCAAGAAAAAATTAAAAAACGATGACGAATCATCTGGCAGTTCTGATAGTGACGATGGTTCTGATAGCGAGGCCATACTTCCTGGTGGTTTGCTAAGGACAGGTCTAATAAAGACCGATCAGAATAAAATCAGAGAGACAATTCAGAACGAAAAGCTTGCGTCGC
This sequence comes from Diphasiastrum complanatum, assembly GCA_029204225.1. NCBI lineage: Eukaryota > Viridiplantae > Streptophyta > Lycopodiopsida > Lycopodiales > Lycopodiaceae > Diphasiastrum > Diphasiastrum complanatum. Next base: position 13,650,148 of record CM055104.1, on the reverse strand, counting down.
ACAAGATTTTCACCTTGCTTATTGAAAAAGTTCATAGGCCTCCTATTGACCTCGATACAGGTAGGAGGACGATGGAAGTGAGAGCTCCTCACAAAGTGCATGTCACTAATCAGATGAAGAAAATGAGGCTAAATCCACATGCGACTGTTGTGACTTTCATTGTTTGAGTTGATCCTTACCAGTGTCCTTCTAAGAAAGCTTTTAATGAGAAAAAAACTGAGCTTTATGATTATTATGTTATTGGTGGATCCCACTCAGCCGAGGTGCGAAGACATCAGTGGCCGCTTATCCGACCACATGTATTTTTTGATTTGTTGAATGTAAAATATTTTGTAATCTGACACTCGAAGAAGCGAAGTTACTTGTCTGGCATCACAATAATGATAACGATTACAGGGTCAGGATTTCATTTGTTGAAAAAATATGGTTTTTTCACCATGAATATGTTGATTATCTTAAATCTCATGAAAAAGCTGATGGTGCATTGAGGCGCCAATGTTTGCTAGAGGTTGGAGTTGTCATTGATGAGTCTGAAAAGTCACATGGCCTATGTAAATATGATTCATGGTTTCAATTGGCTTTTCATCAAGGACATGTGTGGGATATTCAAGACACTATTTTTGAAATTGGGAGAATAAGGAGCTGAAGGGCCAGAAGGTCTCGAAGGAAAAAGTTGTTCTTATTGCTTTGTCGAAAGAGGCTACAAAGAAGCTTGACCTTCAGATTGAGGATCTCGCTGATGATATGAGGGGGCACTGGTGGGTCTTTTCAGGGAATCAAGGATGAGACCACCATTGTGTCAGTGCTTTTACGTGTAGTCTCAAAGGAGCTTAGCATGGACGAAATGCACCTTGAGTTTAAGAAGTAAGCTATTTTGATATTCAGTCATTTAATGTTGTTAGTATAATATTAGTTTTACTAATATATTTACTTGATTGAGTTAGTGATACTTAGTTTGTGCAGAGCATCGAGTGGTGTACCAACTCGATGCAGTGCATCGAGTTGGTGTACCAATTGGTATACTAATACACCAACTCGATGCACTGCATCGAGTTAGTAACACCAACTCGATGCACGACATCGAGTTTCTGTTGCTTACCATTTACAGTTATTATCTATTTTTCTCATCACAATATATCTGCAGTCACAAAGTGTTCATCCGAATTCAAGAGGTGATGATGAAGTGGCTGAACTGTGCCAACTGGGATGAGGTCAACTAAACTATCCGACTACCAGCTCAACGAAAGCTTTGTCTGAATTTTTTTTGGCTTTCCAGAATTATAAGGTAATAATGTATTTATGTTTTGTTTTAAATCTTTATAATGTATTATTAAACTATATATTGGTTGTTGTGGTTCTACAACCAAAGAAGGCAAAGGCTGGAGAGGACTTGGATTGCCCTCCAAACTTTTTATCGCATATATAGAGGGCTAAGAAAGAACGAATGAGGATGCAATTAAAAGATTCCCTCCCGCCAATGTTTGAGGATAATAAAACCTTCACTTGTCTTTTGGATCCGGTGAAGACATTTACGTATCAGGTTGTTTGTTCTGATGTCTCGAAATTGATAGAAGATGTCCCAAAGCATGAGTATACTCTTGCTATTGCGGATATTCCATATGGTTTCAGAATGCTTGGCTCCATTAATGACTTGAAACCATTTCCTTACCCTCAAATAATGAAGCTGGTGACTGATTTTGCTGCCTTGACAACATCTTCTTTATGAAGATTGTGATTTTCTATAGCGTGGCTCAATCATCATCAGTCATTGTATCTTTGAAAACTACATGTCATGCTATTGAGCACCTTGTATGGTATGTCATTTTGATTACATATTGTGGTATATATTTTGATTTAGTTAATGTTTGAAAATGTATGTCTGAATACTAATATGGTATAACATATGCTATTGAGCACCTTGTATGGTATATATTTTGATTTAGTTAATGTTTGAAAATGTATGTCTGAATACTAATATGGTATAACATATGCATGAACAAAACAAATCTTGAATGTGCATTGGGCTGCCGGCTAATCAGTTCTTTTGAAATGATCAACGTGGGCTACTATGATGCCCATGAGAAAAAGAGATTGTGGATTCATTGCAACGAGCAATGTAGTAATGTTATTTCTTGTGGTGACTTGAAAATTGAGACACTTAGAGGGTGATAGGTCTTTGATTAACCCTTACCAAAAGCCTTAGAGATTAATCAATAAGTTGATTGATATGTTTTCGAATGAGGATGATTGGATTCTGGACATGTTTGCAGGAACAGGTATGAAGAGGTGTTTCTTTGCTTAAAATAAGTTTTTATTATTGATTATTAACTTTCGAATTTAATTTTGTTTTTTGCAAGTTACTTATTCTTTCATATACTTTTACATGTAGGTACTATCACATGTTGTTCCCTTAAGAAAAACAGGAATTGCGTAGTTGTTGAAGTGGATGAAGTCCAGGCAACCTATATTGAGATGAGAGTGGCTGCTAGTTGAGAACTTCCAGATGAAGATCGGGAAGTTGGGGCTCGAGCAGTCGACAATAGTGAGAGGCTCCAGAGTGCCTCATCCAAACTGGTTCTCCCATTACTAAACGAAGAAGGGGAGCTAGTTGGGTTGAGAGATGATGGTATTGAGCCCCCTCAAGATTTCACTGATAGGGCTACTGATGTCGTTGATGAGGGGCAAGCCTCTCAATCAGCCGAGAAGGCCTTACTTGAGATGTTACTAGATATTGCTTGATACCTTAGGGAAAATATGTTGCTGGATATCGATTTGCAGACATAAATGTAATTGGCCAAAACCTTATGTTATTGGATACTTGTATTTGAATGGAAAGTACCAAATTTGAAAATCAAGATTTTATTTCTATGAGATTCAAAATGATATATTTGAGATATTATGCTTCATGAGCTTATTCTTAGATTTATAAAAAGTTCTTGTTTATTTATGCACTATTATTCCGCGTTTTGATAAATTTATTTGTTATGGAAAAAATTTATTGGATACTTTTTATGGAATCTAATACATCATTATAATGTTTTGAAAATATCTAGATGCCAATATTTAGATGACATTTAAAATATGATTAATTTATTAATGATTTATGCAAGTACCTATAACAAAATTTCAGCGAAGAGTTAATTAGCTATATGAATTTTAAGTTCATTTTTTGTTTGTGATATTTTTTAAAACAATATCAAATTTGCAATGCACGTAATTGTATAGTTTCTTACTAATGTATTTTTGAAAATATGGTACGTGCATTTTGAGGATTTTAAAAAGTCAAAAAGCCTGCACTTAAAAAAATAATTTTACCCAAAAATGTGATTTTATTTTTGATACCTTGATTTTTAAAGTTTTGAAGGGAATCTTCTTAGGAGAAACCTTTTTAATTACCCACTCAATAGGAAATAGTGTTAAATATTTCATAATCGATATAGAGAATAGTGTTCGTATTGGATGCTTCACTATTTCTTACATCAATTTTACATATCAAGATGAAAAAACAACATGAAGAAGTACATAGAATTATAACGAATAGGTTCCTCCATGCTTCCAGTAGTACACATGTAATAAATGAAAGTTATGAATGGGTGCTTGCATGTATTCTCCATATTCTACCTCCTATGAGGTGTATGTGCAAAAAATATCGTGAATGAGGCTACATTTCCATCTTGCCAAAAAGGATCTCCAACAATTGGAAATCAATGAGTTCCATAATGGTCATTTCTCAACTCCATTTCTAGCAACAAAATCATCCAAGAACATTTGTCCATCTTCAACTATGAACCTAGTCTCATCATAACTTGACAATTTCCACACGGTGACATAACATTGCTCAAACATGAAGTGAGATAGACTAGAATCACACTTTCTTGCTATTCCTTTGAGCTTATTTGAGCCTTCAATAACCTTCAAAAATAGATCCTTAGTGGTTTGACCATTGGGTTCCATTTCAATGTCGTTGACTAGCTCCAAATTGCCGATTTCCTCTTGGTGTTGATGAAGCACATTAAGATCAACCTCTTGATGTTCCATAAGACCACCATAACCCTTGATCAAAAAGATTTTTCTAGATCCATTAATGACATCCATCCTTTTTCATACCATCATCTACATAAGAAGATGCATTAAAACATGTGAGGAAAGCAAAGTTTGTACCTTCTATAATTTGCTTACCCTTAATCATAAGTAAGCCTTGATGGCTTTCTCCTCTGCCTTGATTATATTTTTAGGACTTAAATTGGAGAAGAATTTCCACCATTATCTTCCATAGATCGATCGCTAACATCAAGAATATTACCAACAACGTCATCATCAACTTTATGCACATTTTCCTCATCAAGGGCAACATTCCTACTTGTGAGAGCTTTCTTTGTGGAAGGAATGTACACCTATTAAGCTTTCTTTACTTCACTATATCCAACAAATATCTCCTTCATATATCCGAAAGAAACAATGACATAACAAGTACAACCAAAGATCTTCAATTGCTTCACAATTGGCTTCTTACCAAAAAGAACCTCAAATGGAGTCTTATCATCCAATGTAGAATTTGACCACCTAATACAAAGATAGTTATCTTAAGCACTTGATCCTAGTATTGAATTGACTTTTCATAGCAATGAAAGTCACATAGATCTCTACTACTCCATTGCTAGTTGTACTAGTATAATGTTGTGACTTTGACATTGAACAATGATCGCAAACATGATTGATGCCAGAAAGAGATTTAGGAAGGTCAATAAGAACTTTTCTTTTTGCCATTACCTCCAATTCTTTGAAGTTGAGATGCCCTAAACTCTTATACCATACCTCGTGACTTGTTAGTTCCTCCTTTGGCACAGAGCTTTCTTAGTTAGAAAACTGTTATTAGTTGAATAACTATTTGATAGTGATTGTCAACTAGGATAGTCGATAATAGTAGTGATAGTTAGTGTAATAACAAAACCAATGTACTACCATCACAAGTACAATTTTATTATCATTCACAAGTGCGAAAAATGAAGACGATTGGATAGTCTTTGAATTCAGTCGAAATGAATTCACTGCCACCATCAATTCAAATTTTCATGATTTTCTTGAAAGTTGGATTCACAGCTTCTTGCTTGAATTGTTGAAAATACTTGAAGGCTTCTGATTTATTTAACAAAAAATAAACTATTGTCCTCATTAAATAATCATCGATAAAGGTCAAAAAGTATTTTTTTGCCCCTATCGAGAGAGTCTGCATAGGTCCACATATGTCACTATGCACAATATCTAACACACCTTTGGATGTGTGTTGTAAATCAGACTTGAAAGGAGTTCTAATATGCTTGGCTAGAATACAACTTTGACAAACTGTATAGTCTGATATATTGTCGTAGTTGAGATCTCGAACAATCTGTTTGGCCAAAATATTTCTAAGACAACAGCCTCCAAAAATATATAAACACTTTTGTGGATAAGTGCCCATTGCCCGTCATTGACGGGGACAACCAACTAGTCTATGTGTGTGTGTGTGTGTGTGTGTGTGTGTGTGTAAAATGTAAAATTAAAGACCTATTACAATATCTTAAAATGGTGATATCAATTTTCTATTTGTGAAATTGGGACATTTTTGGGCTATTTTTGTCTATTTTATTTATATTTTTTTTACACTTTATTGGGGTTTTTTTTTAGCTATTTTTGCAACCAGAAAAAATGGAGGTTCCATGGTTCGCAATGGTTCTATACCACAAAATGGTTTTGTACCAAGGCCCCCCCCCACAAAATCGGTTTTGTGGGAACATTGATACATACATAAGATAAATGGTATATTTTTAACTTGGCCAATCAACACAAAATTTCTTTATACCCTATTTTTTTAAAATCTATTTTATCACGACTAATTATGTGTGCAACATAGATGCATTTTTTATTTTTACGACTTTTGCAGGCCAAAATAAGTGATCTTGCCAAAATTGTTTTTCTCACTCAAAATGGTTGATCCAAATTCGATTACGAATCATTTGAACAACTTCAAAAATCTTTGTGAGTAGATGTCTACAAGTGGCGCAGAAATCAATAATGCAGATGTCATCATGACTCTTCTATTGAGTCTTCTTGACACCTATGAAAGTTGGATGATTATCATTTCTACTTAGCAAGGTCTTACATTAGCAAAATTTTCGTCTATGCTTATTGAGATTTGGAGAAATGGATATTCATTCTCCCATTTGGCACTAGAATTGAAAGCTCTTTATTCCAAAAAATTTGATAAGAAGATGTCGAAGAATGTACATAATGTACGAAAGTCGAATAATTATTCGAATTCAAAACAAGGTACAGATTCGAACTCAGCTTCATTAAAATCAAAGCTATTTTGCAGATATTGCAAATGGACAGGACCTTTGCTGGTGTTGAATCCTCAAATCTAAAAAGTAACAACAACAATATGCTAATATAGTAGAATGTTTGAAAGACTTTGAACGGAGGTCGACAAAGCAGCATTTATGGCAAATGAAGATTGACAAGATGTTGATTTTTGGTATTTGAATTCAGGTGATACTCAGCGCATGATGAGCCAACAAAATTTGTTTCATGAGTACATTCAAGCTACGACTTAGAAGTATGATTCATTGGGCGATAGTAGGTTTCACAGTATTGATGGTGTAGGGCAAATTATTATGAATTTTAATTTAATTATATCAAAGTTGAGCAATAAATTTTTAATTTTGACTACCAAATATTAAAATTTTCTTTTAAAAATATAAAAATATAGCCAAAAAACAAAAATAGCTCAAATAAAGAATTATGCATACACGCTTGTCATATTACTTCATTTGGTTCAGGGGAGAGAATCAAATAAAATAGATCATTGGATATTGCTGGCTAGGTTTTGAGTGAGTTCCATCTCCTTTCATTTTAACTTTTTGTTATAATTTTTTACTTTTTGCTAATGATTCTTTACTATTGGGACTTAACAGTAGTATTAAAATTTATGATATTATCATCTTTTAGTTCAATCTAACAAACAAGAGTAAGTGATGCTAAAAACATATGGCCACGGGCTATGAATTTTATTTCTCTGTGCTTTGCTGAGTGAACAAATGCTTATGTCTAAAGTATAGAGGCTCTACTCTAAAGAAACCAATTAGTTTGGTGGTCTATTCTATTTCCACCTCCTATGCACTCAAGCTTGTACCTCCTATGCACAACACCAAAGGCTACTAGGAGGCTTGTGTGAAGGTTTCACACAACACCGACAATGATCTTCTAAGGTAATTTGTGATTGCACATAGATCTATCACATAAATTGCATCCTACAATCTTCCTAGATTCATTCTAAGGCAAGAGCACAATTTTATGCATAATGAATCCACATTCAATTGGCACTCAAAGCAATCAAAGTACATGACAAACCCAAGTTCCCAACATGCTTTCAAAGAGAGAAAAATATCCTACTCTTACAATGTAACATTAATCCTCAAATTCAACTTTGATTTATCATCTTTCATGAGAATGCATTGTACTCTTCACTTGGAGATGTAGATTCCACCCAAATAATGTCGCCAAGGCAATCACCATGCGAAGTGTGTTCCACTTAGCCATAAGTCTCTTTTGTAGGGGGTACCACTGCATGGCAATACGGTCCTCGTCACGAGACACATGTCTTGATTCAACGCAGTACGTGCCATTAACATAGCACAGTACACACACACACACACACACACACACACACACACACACACACACACACACACACACACACACACACACACACACACACACACACACACACACACACACACACACACACACACACACACACACAGAGTCTCACAAACGAAATATTCATAAAACTGCCATAATTGAAAATAGTCATAGAACTACAAAATAAATTTAGGCTTATTTAATTTAACAATATTATCATATCTTCAAAATATGAGGTACTGTAAACTCTCTAACAAAGTCTTATGGCGAGGATTGTGGCAAAAACATCTATATTATGTTGTAATGTTTTGTATCTTTAGAATCTCAAAGGTTATATTATCTATAGATTAAGTAGCCATCCTTTGTGCCAAAGATTTGATATATATGATTTTCTAATGTTTTTTTTGAATTGAAATTGGAGTAGACATGTACCACCTTCCAGTAGGTAGACATATATTGATAGCTTTCGTAATAAGGAGAAAAAGTTTGTTGTGTATGTTCTTATTTCTCAAACATTATTAGACAAGCATGCAAAAATTTCCCTTGTATATGTGTGTTTTTGTAACACTTATAGTGCTATTTACCAAACAACTTAAACATATCAATTTAAAAGAGATTTTTAGAGTTTAAAATTGTTCCTCTCCTCTTTTGATTCATAAAAAATAATATATATTTCATATTCAAAGGAGCTTGACTTTTCTTGTATCAACAAGTGGACTTATTGCAAATAAGTCCTAGATTATTTAAAATTTCAATCTAGAGAAGATTCACTACACATTGGTTGTTCTTTGCATCAATAAACTTTTCATTGTTTGTTGATCATATTGTGCCCTTGCCATTGTGCAATTACACATTGCTAAATACTCTAAGTGAAAATTATGCTTAAACATATTGTTTTTTTGTTCTTTTATTTCAAGGTGTCGCATTATTAAAAACAAAATAGCTCTATAAGGATTAGAAAATTGATGAGATAAAATTAGACTTAACCCTTGTATTTTCTAATATCATTTACTTAGCAGTGTGCTAATAAGTGTACTGACATTGAATAAACAAAATCATGAAGTCTAAATAGCTCCACATGACCTTTTGTCATATGTCTAATTCATTTTTCATGGAATATCATTACACAAACTTGATAGAAAGGTTTAACTTGATTTTGACTTTTCAATATTTCTTGAACAAACATGACACAACAGTTCCAATTTTTAACTATTGTATGCAATAATTCTACATTGAATTTCAAACATAGAACATGTATCACTTGTCAAAACAAGGTCAAATATAAAAGGATTTATATTTATCTAAGGTATACAAAATTTCAGGTTGATCTTCACTCTATTATGGAGAGGACACATGGTCACAAGCCTAAAAGTTAGGGAGCTCAACATAAATTCAAAAATTAAAAGCACTATTTTGTTGTTGTTAAGTTTATAGAGTGTTTCATGGTCAACAACATGGCAAAAGTAAATCTCACATATTCATTAGATTCTAAAGTAAACCATTTGTAGATTGGTTCTTGCACTTTGGACAAGTTCTAGTATGCTTTTGGCATATTATTTAGCTTTAGATTGTGGCCACTTGTATGTAGAATGTAAATTCAGGACTAACAAGCTTGCCTACATAAAATGTATAGATGGTGCCATGTTACCTACTTAGATATTTAACATGAATATGGTACTAAGCATGTGGGTGAAGGTAATCTAACACTACTAGTCAACAAAATCACCAAACAATATAAGTTTTCATGAGTTACATGATGAATTGTGCTAGCAACTAGAAAATTTCCAAACTCAAAATTAATTTCTAATCATAGCCGCATGTGACATCATATAACAACTATTGGCAACATCATGCTCCCAAAGCAAATGGTTGATCAAAAGCCAAAATGTGGCCTCAATTTTGTAGCATGGAGGGGTCCGAGTTGCGCTTTCCAATCATATTTTATTGTTTAGTATACACAAGATATAGTTCTATTAATTGATTGTAAAGTAGATCAAGAAGCACCTTTTAAGTTTGACTATCTTCACAAAACTCCATTAAGATGTTAAAGATAGTGTAGCATTTGAAACTTAAGGCCAATATCATTCCCATGCAGGTGAAATATTCTCTCAAGAGGATGCCATTCATTTTAGATAGTTACTATTTTCTACAGCAGGTGGTTGGGAATAAAAAATAATGACTCACTTGAATTTATGGCTTGTTTTATGGCATCCAAATCTTTATAATCTCCACATGAAGCCATATAAGGTTTATCGCTTGAATGTCATTCCAATGCAAAATATGCCTAGAATATGCTTTACGTATTGGAAAGATGGAGAGAGAGAGAGAGAGAGAGAGAGAGAGAGAGAGAGAGAGAGAGAGAGAGAGAGAGGACACATGCTTATGTTTGAAGAGGGGGTCTCGCTCATCGGGGGCACCCTCTTCATCTTTTACATTAGAACCTTGGGAATGGGATATATTATCCCATAAAAATTCCATTAGAGAATCCTATGGTGAGATCGACTTTGTCATATCTTATGGATGGACTTCCCAATGAAAAGGTCAGTGGATACTTCATTCCCCAATATATTCAACTCACAATTCAAATTTAAATAGCATATTCTATGCCGGTCTTGCTACGTTTTTTGGTCGGATTCCTTGATGAAAAGGTCACTTAATGATCCATTCCCCTATTATAAAATATAATGCCAAGTGATCATTTTTTACTTTGGATTTTAGACCTATGTTCTTAACAAAATTTGCCGCTCTACAAACTAAACACAATTATAGTACCTTTTGCAAGAAAACACCCATGGCGATGCTAAAGCAAATCAAAAGACACATAAGTGAAATGAACGAATAGTGCATGAACTCCAAAAAGGAAAGAGATGTAATAAAAAGATGTCACATTTTGGCAATTATACAAGGGAAGACCGACTGGGGCCTTATGCCATGGCCATGGGCCTTGCTCTCATCCTCCCCTCTTTCCAATGCCTTTCCTTTCACATGAAACTCATATGGGTTTAGGGTTTATGCAGGCGCCACAGAAGCCTCATCTTGATGCGGTGAGAAGGATACTTCGTTATGTGAAGTACACAAATGATTATGGGTTTTTCTATCATTCTGGTGTAGATTTATCTTTGTTTGGCTTTACATATGTTGATTGGGTTGGTTCTGTCAGTGACAGGCATTCTACTAGTGGTCTCACTTTTCGTCTTGGTGGTACAACAGTTTCTTGGAGCAACAAGAAACAACCAACAATGGCACTATCCAGTACAGAGGCCGAGTATAGAGGTGCAGCACTTGCTACTTGTGAAGTGGTATGGTTACAGAGGTTATTGTCTGATCTGTTCCAACATGTTGATGTTCCTATTTCGATTCTTTGTGATAATATGAGCAGCATTCAGTTGGCAAAGAATCATGTTTTTCATGCACGTTCAAAACACATTGAAATTCACTACTTTGTGTGAGAAAAAGTTTTGGCTGGAATTGTTGACTTACATTATGTAAAGACGGAAGACCAAGTAGCGGATATGTTTACTAAGGCTTTAAGTGCTAAAAAGATTGTCAAGTTTTCAAGGCTACTTGGATTGTACAATTTGAGCTCAAGGGGGAGTGTGAAAATTGTGAGCTCAAGTTATGCAGCTACTTATGACAGCATTGACTCGCCAGGCTAGGTGGAGCCTGCTGGTGCCGACACCGCCGAGGTGACTTGGTGGTTGCGTGGGTGTGTTCATGTATTGGCACCTACCATAATAAATTAGCATTTCATATTACTGTCAGTAGTTAGTTTTTTTTTTCAGTAAGATCCAGTAAAGACACTATGTGAAGTACTAAACTATGCTGAATAATGGACTTGAAGTCCATAGTCTATATATGCCTCATATGAGGGTCTGTTCCATGATAAAGCAAAAAGAGTGTGTGTGTGTGTGTGTGTGTGTGTGTGTGTGTGTGTGTGTGTGTGTGTGTGTGTGAGGTTTTGAGCTATATTGGATCTTCCCATTGTTTGTGGTGCATCTCTCTCTACAGTGTTTTGGTACAGGGTTTGTGTTGGTGTGATCCTGGGCATCATCCCCCATTCCTATTTTTGTACACTGTTGAGGATGCATGGGACATCCTAGCAACTGTCCATGGTATCAAAGATACCACATCCAAATTACATTTGAGAAAAAAATTCTTTAACATAAAGATGTTTGAAGCAGAAAGTGTCTCGAGCCATCTCATCACTTTCAGAACCCTTCTAGAGCAAATGGCTGCAAGTGGCTTAGTCATAGAAGACTCTGATGTTGTTATGACCCTATTACCAAGTCTACCTAAAGTCTATGAAAATTGGGTCTTAGCAATTTCAACCCAGGAGCACCTCACTCTTTCAAGAGTAATTTTGATGCTTCCACAAGAGGAAGTTAGAAAATCTGCAACCTACTCAGCTCCTTAGGCTCAGGGTCAGATCCTCAAGCTCTATCTTCCAAAAATTAGAAGTTTAGATAAAACAGATATACACAGTTAGATTATCTTGACAAAAGGAGCAACATGAAGTCTGGATCAGATTTTCACTCTGGGTCAAATTTTTCCTCAGGGTCAAATTATGGTCCAGGGTCGAATTCAGATTCTTCATCATTCCAGCCAAAGCAGAACCTATTTTGCAAATATTGTAAGAGAACTGGACATCTTATTTGAGACTGTAGAACTTTAAAATCCAACAATGAGAAGAAGCAGTTCCAACAACAAGCAGATTCTATTTCAGCTAGTTACTCGATCCAGCACCAAGATGAAGATGAGACAGCCTTCTTGACCAAAGTCGAAGAACCACAAGATATCGGTTCTTGGTATCTAGATTTGGGAGCAACTCAACATACGACTCACAACAAGGACTGGTTCAAAGACTACAAATCATACACCCACTCTCAAATCATGCAACTTGGAGACAATTCAAAGCACACTATTGAGGGTGAAGGAACAGTCATGGTCAAATTTCAAAGTGGTGAACCAACGTTCTCCATGTTCCAAATCTAACCAAAAATCTGCTCTCAATTACCAGAATCACAGATTTGGGTCAGAAGGTTGAATTCGACACACAAGGCTGCACCATTTTTTATAAGTCCTGGGAAGTTCTAGCTTTCGGGAGAAGAAGCGGCAATCTCTACAAAATCAGCCACTACAATTCTTCTAATTGTGAAGCTCTCTATACTTCCACTTCTGAATCAGCTGATATGCCTTTGCATTTCAGATTAGGCCATCACAATTGCAATAGTATCAACAAATGTCCAAACAGAACTTAGTACAAAATCTGTCTTCAACTAGCAAATCTGATACTCCATGCAAAAGCTGTATTACCAACAAGCATGCTAAAAGTCCATCTATTTTTTATCAGTTCACACTTCTAGAAATTTGCTAAATCTTGTACACATGGACATTTGTGGCCCTATGCTTAATGTTTCCACAAGAGGAGCTTTCTACTTATTGACTTTTATTGATGATTTCTCTCGGAGGACTGCAACTTATTTTTTGAAAGAAAAATCCGATACCTTCAAACTCTTCAAGCAATTCAATGTATCAACAAGAAATTCGATCTAGAGAAGAATCAAAGCTCTACACTCTGATGGAAGGGAAGAATTTATCTCCACCAAGTTCAAAGTCTATTGCAAGGCCAACGGAATACAACTACAACATACAACTAGCTACTCACCTCAGTCCAATGGTGTAGCTCAAAGGAAGAATCAGCCACTCATTGCAAGTGCCAAGAGCATGTTGTCCCATGCCTCTCTTCCAAAGAAGTTCTAGACAAAAGCTGTAACTATAGTAGCCTACTTACAAAACCAATCCATTACAACGGCCCTGAATGGCAAAACACCTTATCAGGTGTGGACATGATCGAAGCCATCACTCAAAAATATTAAAGTGTTTGGATGCAAGGCTTTCAATTAGATCTCTGCTGATCAATAGAAAAATCCAACCCAAGGATAGAACAGTCAAAATTCGACAAAGATCCTAAAAATGGTTTCTTATTGAAGCTTGAAAAGATCCTCAAAAGATTCTTGTCACGAAATATCTTGTTTCCTGTTAAAACCTCAGATGACGTGAAATTGTCGCAAAAAATTCGTGAAATATTCTGGATTCTACTTCAAGCTCAGAGACTATCATCTGTCGCGAACAATTCGTGAAACACAAAAATGCCACGAAGAGACAATTGTCGCAAATAATTTATGAAACACAAAGTTGAAAAGAAGAGACAAACTGTCGTGAAATATTCGCAAACAAAATATATTAGACCCTGGAAACAAAGCGTCTACCAGAATATCAACCGTTATAAATGGTTAGATCTACTGAATATTAAAGGCCAAAAGACCTCTCCTGTAGCATTATACATACATGTGCACTACTTGTTGTAACAAAACTCATTCAATCAGAGACACAACAACGAGATAAGACAACAAGAGATGTATACTGATTCTGATTTTGAGCTATAAAAATTCATTTTTGATCAATATTTTTTTAATGTCTAAAATTGTTCAAAATTGTCTTAAGTTCTCTCTTAATTCTGCATATTATTTCCGCACGCAAATTCAATCAAAGCAAAAACTATTCTATTAGTACATAGATCAGATATAAACCCGATTGAAATTTTGATATTGTTTAACTTATTTGAACTTTAATTGTGTTCTCTATGCAAGAATAATTACTATTTTTCTTACAGTGGTATCAGAGCATACAAGGTTTAAAACTGAGACGGTAATATCAGAACGAATCAAAATCAATACAATACTATTTTTGTATCTCTCTCAACATTTTTTATACATCCATCAGCAAAGTCGCTATCTGGAGTAATTAAGAAAATTAGAATATGTCGTCAATCATCACTATTCAAGCAAAGATCACTACGATCTTGGATCCAGAAGGTTCAAACTACTTGATTTGAAAATTAAAGACTTCACTCTTATTGAAGGGCGAAGGTCTATGGCAATGGGTAGAACCAATTGAGGAAAAGCCAATAGCTACTCCTGGCAAAGAACTTCAAGAATTGAGTTTGAAAAATGACAAAGCTATAGCAATTATTGCACCTTTAGTGCATGACAATACAATGCTAGATCTTACATCAATTTCGAATGCAAAAGATTTATGGGAAGAATTGCAAACCAAGAATGAGACTCAATCTCGTAATCAGATCATGTTCTTGAAAGACCAATTAACTTACCTATAATGGGACAGCAAAGACCTGAACACATTCATGTAAAAAATTAAAGATCTGTTTGTTTCCTTACAGAATTTTGGTGCAGAAAATACAATCACAAAGGAAAAACAGCTTCGTTATTTTCTTCGAGCTCTACCAGGTCATTCCACACAACTCGAACCTTATTGACAAAAGATGCGACAATGACACTTCAAAAGGCAACACTATGACGATAATGGTGATTTCGAAATGCTCTAGCTACTCTGAAGAATAAATCTTTTAAGAAGTCTAAGTTTAAAAGAGAGCCGTTTAAAAGGAATGAGTCTAAGACAAATGAACAACAGAAGAATTCTGGTGATAAGAAGATCCACAACAGATGCAGAAGATCAGGTTACACAGAAGAAAAGTGTTGGTTAAATCCAAAGATTGAATGCATTCATTGTCATAAACGGGGTCATGTAGCAGTAGACTGTTATCAGAATCCCAAAAACAAGGAGCAAAATCGAAGTGAACCTTTATATTCAAACTATGTCGAAGACAAACCAGAATGTTCTAGAGCAGCAGAAGACAACAAGGAACTTAGCAGCTTATGTTAGTGCTGATCTATGCTGTTCATCTAATTCAATTCGCGAAGTAGTATTTGATTCGGGAGCCACCTCACATTTTGTTTCCTCAAAACAAATATTGTCTGAGTACATGAAGGCGAGCTATTCGAGATTTATTATACTTGGAGACTGTTCTAAACACATGGTTGATGGAATTGGTGTACTATGGCGAGACACGAATCAGGGAGACAAGAAATTGGAGGAAGTCCTCTATGTCCCTACTCTTGATAAAGATCTTCTATCCATAGCTAAGATAGTCGATACAGGCATGTCAATAACCTTCACGAAGAACTCTAAACTGTTCAAGGAAGATACCGATAACCTGGTTGCTAAAGGCAACAGAGAAGAAAATTTATATCACCTAGACATTTGAACCAGAATCGAACAAGTCAATCAAACTCAGGAATCAACAGATATGTTGTGGCACAAGAGGCTATGTCACATGAACATGGAAGCCTTGTACCAAGCCAACAAAAGTCAGAGAATTCAAGGAGTCAAAATCAAAATAAGAGATATTCAAACTACCTGCGAATCCTGTATTAAAGGCAAGATGACTAGAAGGATGTTTATAAAGCAACTAAGGTACTCGAAATTGTGCATTCAGATATTTGTGGACCATTCAAAGTATTGTCGTTGGGTGATGCAAAGTACTTGATTAAGTTTGCTGTAGTATACTGTATTCATGCAAAATCTGCAGCTTTCGAGAAATTCGTTGAGTATACGAATTGGGCTGAGAAGTAGACAAGCAATAAGTTGAAGCAAATTTGCACAGATCCTGGAGGTACATTTCCAACAAATTCAAAGCTTATTGTTCTGATCGAGGTATTATGCATACTAAGACTGCATCATACACACCTCAGCACAATGGCATATCTGAACGAAGAAATTGTATAATGATGGAAGCTGCTAGGTGTATGATGGATCATGCGAAAGCACCAAAATAGTTGTGGGCAGAAGTAGTGGCTACATCGAATTATGTTCAGAATCGTATTCTGAAATCTCGAATACCGGATAAGAATCCTCATGAAATATGGTGGAAGTTGGAGCCAAGTCTTTCACATGTTTGGACATTCGGAGTGTATATGCACATACCAGACAAGCTGAGAAAGAAACTCGATGAAAAGACAGAACACGGCTTTCTAGTAGGATTTGAGTTACATTCATCATACTATCGCGTCTATGTAACCGAAACTGGCAGAATAAAAATTGTTTGAGATGTTAAATTCGATGAGTTAAAATACCTAGCAGACAGTGATCTAGTTGGCTATGAAATTCTCAAAAACTGTTATGAGCTATCAACGACGATAGAAGAAAAACAAGCAGAAGATGAAAGAGAATTACCAGATTTAGAGGGAGATCAAGATCGAGTGCCTAATGGACTCGAATCACTAGCTCGAATTCTTGTAGACGAGTTCGAATCAGAATCGAATTCGAAACCTACGAAATCGAACTCGAAACCACCTGTGAGAAGATTTGACAGATAACGAAAACCACCAGAAAGGTATGGTTAGGATGTTTTTAATACAGCCATCGAATTTTGTGGATTCTCTGAAGAACCTCAAACATTTGAGAAAGCTGTTAATGGACCAGATAAAGATCGATGGATTCAAGAAATGGAGGACGAAATGTCATCCATGTACAAGAACAATGTATGGACACTTGCACCTATTCTTGATGGAAGGAAACCAGTCAAATGCAAGTGGATCTACAAGATCAAAACAGGTTCTGATAGAGAGAACATCAGATACAAAACAAGGTTGGTTGCTAAAGGTTTTTCACAGAATTATGGAATCGACTACAGTGATACTTTCTCACCGATATTCAAACATATATCAATTCGTTTGTTATTTGCGTATGCAGTGGCTCATGATCTTAAAATCCATATTGTGGATGAGAAGACTGCTTTCTTGCACGCAGAATTGGAAGAAGACTTATTCATGGATCAACCACTTGGTTATGTAAACCAAGAATATCCAGAATACGGATGTCACATGAATAAAAACATTTATGGTCTGGAACAAGCAGCTAGAAAGGAGAAGCTAAAATCTATCTAGGCTTCAAAGTCTCTTTGGATCTGCAAAATCTATCTTTACCAACAAAAGTACACTCAAAAGATCATTGAAGACTTCAACATGCTCGAATGCAAAGGTGTGCATACCCCCATGATATCTGGAATAGTACTGAGCAAGGCAGATTGTCCGTAGACTCTTGAAGAAGAGGAACAAATGGCCAAAACACCCTATCATAGGCTGATTGGATCATTATCATATCTAGCAGACAACACTAGAGCTGATATAGCATTTGTAATATACAAGCTGAGCCAATATAATCATAACCCATGATCGTTGCATTGGAAGTTAGCAAAGAGAACACTACAATATCTCCAGGAAACGAAAGACTATGGACTGTGTTATTTGAAGAAAGCTGGATTTCATATCGAATCTTACAATGATGCAAGCTGGGCATCCATGAAGGATGATAGCAAAAGTATTTCAGGAGGTTGTACTATAGCATCTGGCATAGCCATACTCTGGATAAGCAAGAAACAAATAGTAGTAGATCAATCTTCCTGTGAAGCAAAATATGTAGCAGCAACCAAGATGGCAAACGAGCTGATCTGGATCAAACATATGTTAGAAGGATTTGATGAATCTATTTTTGAATCTTATGTCTTGTTAATATATAACACTTCAGCAATCTATCTTACGAAAGATCCTGTATTTCACTCGAAAACGAAGCACATAGCTATCAACTATCATGTTATTCGGGACTTAGTCAAGAAGAAGATAATGAAGACAATCTTCATACCCACAGAGGAAATGACAGTTGATATCTTTACAAAGCCACTAAGTAAAGCTTTGTTTGAGAAGCAGCGAAGGAGATTGGGGTTAATCCAACTGCCCACTTTGAGAGGGAACTGTAGAACAAATGATCGGACATATCTTGATTCTACTAACAAAATGTGCAGTTTACTTGACAAAGGATGAGAAAGAAACAAACGCGAACTTGAAACATTTCTACTCGTGCCTAACTCGAAAGATTCTAAAAAAATTCACAACATATTCTAAAAACGGTTTCTTGTTGAAGCTCAAAAAGATTCTCAAAAGATTTTTGTCACGAAATATCTTGTTTCCTGTTCAAAACTCAGATGTCGCGAAATTGTCACGAACAATTCGCGAAATATTCTGGATTGTACTTCAAGCTCAAAGATTGTCATCTGTCGCGAACAATTCGCGAAACACGAAAATGTCACGAAGAGACAATTGTTGCAAATAATTCGTGAAAGACGAAGCTGAGAAGAAGAGACAGACTGTCAACAGAAAATCAAAGGCCAAAAGACCTGTCGTGTAGCATTATAAATACATGTTCACTACTCGCTGTAACAAAACTCATTCAATCAGAGACACAACAGCGAGATAAGACAACAAGAGATGTATACCGATTCAGATTCAAAGTTATAAAAATTCGTTTTTGATCAATAGTTTCTTATTGTCTAAAATTGTCTTAAGTTGCCTCTTAATTCCACATATTGGTTTCATGAGTACATTCAAGCTACGACTTAGAAGTATGATTCATTGGGCAATAGCAGGTTTCACAATATTGATGGTGTAGGGTGAATTATTATGAGTTTTAATATAGTTATATCAAAGTTGAGCAATATTTTTAATTTTGACTACCAAATATTAAAATTTTCTATTAAAAAATAAAAATATAGCCCAAAAAACGAAAATAGCTCAAATGAAGAACTCTCAGATACACGCTTGTTATATTACTTCATTTGGTTCAGGGGAGAGAATCAAATAAAATAGATCATTGGATATTGGTGGCTAGGTTTTGAGTGAGTCCCATCTCCTTTCATTTTAATTTCTTGTCATAATTCTTTACTTTTTGCTAATGATTCTTTACTATTGGGACTCGACTCAACGTAGTACGTGCCATTAACATAACACAGCACACACACACACACCCACACACACACGCACGCACACGCACGCACGTGCACACACACACACACACACACACACACACACACACACATGCACAAATACATTATATACTGTGACACTTGTACTAATTTTGATTTGTACTTGTCACAATTACAACAAAAAAACGGAGACGCCGATGATTGTGGACGACTATGAAAGCACTGGAATGGCTAGAAAATAATATAGAAATTTTATATTCCTGTGCTGTTAGAGATGCGGATCATTTATGAGCATATGGTTATTAAATTTAGTCTGGTTTGCTGATTTGTAAGTAAGTCTCTAAAGACAATAATTTATTGTGGGTTAAATTTCGGATGTGAGACAAAGTTAGTGAATGCTACTTGACCTGATTTAAGGCAAGTAATATTGAAGGTCGTTAAATGACTGGGTGAAGACAAAACTTTGATATGTTGTAAGTTCACGAAGCAAGACCTGGGTTTTGAATTGTACGTGACTTGCATTTTTTAATGTTAGATTGACGTGTTTGTTAGTTTTATTAATTTTATGGGGGTGGTGTTCTCTCTCTCTCTCTCTCTCTCTCTCTCTCTCTCTCTCTCTCTCTCTCTCTCTCTCTCTCTCTCTCTCTCTCTCTCTCTCTCTCTCTCTCTCTCTCTCTCTCTCTCTCTCTCTCTCTCTCTCTCTCTCTCTCTCTCTCTCTCTCTCTCTCTCTCTCTCTCTCTCTCTCTCTCTCTCTCTCTCTCTCTCTCTCTCTCTCTCTCTCTCTCTCTCTCTCTCTCTCTCTCTCTCTCTCTCTCTCTCTCTCTCTCTCTCTCTCTCTCTCTCTCTCTCTCTCTCTCTCTCTCTCTCTCTCTCTCTCTCTCTCTCACTTTAGTCTTTTAGTTTCTTTGGCCCTCGCGATTGTTTCTTATGTTCGACGCTTTTACTCCTCTGTTTTTTTCCTTGGTTCTGCGGCGGTGGAATGGTGATTTGCCTGTTTCTTGCTGCGCACCATTTTCTTCTGGATGGATTTAAGGATGACTGCCTTTCCTTTTCCTTACATCTTTGTGTTGGTTTGGAGGCTACGTTCTTTTTGGCTTTCTGCATGCTTCTGGTGCTGTGGGACTGCGTGGAGGTCGCGTGTGCAATGGCTTCTATTAAGGTTTTCTTTTCAGCCCTTTGTTGTTTTTTAGTACTTGGTTTACTGAATTTGCATAGTTTTTTTAATTAAAAAAAGCTTTGTTTTTTTTGGTTGTTCCATTGTACTTGAATATTGTTTTTGTTTTATAGGCCTATAATGACTAGTTGTTGTTTTGTTTTTTATGCGTCTTGTTCATCTTTGTTGTGCTTGTTTTTAGTGTTTTTGTATGTTCTAGTTTGTCTTCTCTTGCCGCTTGGTTTTTTAGCTGTTGAGTATGTTTAGCTTCTTTTTGTGTTGTTTCTAGCTCTGTTGCAGTTCAGTGTTTTGCATGATACTTATAATGATGAAATTGCTTCACTAGATGGGAATAAACTTGGTTTATGTTATGGAAAAACCAACATTGTAATGTTCCCTTACAATGGTTGGCCAGTTAGACAGTATAAAATGTGGTAAACTTACTTTTTACTCTTAAGGCAGATTACTTACAGGATACATTTCCGCATCAAAAAATGGTCAGATTTTGACTTATCTGTGCAACCTTCTCTTATTACTTCTTTTGTTCTCTTTGAAGGATATTTGGGTTGTGTTTAGTCGGTGCCTTCTGTACTCGTGTTCCTTACCTTTCTTATGGTCTTTTGTTACTCGTGTAGTTCCTTTCCTCTCTTAGTAGTGTCTTCTATTTTTCTTTGAGTTCTTGTTTACTTTCTGTTATTCTCTATATGTTAATGGTTTTTCCTTTAATTGGCTTTTCGTATTTCTGGTTCTTTGCTTGAGATACTTTAGTACTTTCGTGCTTTGGTCTATATGTTTGTTTTTGACTTGTTTGTGTTATAGGTTCTTTGTTTGCTTTCGTGTTTCTGTTTGTGATGTGGATTTGTGTACTTAGTCTCAGACTTTGTTATAGTAGTTTTCAGCTATTTTTTATTTAGTTTGTTACTTATAAGTTGGGTGTCCCCTGTTGTTGTAGGAAGTGAATTATTGGCTGAGTTCTTCTTACTTTCTTTTATACTTCTTATTGGCCTGGTTTTCCTTTATTTAGCATTCCGTTTTGGTGTTTTTGTGGAATAAGTTTCTTGGTTTGTTCTCCTCTTAGCAGTTATTTGTGCTTCTTTATTCTGTCTTTATTTTGTGCTTAACCGTTTTTCCTTTGTTTGATACTTTTTCTTTTACTTTGATTCTTTTATGATAAAATATTTTTTGGGATTAACCCCTTTGGTTGTAATTTTTGGGAAATAGGCAATGTTTTAATTTACTATCTGTTTGAACTTCTTAAACTTAGTATTTTCAAAAAGTGACATTACGTTTTGCAGTTTTGTGACAAAAAGAAACTTTAAAATAACTCGACAACTGTCTATATACTTTGAGGCAGACGTTTATCTTGGTATGAAAAAGACGAGGTTATATTAAAATAATATCTGACGTCATTTTGGCTCAATTTATACATCTCTTATTCAGATGCATATAATTGACTTGTGTATGCATACGAGACTGCTTATACTTATGTGAATCAAAGTATGATGGTATTTATTTTTTGTACTTAATCTCAGGTTTTGTAATGAGATGAATTGCAAACTTTGTATATAGTTTAAAACAATAATATGGTGTAAGCCGGGAAAAAAATAGCAACTGGGACAATAGCATAGTTCTAATATACTATCATTAGAAATCCAAAAATGGCGAGCTTTTTTTTTCCATAAAATGACAACATAACTTTTTTTATTTTTTGTGGAAAAAGAAACATTGGAACAACCATGCAACTGTCTACACATTTTAAAACAATTGTGTATCTTTGTATAAAACAGCCAGGTTGTTATTAATATCATTGATCCCTGCAATTTTTTTATATAATATAAGGCAGTTTTTCATATAAGTATATGAATGTGTTATGACATGAACAACATGCCAAAATACACAGATTTATATGTATAATGCGCAAAATACCAGATATGCTCTTTTTTGAATGGTATAAGCAGAATACACAATGTTATTTTATCATGTACAAAATATAGATTGTGGAAGACTATATAGTTGTATATAATACTAATACTTTAAAACTTTTTTTGGACCAAAACAGGGCTGGTTGTGCACGAAGCAAGGATGTAACATGCATTTGTTTAATAGATGATACATTCTGAAAATCGTTACTGTTTAATTAGTTACATATACTTCTACTTGTATACAGATAGATATATACATGTATATGGATGTAGATACACATACTTGACTTCACAACTATGTTTAATATGAGGTACAAGCATACACGAAATGTTCATATGATTTGATAATATGGAACATCATTGGAATATGATAAAATACCACTACAAGTGTTGTGATTACCAAAACTAAACATATCTATGGATGGAAAATTGATAAAGTCAAAAGATAAAAAAAGAGGAATAAAAAGATGATTATTGCGTAGTATGAAAAAGATGATGATATAACTTTATTTCTGGTAATATGAAAATTCCATGTCGTATAGTACGTTTTCAAGTTGCGACATGGATAACAACTGAGAATAAGTGTAGACACCTATAGTTCCCACAAGAATACCCCTGTTCTTACTTGGATGTTTTTTGTGGATGGATGCAGGTGAGCTTATTCTCCTCAGGTTGATACGTACCATGTTTGGTATGGAAGGGAACTGTACGAGAACATTACGATTTGACTTATTTATGTAATTGTTAGTAGATTCTAGGGAATCTCCAAGTGTCGAGCCAAGCTGAAGACACAAGTTATCTCTCACCCATGACCGAGGAGGTCTCAGAAGGAAGGGAGCAGAAGAAGTTGAGAGCCGAGCATGAGAGCTGAGGAAATACTAGCTAGGAAGACAATGAGTTAACTATGTGAGCCTACATGGTGTATCCCAAAGAAGGAATGACCATGTTGGAGCTAGTAATGTTTCCTAGGCATTGTAAATAAAGGTAGACCCCCCTTAAATTAGTTAGAGTGAGCCACCTTTTGATGGTGACCTTTAGTGGAAGGGCAAATTCCACATGTAATTCTAATTTAGTGGAATTGCCACATGGGCTCCACATGGGCAGCCTTCTTGCTTATTTAAGAGCCCCCCTCTCTTGTGAGGGAGCTTTGATTTATTGTCAAGTTCTCTTGAGCAAATAAAGAGGATCTTCCATGAGTTCTTGATGATAGCTTAGCTCCTTGTTCATGGCAATGCTCTTGAGTGAGATTTCTATGAGCATGCTTGATTCCTTTGCATTGTGGATTAACTAGGTTCTTGTTTCTTGTTTCTTGCTTAGTTGTGGATTAGAATTCAGTTCTTGTTGGTTTGTGGAATCTTGTAGTAATCAGCATTCAAGTAAACTAGATAGGCTGGTTTGTGGTATAGATCTTGCGTACTCCCTTACAATCCAGTTCTTGATTGTTCTTGAGTAGTCTAAGCATCAAGTGATGAGTGTTTCTTGATTCTTAGATTGTTAAAATGTTGTTAGGAATCTAGTTTCTTGTTTCAGTAGTTAATCTAGTTCTTGATTGTTTTCTGATTTAGTAGTTAGTGGTAGGATTGCTCTCTGTATTGAACGTTGATCTTCTTGAGCTTTGTCTAGTTACATATGTAGCTGAGTATCGGATTTGAGTTACCCACTGACAGACTGGAAATACATGTTTAAACTTGAGTAATGCTTCTGCTCTGTAATAGTTCTAATAAGAAGAAGAACCACAAAGAACCATAACAACAGAAGTAAAGTAATCCAAGAAGAAGAAAGAGATAAAAGAAATGTGTTCACAAATTCAATGAATCTGTGAACATTTGTGCCGTTCCACAGCTACACACACTTTAAACCAACCATATCTCATTCACCTGTGTTGCGACACAATCGCCCTGAGAGCTTCTACATGTTCATTGCCGAGCTCATCACTTCGATCTTGACCGACGTCCTGCTCATTTCTTAACCAGAGTCTCACGATCCGCACCAAGTCGAGCTCCACGACTCAAGTCTGGACCAGACCACCACCTCATACCTCTCGACCGAACCACAGCTTGAAAATCCTAACATGTCTTGAGTTACACCTCAACCGTTGCTCATCGTTCAAATCTCGACCGGAGTAATAGCTCCAAATTTTGAACGAACATCTCTTTGACATCTCGACCGAAGGGAACCTTCAAATCTTAGCTAGACCGCCCTTTCGCATCTCATCCAGAGTGTTCAGTCAAAACTCGACCGAAGCACTCCTATCACATCTCAACCGGAGCATTTTGCTCACATCTCAATCAGAGTGTTCAGTTAAATCTCGACCGGAGCACTCTGTTCAGTTCTCGACCAGAGCACTCTGCTTAGATCTCAATCGGAGCACTCTACTCAAATCTCAACCGGAGCACTTGCTCGTATCTCAACCGACGTGTTCCATTAGATCTCAACCGGAGCACTCTGTTCAGATCTCAATCGGAACACTTGCTTGCATCTCAACCGACGTGTTCCATTAGATCTCAACCAGGGCATCTCAGTGAAATTTCAACTGGAGCGTTTTAGTTAGATTTCAACCGGAGCACTGACCTCGAATCTCAACCGGAGGCCACAGTCACCTCTTAACCGACGGCCTACTTAAACCTCAACCGGAGCTGAACCATCATGAAATCTCAACCGGAGTCGGAGCCCTTACTCAAATTTCGACCGACGGGCATTCATCCCCACTGTCCTTGACCGCAATCCACCACAATAATCTTACCGCTGTGTGGGAGTTCTAGTTCATAGGTGACCTTGCCTAGTCTCCTACTGATGGTAAAGGGACCACAATACCTTGGAGACAACTTAGCACACACTCCTGATTTGAGGGTTTTAGAGTCGACTGGGACTCTCAAGTAGACTTTCTCACCAGTGGAGAACTGCACATCCCATCTGTGTGGATCTGCATAATGCCTGGCTCGATCCTGGGACTGCCTAATGCTATGCTTAGCATGTTCTATCATCTGGTTTAGGTCCTCTAAAAAGTTGTTGGCTGATTCAACTTTTTCGTGTTTAAACCCTACAGCTGTGGGTGAGCGTGGCTGAAAACCGTACATAAGCATAAATGGGTTGTATCCCGTAGCTGAATCTTTTGTACTGTTATAAGCAAACTCTAATATCGAGAGATACTCCTCCTAATTAGTTTGCTTCTTGCTGACGTATGCACGAAGCATATCCTCCAGCACTTGATTTACCCTCTCTGTTTGACCGTCCGTCTGTGGATGGTCTGAGGTACTCATATTAAATTTAGTATGGAGATGATGGAATACTGCCCTCCAAAAATTTTTAGTAAACTTACTGTCCCGGTCGCTGACTATGCCGGAAGGTAGACCATACAATTTAAATAGCCCGTCTACAAACAACCTCGCTAACTCTAGAGCTCTAACGGTTGTTTTAGTCAGAATGAAATGAGCCATTTTGGTCAGACGGTCAACTGTGACCCATAAAGCATCATTACCCTTTTGGGTTTTAGGCAGGCCTACTATAAAATCCATGGAGATACTCTCCCATTTACCAGCTGGTATTTCTAAGGGATGCAACAACCTTCCTGTCTTTAAATGCTCTGCTTTGTTTACTTGACATTTCTGGCAACTGGTTACATACTGGTGGACGTCCTTTTTCATACTGGGCCAAAAAAATTGCCTACGAAGAAGCTCATAGGTCTTCTGTATGCCTGGGTGTCCCACACTAGGATTGTCATGACATTCATATAGGACCTGCTGCCTATAATCCTCTGAATTGGGGACACATACTCTATCTCTATAGAGCAAATACTCATCCTGAATGGAATACTGTTTCCATTTGAATCCTTGAGTCAACTGACCCTCAACCACTGGGGTTTGCTTGGGTAATATAGACTCAAAATCCTTAATGTCATCTGACGACGTATACTTGGACTCATCATCATCCTCAACGGAAGCTGCCGTATTCTTGGATGAACTGGCACCAGCCCCGGGAACTGGTTATGGAGTCTTTAACTGTCTGCTCTGGATTGAGTTCAAGATAGTAGAGAAGAATGCATCATGTTGGCATTTCTCTCTCAAGGACTCGAGTAACTCATTACGAATCTGAGTAAAACTCAGCTCGTTTATCATAGGCATTCTGCTAAGGGCATCTGCTACTGTATTGAATTTTCCACGTCTATATCTGGTAGACATGTCAAACTCTTGCATCAACTCTGCCCAATGAGCTTTTCGACCTCTAAGCTCAGGTTGATTGCAAAGGTATCTGAGACTCTCATGGTCTGTCAGGACCTCAAAGTTGGCACCATACAAATAATGCCTCCAAGTCTTAAGGGCATGAACTATAGAAAAGAGTTTCATTTCATAAGCATTGTACCTAGTCTGAACTGGCTCGAGTTTTTTACTCTCAAACGCAACTGGTCGTCCACCCTGAGTTAGCACAGCACCTACTACAAAGTCGCTAGCATCTATTTCGACCACAAATGGTTGATTGGGGTCGACGACCTTTAAAACTGGTGCTGTAGCTAAGGCTGTTTTGAGAGCATCAAAGCTCTCTTGTTGTGCGGACTCCCAAATGAACTCCTTTCCCTTCCCCTTAAGAAGATTTGTCATGGGAACTGCTATCTGAGCATATTCCTTGACAAATCGTCTGTAATATCCCACCAAACCAAGAAAGATATGAAGTTCCAAAATATTCTGAGGTCTCAACCAACTGAGTATGGCTTTAACCTTATTTGGGTCCATCTTAATCCCATCTGAAGAGATAATGTGACCGAAATATGCTACTTCTTCAACAAAGAGTTCACACTTGGATTGTTAGCATAGAGCTTATGCTTCCTGAGCAGTTGAAATACCTTTCTGAGGTGTTTTAGATGCTCCATCCTCGTTTTGCTGTAAACGAGGATGTCATCTAAAAATACGACTACAAACTTATCCAAGTATGGTCTAAGGACACTGTTCATCAAGGTCATAAAGGTAGCTGGAGCATTTGTGAGCCCAAATGGCATCACCTTAAACTCATAATGACTGTGGCAAGTCCTAAAAGCTATTTTTGAGATACCTTCCGATTTTATACGGACTTGATGATATCCCAATCTAAGGTCTATTTTGCTGAAAAACTTAGCCCCGTCGAGTTGGTCAAACAACTCGTCTGCTCGAGGCATAGGGTATTTATTCTTAATTGTGACTTTATTGAGGGCTCTGTAATCTACGCAAAGACACATAGATCCCTCTTTCTTTTTCACCAATAGGACTGGTGAGGCCCATGGTGAACTACTGGTCTGAATTTGGCCTTTCCCAAGATAATTTGTTAACTGCCTAGTTATTTCTTCATCCTCTATTCGGCTGACCCGATATGGAGGTTTAGAAACAGGTGCTGTACCTGGTACTAGGTTTATTACATGATCTACCTCTCTGCTGGGTGGTAAACCATGTGGCAAATCTTCAAGAAAAACATCTTCAAATTTAGACAACAAAGTTTCTAATTTATTGATTTTCTGCTGTATAGAACTGGAAATAGAAACTTCAGAAATAAACTGAAAGTCACATAAGAATATCTGATGGTCTTTGTCTCCAATTAGCTGACAGAGCTCTGAACTGCAGACCATAGGACTGTTGGGAACATCATGCTCCCCATGCAACTGGATCTCTCGGCCTTTATGCTAAAAGCTAAAGGTGTTCTCCTGATAATTTTTGTGGAGGGAAGGTCCTAAACTGTAGAGCCAATCTCTCCCGAGAACAATATCTATGCGATCCAGGTGCATTATCTGAAAGTTTATGTCATCTTGGTACCCCTGAATACCAAGATTCAACTTACTTACCATAGTTTCCCATATTCTTTTATCTTCACCCTTAGCTAATGAAACTATGTACCTACGCTGACTAGGTACTTCTGGTAGTTTAAGCTTTTTAACCAGGGTGTAGTTGATAAAATTACGGGTTGCCCCATCATCAACCATAACTCTTACTGACTGGTTACCAACTTTCCCATGCATACGTACTAGGTCATGCGGCCCAAAGCTGAAGGGTCTCGCTAGCATTGCAGAGGTCAGCTAGCAACAATGTTCATGATCTTCATGATACACTTTGATCTCGGAAGCTGCCGAGTCACTGGGGAAACATACAGTCTGAACAAGATGAACTTGTTTTTTATCTTTCTTATCTTTTTTAGTGAAAGGCCCCTTGGGACACTGTCTGACTGTGTGTCCCTTGCCCATACACACAAAGCACAAACGTTCTTGTTCGGCTTTCTCAAAATCATCTGGTTTTAAGGGCTGTATGAATCAAGGGCGTTTCTGAGGAGCTTCACCTTTAAATTTATCTTGGTTCTTTCTTTTTAAAAATTTATTTTTAAATTAAAAGTCTTTCTGAGGAGGCTGCTTAGAAAGTGGCTGTTGTCTCGCCCTCTTCCTACCCACTGAATATTTCAGCATATCTGAGAGCTTGCTCAAGGGTAGTAGGCAAGTTTCTCTGGACCTCTACTTTATATTCATCTTTGAGGCCATGAACAAATCCCCTGATTTTCTGGTAATCATCCATATTTTTAAGCTTTAAAATTGCTTCTCGAGATTTAACCCCTTCTCGAGAATCTGCCCAGTCTCCTGGAGATTTAACCACCACTTATAGGCCATAGGCCCTAAAGAAAGACTGGCCTCAATTGCTTGCAAATGGTCAGGGGTCTGTTTAAGAGCATGAATGTTCTTCCATTTGCTGAGGAAGGTTTGTAGAATATCTGCATTTCTATCCTTCTCTTCCCCATTAAAAGTAGGAGGCTTTAAATCTTTAAAAACATTGGGGTGAGACTGTAAAGTCTCACCTAAAACTGATGGAAGTGGAGAAGGGGATAACTGAGAAGTGGAGGGAAGGCTTCCTTTCGCGGAACTCCAAATCAAGCTTTTGAGTTCAGCGAACGAGTCGTCCACGCTGGACTTGAAATTGGCTAATGCCAACTTCAGTTCATCCACTTCTGTTACCAACTGGAGAAACTGCTCCTTGGTGACCAGTTCGTCGAGTTCTTCGGCGAACTGTTCCTATTCTTCCAATTCCATGGGTTTCTTCCCTTTACTGTAAGCCAAGGCTTATGTTTCAAGTTCGTCGAAGCCTCTCTCCGGGGGTTGATCAGGCTCCTGAGGAGTGGTCATCTGCGGAACTGAAAGAGAGCTACCTTAACTTCTGAAGGAAGAAAAAGTCTAAAAGGCTAATTTACAACTGTACAAGGGAAAGGAAAGATGACTTAGCTGTTTCTACGGACTGTACTTCCAAAGAAAAGATGAAGAGGAACCCTCTCAGCTCTTTTACCAAAGATTTCAGATCTGCTATCCCGGAAAATCCCAGTTTGAAGCTTCAAAATGGTGTCAAATTTCTCGGTGCTTGAGTTGAGTAGCTGACTGATCTGATTTCAGATGTGAGACTCCAACAAACTGAGTAAAAACTGGAAATATGCAAGAAAGTTCTGGAATTTTTTAAGTCCCTGCCCTCGTTGTCTGGACAGCAACCTGTCTGGCCCAATTTGTTCAATTTACAACCCAAAAATCCGCTTGAATCTCTGAGTTGACCTCAGCTGGTAGGTCGTTAGTCTGTGGCAATCAAGTTTGATGTTCAAACTTCCGAGAAATCTCAAAAAACAGGGATGAAATTCCACTTTTTCACCTCCCTGTCCAACGCTGGCCCTGCTAAGAAAATTTGCTTGAAAACCCCTCAAACTTCCTTGGATTTCTCTGAAATTTCAGAGGTAGATGTCTGATCCCACAACAATGGATCTGCTCGCTAGTTTCTACTCTAAATCCTTTCTAAAATCTCCTATCAGATGTGTGAAATCTGATATAGATTGCTGCCTTTCCAGTGATTTACCTACAGAAGGAATTCTACTTCCTACAACTGTAAATTCTCAGTGAATTTCAAGGGTTTGAAGGTTGCACCTACAGGGATTCTCCTCCTCTAATCTCTTCTGAAAAATTGAGAAACATTTCCTATCTTCTGATAGCTTTCTCTACTGCTGCTCCTGAACTCCCTAGAATGGAGATGGCTATGATACCAGTGTAATAGATCCTAACACCACAGTAGGGAAAACACTAACTCCTCCACCCAACCTTGCCTACTCCCTGATACAGAGTAAGCCCCTCCTAGCCCAGTGTGAGGACTGGTAGCATGCTACTACCAAGTGTCAGCCACGTGGCACTGACGTGGCCGACTACACGTCGAGACCCAACTGGGGGCCCTATCCTGCTGACAGGGTCCCTAGGCTGTGTTAGGCCCGCCATGGCTATGGAGTGTGCTGGGGCACACTACTCACACTGTCTTGCCCTGTTGGTCATGTACGCTGGACACGACCCTGACTGTGGTATCTGACCTATCTATGTTCTCTAGAGTTCGGCACTGGTTACGAGCTCGTAACACATAGACAGCCACAACCGTCCCTGACCGCCACAATTGCCATTTTACGGCCTACTACGAATACACCCCACTGTCATCGACTGCAACCAACCGCCATAACAGCCATCTTACGACCCACTACAAATACACCCCACCGTCAGAGACCGCAGCAGACCGCAATATTACGGACTACGAATCCTTCATCACCATCGACAACCCACAATCGACCATCACACACCGCAAATAGATCGCAATAGACCTCAATCGACCGTCACACACCCCAAACAACCGCAATAGTCCTCAATCGACCGCAACCACCACATTCCAACAACCGTATCCACCGTAACCAGAGTCCACAGGCATATTTACACAATCCTACGACACTCTACGAGCTGTCATGGATCGTCCCTACGATGCGAATACTACAGAGGACTATCCACCAGAGATGGTCTCCCCATCTACCGAACAAGCTCGATTTAACAGGTATTCCCAGATGAAATCCCAAGTCCAAGAGCCATCCACCAACCCATTCAACAGATGGGAACCTATGTGTTATGAAGCTCCATACGAACGACCACAATTTCATGTTGCCGAATCCTCACATGCACGAACTCACTTAAACGGAGATTTCACAAATAATGTTCCACGTACTAAAAAACGGACACCAAATCTAGACTTACCTAAGTACGATGGTAACACTGATCCTCAAAGATTTCTCCAAGTCTTTGAGAACGCCTGTGACGTCTACGACGAGACATCACCAGAGGCCATGGTACAACTCTTCTCGATGACCATGATTGATTGCGCATGAGAGTGGTTTTTTAACCTTGATCTTGAAGATAAACATGACTGGTTACTCTTGAAAGAGGCCTTTATCAAACAGTTCAAGCCTTTTCGCTTGATAGAAAGTCCTTTTTTCAAACTAAGTAATAGCAAAATGACAAAAGACGAAAAAGTACATGACTACATTGAACAATTTAAACGATTAAAAAGTCAGGTACAAGAGCAACCTACTGAGTCCATGCTCATCATTTGGTTCCTCGTTGGACTCCCACGATGGATATGACATGAACTTTGTTCCAATGATGAATATACATCATTGAAACAAGCCATGTCTGATGCCATTCGGGAAGAAGACGAGGGCTCAAAAGTGGATAAACCACGTGAACGGAGAGCACATCGTGCTGTCCAAGAAGCTCGACCAAACGATGATACACGAGAACAGTTATGGAAGACATAGATGGAGTTGCTTAACCAGCAATACCAACAACAGAAGGAGAAACTCACAAAAGAGTTTCAAAACACTCTTAAGTCTATCCAAAGTTCGATGCCAGGTCAGTTACCCACTGGCCAAATCCATCATAGACGAGAGAACACGCGGTGCCCTCACTGCCGAGGTACACACACTGGCAATGAGTGCCCTTCATACCAACCGGTCCCAGACACCTCCTTGATCAAATGTGAAATCTGCAACTTTATGGGGCATACTTCCCTTTATTGCTATTATAACCTGAGGAATCAGCCTCACAACCAGTCAGGAGGACATTATCAACCTCCTCGACAACCATTTGTTTCACAGCAACAACACACACCATATCCACCATGAAACAACCAAGTCCATATACAGGAGTTGCCCAGACAACCTAGACATGAACCTCCACCACAGCTGGCACTCTTAGGACCACCACCACGAGGACAACAGGATCTAGGAGCACAAAAACATAGACATCCTCGAGAGTCTGCCCACACACACCTGGTAGAAAACTCCTATGATCACTCACATAATCATCATATGTCAATTCCATCATCTAGCCATCACCAGTATCAAACCGACAACTCATGTTTGTGCAAACAAGATGAGTATTCCACACCACCAGAAAACCCAACACAGCTAGCCATCCAAGATGGTTACGCTATCGCCACCGGACCAATGAGCAACCACTACTTTATCTGTGGCGAAATAGGACATTTCATGACTGACCATAAAGTCAAAAACCAATACCATGCGGAATGTCCCGACTGTGTTCGCAAACACAACTTCAAAGACTGTCCTAAACAACCTAACAGGATCCTTCCAGCACGTCATATCACATCCGAACCTGTTAGAGTTCTTACTAGAGCACAACACCAACATCAAGAACAGCAGCAAAACCATGGAAAATCAGCTGACCCACATGGAAGCCATTTGACGGCCTCCACATTACCAAAAGATTACCTAGACCCAAAAGTGGAACAAAGGCAATACAACGAATTTCGAGATGCATTTTTGCGAGAGGGAGAACATACGGGAAGTCCGTTATCAGCTCATATCCCCGGAAAGGAGCAATCCCAACAGGGACTTGAAGTATTTTCCGACCTCCTGCAAGCTCAACTCACCATGCCATTCCATAGTGCTATCAAATCCTTCATCGGACTTCAACGCTATATTCATCGTAGTTTTCAGCTGTCTCCTATTCTTGATGAACAGCGAAAACCAGAAGAGATTTCTGAAATTCCTTAGATTCCTATGAATTTGATGAATATTTAGGTGTTGCGAAGGAGAATAACATCACACTACCTTTGTCCTATAAAGATTATCCCGCAGTATCTGCTATCCTCGATAGCGGATCAGACGTTAATATAATGGCTTAGTCATTGGCAAAATCATAGGGCTTCAATACCCTCGATCAACCACGATATAAACTTCGTATGACTGATCAACGAGTTATTGACCCTGCTGGTCATTTATCAAATATAAAAGTTCAAATAGCAGGTGTCAATTTCATCATCGATTGTGTCATCTTAGACCTACCATAAGATGCCAATATGTATAAACTCCTTCTTGGTACACCCTTGCTCCAGATGGCAGATGTTGTCCAAGACTGGAAAAACAACAAAATTACCTTTGGCAACCACGATAAACGAGTCACTGTTGACTCAAATGGCCATGTCAAGCCCGCCAAGGTATACGATGATTGGTCATCTACAACATATGACGAATCAGATAGTGTCCCGATCCAACCAAAAGGCCACTATACACGAACCATAGACATAATCAATTGGGGTCATGCACTAGCCACCGTGGACTGTGCGGATTCCAATCGATGTCGTATCAAAACGGCTGTAGAAGATGTGGATATTCTCCCATCTTCTATAGACATTGACACACCCATCATACCGCTTATGATGATAGACCCCATTCCTATAGCTTGGTGCCCAGGAGAACCTAGTGTCTCTACTGCCCATGTTTTGGAAGATGGTATTCTTTCCATGGATGATGTCGAAATGACGGATGATCATGTACTCCTCTATCTAGATGCTCAACGTTATTCGTCCAAAGTCATTCCTAAGGAGATCAAGTCACCAGGACCGTTGGCTCATGTCCAACTAACATCCAAAGTACCAAACATACAAGCATACAGGCCCAAACCCAAAGTATATACTTGGGATGTGTATCCTGACGAAGTCTGGGATACAATCAACGACGATATGGTAAGTGAGGCCACAACACCACCCATTCAAAAACCACAAAAACCTCGGTTACAAAAAAATAAAACTATCGATACAAAATTAACTGAGCGTCAAAAACAGACATTAGAGGAGTTCTAAATCCAAAAAAGACCCTTTGTGAAGATTCTTTTTATATTTTTTCTCAGTTTTTTCTTACACATGGACCAATCAAAACACTCAAATTTGAAATCTACGTAACGTAACTTTTTGAGACCACATTTTGATTCCACACTAAATGGCAAAACTTTTTAGTGGTAACTCCAAATTTGACGGAGTTTTGTGCATTGGAAAGCGCTCAACAAGGGCTTTCCAATGATATATTAGACGACATACTTCTGAGCTACGATTAAAAAGTTATGGCAAGTCAAAAGTATTAGTGTTATAATATTTTAATAATCTAAACTACATCTTGCATGAATTCTTAAAGGGTCTTTTTGGAGCTCAAAACTCCTCTAATGTACGTGCGAAGCTTAAACAGACAATAAAACCCTTGTCTAAGGAGACAGAAATCAAACAATCAGACCAAGCTTCCATGTCTGGTAGTAAATCAACTCAAATGATTCCCAAAGTCCCAGAACATTTTGTGGACCCACCTTTCGATCTTCCACAGAAATTCAAAGACTTTACATTGGATGACGTCGTTATCCAGTTACCACAGCCACATCGGGAACCTACACCAAGTTCCAATTCCTTTGAAGGACCTGCTAAGACAATTCCACTAAACTTTAAAGATCCTGACGAGGACATAGATCGAATGGTTCACATCTGTCATCAACCCAACTGTCTCATCTAGAAACTTTATTACGCAAATACAGGGATGTATTTGCATGGAATTATACCAAAATGGAAGGAATCCCCCCTGACATAGTAGTACATCGGATTCCTCTAGAAGACAATGCTAAGCCTGTTAGGGCTAAACCTTACCACAGTAACCCAGTCTATCGTGAGAGGATCGATGAGGATATTAAGAAATTGCTGGATGCTGGCTTTATTTATGAAGTCCAACATACTGATTGGGTATCACCCATTGTGGTTGTACCCAAGAAAAATGGCAAGCTTCATATCTGTGTCGACCTCAAGAACCTTAATGCGGTTACGAAGAAAGACCATTTTCCCTTGCCCTTAATGACCCAAATATTAGAGGAAATGGCAGAAGCTGAAGCTTTCAGCTTCTTGGATGGATTCAACGGCTATTTCCTTGTTCAAATAGCCCTTGAAGATAAACATAAAATAGCTTTTGCCACAGAGAACGTGGTTTATGCTTATAACGTTATGCCTTTTGGCTTATGTAACGTCCCCTCAACATTCCAACAGATCATGCAACTGGCCTTTCAAGATCTGTTACATCGGGTCATGGAGATTTATCTCGACGATCTAGGTGTACATTCTTCCACTGCTACGCACCTAGACTCCTTGGAGAAAATCTTCATTTGCTGTCGTAGGTTTGGCATCTCACTAAACCCTGATAAATGCCAAATATGGGTCACCCACGGGGTTGTACTCGGGCATATAATATCAAAAAACGGTACTTCTACCGACCCGTCAAAAATCATGGTTATCGTGGACATGCCCCTACCTGCAACAGTGAAGGAAGTATATGTCTTCCTCGGTCATACCAACTATTATTGCATCTTTATAATCGACTATGCTGGCAAGGCACGCCTCGTTTATTTAGTTGTGGTAGATCCGCGCTGGACCGAAGAACGAAATAAGGCCTTTGAGGAGTTGAAAATAGCCCTCACGACAGCTCCCATATTCCGCTCGCCAGATTACACGAAAGAGTTCCATGTGCATACTGACGCAAGTAAGTATGCCATTGGAGGTCTCCTTGCACAACCGGACGAGTATGGCAAAGATTTTCCTATACGTTTCTTAAGCAGGCAACTGGTGTCTGCTGAAGTAAACTATACCACTACCGAGAGAGAAGCATTGGCGACGGTTTATGCGTTACAACAACTACGACATTATCTGTTAGGCCAGACCTTTGATTTCTACACAGACCATCAAGCACTCCTATATATCGTTAATAAGTCCTGTAAGATGGGACGAATAGCTCGATGGCTACCGGATTTGGAGGAATCTAATTTCCGTGTAGTCGTTCGGAAAGGGTCCCAACATTTCATGGTAGATCACCTTTCCAGACTACCAAGTGCTGAAAAAGCAACCGCACCAGTCAACGATGATCTTCCTGATGCGTGCCTTTTTCAGATCGATGCTACACCCTTATGGGCTGAGGAGATCACTCAGTTCCTCACAACAGGCCGACTAAAAGAAGGCCTGCCTACAACGAAATTTTTTTTTTAAAACAAAAACAGCGCCCTTTCAGTTAATTGCGGGACAACTTTACAAAAGGGACGTTGACGACATTATTTGACGATGTGCTTATGAATCTGAGATACGACCGATAATATCTCAGGCTCATGAGGGCATTGGAGGTGGCCACTTTTCTGTTGAAGCCACAACGAAGATTATCCTTCGAGCAGGATTGTGGTGGCCATCTTTGTTCAAAGACACGTTTGCTATCATTAAAATGTGTGATGTCTGTCAATGAGCAAAGAAAAATACCAAAGAAGACTTCACACCATTGACTCCCATTATAGAAGGCGAAGCCTTCCATAAGTGGGGGATTGACTTTGTTGGACCAATCAGTCTAGCAGCAAAACATACCCAAGCTCGATACATCCTCATAGCCACAGATTACGCCACTAAGTGGGTGGTGGCTCGAGCAACGAAGGACGCCAACGCAAAAACAATTGCATGTTTTCTTTACGAAAACATTCTTACCCGTTTTGGTTGTCCCATAGAGCTTGTTAGTGATCACGACACACATTTTTTGAATGCTGTCATTGATAATCTCCTATGCCATTACCTTGTCGTTCACAGAAAAAGTACACCGTACTATCCTAGGTGTAATGGCCAGGCTGAATCAACTAACAAAACAATATGTAAAATTTTGACCAAGATAGTTGAAACTAGTCGCTCTGATTGAGAAACAAAACTTTTCTCAACTATCTAGGCTTACCGCACCACCCCGAAGAAAGCCATTGGGTGAGTTACCCCTTTCCACTTAGTATATGATCAAGAGGCGGTAATGCCTGTAGAATTCTTATTACCTTCGCTAAGAGTTACGGAAGCTTTTTCAACAGATCTCTGTGAAAAGGCTTCAATAGAATAACAAGTTAAAACCAGGCTATTTACGTTAGCCCAGTTATGCGAGACAAGACTAATATCTTATCACGGACAACTAGTTAACAAACGACGCCAAAAGGCCTAGCATGACCATCACCTGCGCAATAAAGATCTACACTTAGGTGACTAGGTGCTTCTTTATACATCAAAGAAGCACCCCAACAAATTGAAGTTCAGAAGTGAGGGGCCATGTGTTATTAACAAAATATTTCGTAATGGTGCAGTCCAGTTACAAACACTTGACGGGACACTCCTAGACACTATCATAAACAGTGGTTTCTTAACTCGACCTCACTCTGTTCACCCTCCTTTACATCATCCTATTTCGTTTACCACCCACACCGTTCTATCCAACACAACCATCTTCCACATATCTCCCTTTCCAAACCCTTTGATACATCACTCCCCACACACTTTCCGAACCATTCTGCACCGCCATTTCCCATCTCAACCGGAGCCCACTCCTTCAGATCTCAACCGAAGTCCTCCCTTCCCATCTCAACCAGAGCCCACTCCTTCAGATCTCAACCGAAGTCCTCCCTTCACATCTCAACCGGAGCCTAACCCTTCAAATCTCTCAAGGTGAACCAACTATGGGACACGACATGCAAGGCTCAAGCATGTGCTCAATCAATAAAGCCACGGAATGATGATGAGAATGATGGTGCAGGAAATTAAGGTGGACAAACTCACCCATCAGACGGTAGCTCAGGATCGGGTGGCCAGAGAGCCGATGCTGCTTCCATGGCTTTTTCCCGACCCCCTCCCACCTTTAACCCTTCCTCCTACTCTGCATTTAATTTTTCTGAAACATTCATTCCAACTTACCCAATTCTTCCATATCCCCTCTCTTCATCATCTCCTAGCAAAATAATGGGCCCATCAAAAAGTCCAACTGACACTTACAAAGCCCGACGGGACGAGTTCCTCCAACAACTCCACTCCCCCGGTGCTGCGTATAACTTGTTGATTCCACCTCCTCCTAAACCGTTCACCCCCGCACCCCTCTCCCCAGATCATTCCATCCCTGACCTTCCAAAAACTAACACTAACATGGGGGGTGATGATGACTTCTTGGTAGACCAACCAGAAACGAGAAGGTTCTCGCCCAGACCAGACACAAGTGCAGCTGAGCCATCGACAAGCGAGCAGGCTAAAGAGAAAGATATGGGCACCAAGGCCCTAGATGATTATCTGGCAAGGCCATCTCAGCTGCGTAGGACAACTTCACCTACTAGGCCCAGAGGCAAACTGGCTGACACAAGAGAGTCAGAGAAATTTGAGAGAAAATACCTCCCAACATGAGGGGAGGCAAAGAAGACATTGATCAAAGCCAATACTCCACCAGGGCCGAGATCATTGCCGCGCTACAACCGCAGCCAGAATGGCAGACTAAAGTCCTGAAAGATAACAGGTGGATTCAAGAATATTTGAAAGCACCAGCATGGAAGTGAGTGGATCTTTTCTACATGCCACTCAAACGCAGAAACCCATGGCCAGTGGAAAAGCCTCGAGTGGAGTTAGTAACCTAGCCAGTCATTCTGGGAATTTCAGAGAGAACTGATGAGTAAATTTTGTGGATAATAAGCACCTGGCTTTACGGAAGCGAACGAAAATCCACGCTTTTTCAAGTGCCAAGCGGACATCACCGGTGTTGCAGTGGGTCCTGCAACAGATTAGGGGTGGATAATATTAGCAGATTCTAGGGAATCTCCAAGTGCCGAGCCAAGCTGAAGACACAAGTTATCTCTCACCCATGACCGAGGAGGTCTCAGAAGGAAGAGAGCAGAAGAAGCTAAGAGCCGAGCATGAGAGCCGAGGAAATACTAGCTAGGAAGACATTGAGTTAACTATGTGAGCCTACATGGTGTATCCCAAAGAAGGAATGACCATGTAGGAGCTAGTAATGTTTCCTAGGCATTGTAAATAAAGGTAGATCCTGCTTAAATTAGTTAGAGTGAGCCACCTTTTGATGGTGACCTTTAGTGGAAGGGCAAATTCCACATGTAATTCTAATTTAGTGGAATTGCCACATGGGCTCCACATGGGCAGCTTTCTTGCTTATTTAAGGGCCCCCCTCTCTTGTGAGGGAGCTTTGATTGTATTGTCAAGTTCTCTTGAGCAAACAAAGAGGATCCTCCACGAGTTTTTGATGATAGCTTAGCTCCTTGTTCATGGCAATGCTCTTGAGTGAGATTTCTATGAGCATGTTTGATTCCTTTGCATTGTGGATTAACTAGGTTCTTGTTTCTTGTTTCTTGCTTAGTTGTGGATTATCATTCAGTTCTTGTTTGTGGAATCTTGTAGTAATCAGCATTCAAGTAAACTAGATGGGCTGGTTTGTGGTATAGATCTTGCATACTCCCTTACAATCCAGTTCTTGATTGTTCTTGAGTAGTCTAAGCATCAAGTGGTGAGTGTTTCTTGATTCTTAGATTGTTAAAATGCTGTTAGGAATCTAGTTTCTTGAATCTTATTTCTTGTTTCAGTAGTTAATCTAGTTCTTGATTGTTTTCTGATTTAGTAGTTAGTGGTAGAATTGCTCTCTGTATTGAACGTTGATCTTCTTGAACTTTGTCTGGTTACATATGTAGCTGAGTATCGGATTTGAGTTACCCACTGACAGGCTGAGAATACATGTTTAAACCTGAGTAATGCTTCTGCTCTGTAACAGTTCTAATAATGAGAAGAACCACAAAGAACCGTAACAACAGAAGTAAAGTAATCCAAGAAGAAGAAAGAGATAAAAGAAATGTGTTCACAGATTCAGTGAATCTGTGAACATTTGGCGCCGTTAGCATTTTTTGTTGTTTAGTTTTGTTAGGTTTAAACACACACACACACACACACACACACACACACACACACACACACACACACACACACACACACACACACACACACACACACACACACACACACACACACACACACACACAGTCTCACAAACGAAAAATTCATAAAACTGCCATAGTTGAAAATAGTCATAGAACTACAAAATAAATTCAAGCTTACTTAATTTAGCAATATTATCATATCCTCAAAATATGAGGTAGTGTAAACTCTCTAAAAAAGTCTTATGGCGAGGATTGTGGCAAAAACATCTATACTATGTTGTAATGTTTTGTATCTTTAAAGTCTTAAAGGTAATATTCTATGTAGACTAAGTAGCCATCCTTTGTGCCAAAGTTTTGATATATATGATTTTCTAATGTGTTTTCTTTGAATGGAAATTGGAGTAGACATGTACCACCTTCCAGTGGGTAGACATATATTGATAGCTTTCGTAATAAGGAGAAAAAGTTTGTTGTGTATGTTCTTATTTCTCAAACATTATTAGACAAGCATGCAAAAATTTCCCTTGTATATGTGTTTTTTTTTAAGACTTATAGTGTTATTTGGATAACAACTTAAACATATCAATTTAAAAGAGATTTTTAGAGTTTAAAATTGTTCCTCTCCTCTTTTGATTCTTAAAAAATAATATATACTTCATATTCAAAGGACCTTGACTTTTCCGCACTTATTGCAAATAAGTCCTAGATTATTTTAGATTTCAATCTAGAGAAGATTTACTACACATTGGTTGTTCTTTGCATTAATAAACTTTTCATTGTTTGTTGATCATATTGTGCCCTTGCCATTGTGCAATTACACAATGCTAAATACTCTAAGTGAAAAATATGCTTAAACATATTGTTTTTTGTTCTTTTATGAGTCAAGATGTAGCATTATTAAAAACAAAATAGCTCTATAAGGATTAGAAAATTGATGAGATAAAATTAGACTTAGACCTTGTATTTTCTAATATCATCGTTTACTCAGCAGTGTGCTAATAAGTGTACTGACATTGAATAAAGAAAACATGTTATCTGATTAAGGCAATGATCATGAAGTCTAAATAGCTCCACATGACTTTTTGTCATATGTCTAATTCAGTTTTTCATGGAATATCATTATTTCGATCATACCTTATATGATTGATGCAAGATAAACAAAAACCTGATAGAAAGTTTTTACTTGATTTTGACTTTTCAATATTTTTTGAACAAACATGACTCAACAGTTCCAATTTTTAACTACTGTATGCAATATTGCTACATTGAATTTCAAACATAGATACATGTATCACTTGTCAAAACAAGGTCAAATATAAAAGGATTTATATTTATC
This sequence comes from Diphasiastrum complanatum, assembly GCA_029204225.1. Lineage (NCBI taxonomy): Eukaryota > Viridiplantae > Streptophyta > Lycopodiopsida > Lycopodiales > Lycopodiaceae > Diphasiastrum > Diphasiastrum complanatum. Next base: position 13,608,513 of record CM055104.1, on the reverse strand, counting down.
TAAGGTATACAAAGTTTCGGGTTGATCTTCGCTCTATTATGGAGAGGACACATGGTCACAAGCCTAAAAGTTAGAGAGCTCAACACAAATTCGAAAATTAAAAGCACTACTTTGTTGTTGTTAAGTTTATAGTGTTTCATGGTCAACAACATGGCAAAGGTAAATCTCACATATTCATTAGATTCTGAAGTAAACCATTTGTAGATTGGTGCTTGCACTTTGGACAAGTTCTAGTATGCTTTTGGCATATTATTAGCTTTAGATTGTCACTTGTATGTAGAATGTAAATTCAAGACTAACAAGCTTGCCTACATAAAATGTATAGATGGTGCCATGTTACCTACTTAGATATTTAACATGAATATGGTACTAAGCATGTGGGTGATGGTAATCTAACACTACCTAGTCAACAAAATCACCAAACAACATGAGCTTTCATGAAGTTACATGATGAATTGTGCTAGCAACTAGAAAATTTCCAAACTCAAAATTAATTTCTAATCATAGCCACATGTGTATAACAATTATTGCCAACATCATGCTCCCAAAGCAAATGGTTGATCAAGAGTCAAAATGTGGCCTCAATTTTGTAGCATGGAGGGGTCCGAGTTGCGCTTTCCATTCATATTTTATTGTTTAGTATACACAAGATATAGTTCTATTAATTGATTGTAAAGTAAATCAAGAAGCACCTTTTAAGTTTGACTATCTTCACAAAATACCATTAAGATGTTAAAGATAGTCTAGCATTTGAAACTTAAGGCCAATATCATTCCCATGCAAGTGAAAATATTCTCTCAAGAGGATGCCATTCATTTTAGACGATTATTATTTTCTACAAAAGGTGGTTGGGAATCAAAAACAATAACTCACTTGAATTTATGGCTTGTTTTATGGCATCCAAATATTTATAATCTCCACATGAAGCCATATAAGGTTTATCGTTTGAATGTCATTCCAATGCAAAATATGCCTAGAATATGCTTTACGTATTGGAGAGAGAGAGAGAGAGAGAGAGAGAGAGAGAGAGAGAGAGAGAGAGAGAGAGAGAGAGAGAGAGAGAGCACATGCTTATGTTTGAAGAGGTGGTCTCGCTCATTGGGGGCACCCTCCTCATCTTTTACATTAGAACCTTGGGAATGGGATATGTTATCCTGTAAAAATTCCATTAGAGAATCCTATGGTGAGATCTACTTCGTCATATCTTATGGATGGACTTCCCAATGAAAAGGTCAGTGGATATTTCATTCCCTAATATATTCAACTCACAACACAAATTTAAATAGCATATTCTATGCCGGTCTTGCTATGTTTTTTGGTTGGATTCCTTGATGAAAATGTCACTCAATAATCCATTCCCCTATTATAAAATATAATGCCAAGTGATCATTTTTTACTTTGGATATTAGACCTATGTTCTTAACAAAATTTGCCGCTCTACAAACTAAACTTTGCAAGAAAACACCCATGGCAATGCTAAAGCAAATCAAAAGACACATAAGTGAAATGAACTAATAGTGCATGAACTCCAAAAAGGAAAGAGATGTAATATAAAGATGTCACATTTTGGCAATTATACAAGGGAAGGCTGGCTGGGGCCTTATGCCATGGTCATGGGCCTTGCTCTCATGCTCCCCTCTTTCCAACGCCTTCCCTTTCACATGAAAGTCATATGGGTTTTCTTGGAGTGGATTCCTCATCTTGACTCATATGGGTTTTCTTCGAGGAGCGTATTCCGCATCTTGAGTTAGGTTTTCATCATCAATCATAATCTTGAATCTAGCCTTGTGCATTGTCCCATGATGATGGTGGAGCCATGCACCTCTAGCCCTGTTTTTTCTAAGGAGTTTGTAATGTGAAATTGCATCAAACATGTTCATAAGTGATTGTATGTGCGTGTCTCACCCACCCATCATATTCAAAAGGAATAAACTACATCTATATGGATCTATTCATATACATCTATATATGCATATAGATGTATATGTATATATAGATATATTGGTTTTTTATTTCAAGACCAGTAATCATTTCTTGGCACTTAAGCAATAATGGTCATCTATTTTCAGTTATTTTACTTCTTGTTATGTTATATCGGAGAGAGAGAGAGAGAGAGAGAGAGAGAGAGAGAGAGAGAGAGAGAGAGAGAGAGAGAGAGCAGTTTGCACGTCGGAGAGGAGACTTGAGTGTAATGGCGATGGATGACAACAGCATTACTGCATTAGCAGGCGTCATGGTGTTTGGTGCAGCTTGTAAATTAATTGTTCAAGTAGAATATCAGAAAATTTTTCAAGAAACTAGTAGTGGGTTCGTGTCAAAGGATTGCGTGATCAAAGGCAAATATGCAGGAATCAGTGCATGAGGAGTTACTGTAATATTGGGCAGCTTTGTTTCGAGCAAAGACTGGCTCTACAAAGGATAAATAAAGACTGGAGTTTGATGATATGGCGTTGGCAAAAGGATAATTATTGTACTAAATAGCAAATGAAGGTCTGTTTTCAGGATCCATGAAACTGAAGCTTTTAGAGGTAGCCCACGTATCTAAATATACGCGAGACTGAAGAAAAGGCAAAAGCAGACGGATTGATTGAAATAGTAGTGTATATGCAGGTATGGTGCCTAAATTTGGGAGATTGCCTTGAAATAGACTAGCTAGGAAAAAGCATCCATGCTCCAAAAGCTTTGCAATATGGGACACTGCAGAGGACTCGGTCCACATATATAATTCATCACGCTTGATTGTAGTGAGTTAGAGGCTTTGAAGCAGCGACAAAGGCATGGCAGAACTGGGTGGATTGTTGCAAAGAAATTGATTTTCTTCACAGCTTGCCAAATTCAAATAGACAACGCCGATCATTTAGAATTTTTCTGCCGGGTATATTGTGAGAGTAAAGAATTATGAAGCTGTAAGGATTGATCCATTCTAGTGCTGCCCTCTTTCGACTAGTTCTCCCTGCATGTGTCTACTGTGTAGATTCACATAAATGCTGTGAACTAGTGTACTGTCATTTTATAATCTCTTCGTAGCCACTGTGATGGACGGATTACCAGCGGTATACGATCGGATATGAAGCAAAGACAAAGCAACTTGACGCTTCTCTACCACACATTTTGGATTGCTTCTTTTCCTACTAGCGACTTATTCATTTTTGGATTGCTTTTTTCCTACTAGTCACATATCCATCCTTTGATTTAGAGCGGAAGTTTGATTGCCGAGAAATATGAATGGGTCACTCTGGTCATGCGGAAGCCACGGACTGTATGGCAAGCCAGCAAAGATCTTATTTGTCTGTCTGTTTTCGGTTATGGTGATTGCCATCCCCTACCTCATTCAATACCAGCAACTTCTCTCGCAGCAATTCTGGATACCGCAACTAGCGTTACAGCGATCCTCGAGCATACAACTTGAGGGTCGATCGGAGAGACAACAACCTACTTTTAAAGGCGACGCTTCTTCACTCTACGATCAAACCATTCTTTCCTCCGCTTTCGATAATCATAGTTTATCCATCGATCAGGCAAGCCCAGCTGAGAATCGCCCAGCCAATTCATCAACAATACTTGATCTAAAGCAGGTGCGTTGATATGTAACTCCTCTTCTTTCTGAGAATCTGATTCCAGAATCAAATCAGCAGTCTCCATTAAGGATATTGTTAGGAAAGGAGCGGTACTAACCTGGCCTGATTTGGAAAGACTTACGGTTTTCCTTCACTAATTCTCGTGGCTTGTAGCAGGATCAGAAAGATCGCGTTGCAATATGTCTGGTTGGTGGGGCAAGAGCATTCGAGCTGACAGGACTCACCATCGTAAAGTACGTCCTTGATGTATACAATGGCGCTGATTTATTCTTGCATGCTCCTTTGGATCTAAACTCTTACAAGTTTCAACTGCTTGAAGGGCGATCAAACCTAGCCGCTATCCGGATCTTCAAACCTATAAAGCTACCTGAAACTCAGCTTCGAAAAGAGCTTCTGACCTCAGCGGGATCGCCAAGCGGTATCCAGGTATGCGGCCTGGAAAGTCATTCTTCAAGTTAATAAGCTTGTATTTTTATGAATGCAAGGAATTGTAAGTACGCATGGTTTTACTTAACCATCTCATGTTGGCCAGATATCCTAGATCTAGACTACTGCATCTGAATCAGCCATTGATCTGAATAATGCATAGAAAGCTGTTGGTGATCATCTATGGACATGCACAGTTTTGCAAATTGACTTGTCAATGAACTCATATGAATGAATTAATATCTCAGCAACCACAAGAGGTCGAAATATTGAAATTTCTCAGTAGTGATCAGCAATTTCTGTCACATTCTTGTGGATACAACCTGTTCTGAATTGGGAAGTATCCTGTGGTCAAGTAGCATGTGTTTGCTGGTACATTGTCCTTGCTGTTCACTCTTTATGCTACGCGTGACTTTCCATCAGCCATAGACAATGTTGTTGCTCAGTTCTAGTTGAGTGTAAATGATTTTATCCTGATACCATTCCATGAGCTCAATTTTCAGCTTTGTTCTACTTTGCATAGGGTTTGCTACAATACTTCAATTTGGTGGAAGGATGCTGGAAACTGATAACAGATTATGAGAAGAAGCACAGTTTCAGGTACAAATGGATCATTCGGACCAGAGTGGATGGATATTGGAATGGACCTATTCCTGGTATTTCTTCTCTGATGGAAGGAAGCTACTTGGTTCCATATGGATCCCAATTTGGTGGCTTTAATGACAGGGTTGGCATTGGAGATCGTGAAACTAGCAGAGTTGCATTACAAAGGTTGAGCCTCCTTCCCAGACTCTACAATCAAAGTTATAGGAAATTGAACTCTGAAAGGCTTTTCAGAGCACAGATGATAAGTGCCAAAATTAAGGTCAAACTCAGAAGATTTAATTTCTGCATATTGAGCTATAGGCATTATGGTTTACCCAATGGAGTTTGGAATACCCCAGTTGCCTCCATTTCCAGTAAAGGACCACTTAATGGTGCAAAGTGTAGGCCATGCACTCCTCTATTTTCTGGGCTCCAGGCCAAAGCGATTGCTGAGGCTTTGGATAAGTCTTGGGGCTGGACTGGCCCCACTGATGGACTAGAACTGTGCGATGCTCGCCACAATTGGGAGCAACATTGGGAAGATGCATATGACATGGCGGCTGGGAGTGAATTTGCTGCCATCAGAAAATCACTTACAGAACAACCTTTGTCTGAGTGTATCAAACAAGTAGATCTCTTCCGACAGCAATGGGAAATTTGGGATGCACCATCATCAGATGTCATCTGCCTGGAAAACAACAGGGCAACTCCACATTATCCAACGCCTTAAAATTCGACGTGAAAAAAAGTGTTGTTCCAGGGAATGCAATCAGCAAGTTCTTTTTTCAAGCATTTTTGAGAAGATACTTAAAAATATTATACACCATAATTATAAGGACCCGACCGGCTTACTTCCACTGTAACACTGTATAGAATCAGAGTGTAGAAGCGTCAAGAAAAAAGCTGAAGTCAATTTCTTCAAATTCTGACATTACCATTCCAGACCAGTTTCAAAACTTATTGTTTAACAAATGCTTTTACATGATTGCTTATGCAGCTGCTCTAAATAGTTGTAGCCTGTGATAGTCAAAGTGAGAACTGGCTTGTGATCGATCTAAGAGTAAACATCACAGAATGAAAGAGATCTAATAGTCAGTATGTTTGGTCTTCTTAGTTTAGCATTCAGTACGCTTTGAGGTATGTGGCAATTACTAAAAATTAAATAACCTTCAAATGTTCTGTAATTTACTTAAAAGAAAACACATGTTCCAATAGATTGTGTATGTAAGCATATAAGATGAATCATTTTCAAGGTACCCAAATCATTCGGATAACTTCATTCACTAAGACTATTTTCACAATCACATCAAGAACTATAATCTTGATTCTTTACTCACGCAATATTGAGCAATTGATTGAATCTGAAGATATTATTTTTTTCCAAACAACATTGATCTGAACATGTAAATTTAGCAAAATAAGCACCTCACATGGATGATAGCAAAAATTTCCATCACAAGGCTCAATTTTTGCAGTAATAATTTTGTTTGTGGGAGCTAAGGACCTTAGAAACGATTGAATATTCAATAATACTGATTAAAACAATTGTATACAAAGGATGTCAGATCGATAGATGGTCAACAAAGTCCTTATTAGTTTACAGCAACAAGGACTAATGAAGAGCAAGCCTGCATGATATCAAGTCAATAAAGTGAGATTCAATTGTACCTTGATAAGCGATATAACGTTTTGCCTCTCATATGGACCCCACCCTATTCAAGTTGATGAAGTACATTAAGCGATAAATTTTCCAGTCTGGGCTTCACTCTCTATAAGTTATTAACATCACCTTCATGTAAAACACCTTAGATGAAACATTGGGCAAACTATTACCTAACTCAAGAGATCAAAGTTAAAGAAAATGGCAATTATAGTTTTAATTTATCCACAGTCTCTTGTGGAAATTCATAAATGCTTCTTGGTACAAATACTCTTAGAATCCAAAATTATAAGGTATAACAGTTCATTCAACTAGAATCTTTGATGGATCCATTAAGATTCAAAAAATATTTAAACTCACCTCTGAGTACCCTAGATACTCCGAGTACTCAACTATGAGTACCCTAGATACTCCCTTGAGTTCAATTCCCCTGTTTCTAGCATCTAATGCAAGTAAATAGCAACCATTCAATCTTAATAGATTTGTATGTCATCTATAACAACCGGAGATCTAATTTGAAAACCATACACAACCACTTACAAACCATAATCTGCAGTAGATTACCATTAAGCAAATTCTCCATAAATAAAACAACTTACTTTATGAGAATGCTTGTGAGACTCAAATGCTCTCAATTCACTGGAGTAAAGAGATTTAGATTTTTCAACATACCGGTCTGAATTCTTGACTCGGTCAATAGATCGAAAATTGCTTACCACACTTAAGATTGACCATATTTCCTTGCAATCCTCAAGTAATAATTAAGCATCTATTTATGATTCGTCAATCACAAATATTTACATCCTTATTATTCATCAATCATAATTCATTGGAATCCAAAACCATACATAATCATTAAAGGATATTGGCATATATGTCCAAACATATCTCATGAAATATAAGAATTATTCTAAAATCTTTTCCTCTAGGAAAATTCTAAATTTTAAGAATATTCTCCAAACAGGATTCTTAACAGAAATGCGAGATATTCATGTTCTATATGCCATTGGTAATTAAAGATAGAAAGCAGACCAAAATGATATTGATAAACATCTTCAACTACCTTTTAACTTTGCAAGTATTTGTTCTAACAATACTTGCTCATATGTTTAAGTGCACCGAATAAACCCAATAACTAAGAATACATAGTAGATCAATACAAGATTAACCGTGCACACATGAGAACAATCTCACTATGACCCAGTACATAAACACATCATTATCTAGTAGATTTCTCCAAAATCTGCATATGTTACGCACATATCTCACTAAGAATCTTGTAACTCAGCTACCATAGAATTTCTATTTCTCATGAGTATATAACATATCTGGGAAATCTCTGAGACGAAGAACAAATCCACTCTCATGAGTTTTCCAACCCAGCTTATCTCTTACAACATAATTTCTTCAACTTAATCAACCTCTCCCTGATCCTAGTACTCAAACTAATATTAGGTTGTGTAGGCTGATATTCCAAGGAATATTCTAGCCGTCCTACAGAACATCTTTAAAAATACAAGCAGAATAGGAATTTAACGTAGAACTTGCCCATCAAGTTTAGGCTTTTATGTTATCCGTAATGGCTTAAGTTATTCAGTTCTAAGTTTAAATTGTCATGGGCACTGCACATAGATATGTAATTTCAAGTTATGTAAAAGTTAGTCACAAAGGCCTATTGTCCCATGGCACCAATGTGATTCAAAGTTAAGTTAGTCTGTGTGGCTTACTTGTCCCAAAGTTCATTTTTGTAAGTGACCACCACTTCAAGTATATATAGGAGTGGAAGAGTCCATTTTCGACAAGAACCTCATTTGCAATACATGTCTATCTTGTCTCTGAGTGTTCTCCCTTGTGTGGTTTCATGTATTGTGTTACTTCACATTGTACTGTACACTATTTATCTTGCAACAGGTTAAGTTAATGTAGGCCCTCCATTCTCTAGTAGGGTAAGCCTTAAAGGAGGAGACTTAGATTAGGGTTTTATCCTTTAGGTTAAGCCGTCCTTTGTTAGTTGCTAAGGGAGAGAGAAGAGAGAAGAGTGGATCTTACCTAATACTCACCCTATGCTCATAGTGCTCTTCCCACCCTCTTGCTCAAGCTAGTTGGAGAAACCATAGCGTAGACTAGTTGGGAGACCGCCATAGTCATGCTAGATGGAGTCATAGCCGACAGAGGATGCGAAAGATACAACATTGGCGCCGTTGCCACTCTCTTCTCAGTGATAGCAAGCTAAGGATCAATCGGCCCGCTCCGTATTTGAGAGAGGGGAGCCATCCTCAAGAAAAACTTGCAAGAAAGGGGGTTCATATCGGGTTTTGAGCAACAATCCGAAATGGGGCCACAAAAGCTCCGCCACGCATCTTCTCGTTTATGTTCGTGCTTCTGGTACAGCAATGGCCCATCGCGCCGCCTCCTTCTGCTGTCCTGCTGGTTTGAGTTACATGCGAAGTGCTCTTCTCACAGCTATAGGCCTCAGTTCTTCCAGCCAACATATGGAATTGGGCCGATCTTATGTTACCTTCCATCCATCTAGGAAAGAGCCCTTTAACAACAAAATAGGCAGTCTGGGCGCTACAGTTGCAGTCGGATTAACCAAGATTTTGTTCATCTAAGTAGCAACAATGTTCCTAGATTGATCGGGGCATCAGCCGCTGCTTTTCATCAGCTGTGTTGCCATGGGGTTCTATTTTCGAGATTGGATTTCTGCAGCATCAGAATTCATTTGTCCAGCTAATCTACCAGGAGTTCTAGCTCTATGCCCCAGCTGCTCATTTGTAGCATTTGATTGATTTGGGAGGAGCAGCTAATTTTTGAGGCCATAACTTTTGTAGCTCATCCTTTCCCTGATATCCTTGTTTTGCAGCAACATCCTTTCCTTGAATATCTTTCTTGTGCTCAGATTCTGTTTTTTTAGGTGTTCAAGGTCCGTTAGAGCTCTTTCTCAGCCATTTTTTCAGCTGCCATCAATCGTTTGTCAGAGAGATGTGTCCCCACGTTTTTCAGAGGTTGTGGGAGCAGCCATTATCTGCTTCTGATTTGATCTTCCACAATTTTCAAGGTTATGCACAAAGAGCCCAGTACATCAAGTGCTTGACTTAGAATGAAATCTAGGCTTCAATATTCAGTTGCCACTTAACGCTGGTTACCAATCAACATGGCATTGAACTATAGCGCGGGTCTAAAATACTAATTGTTGAGTGTAGTTGCCAGTTTTGGGCATTTCCAAGTCATAAGATCCATGATTTGAGCCTGTGCGAGTATCAGAAAGAATTTTTTTTTTTTCTGATTTCTACATCCTACATGCCTTTTTCTTGGAAAAGGGTGTCTTGAAGCGTTTTCTGCTTAATTTCCATTCAAGACCAACTCGCACAGTTGATTTTTGGCATTTGCAGGACTTAATATCCAATGTTTATAGCTGTGCGAGCTCCCAATTAGCAGCTCACATGGATTTCTTCACTTAAACCTATTTTTTTCATTTCAAATGTGGTTTTCAGGTCTAAAGAAATTCGCACACCCACAAAATCGACAAATCTCAGTCTGATCTACATCCTAGGCCCCTATGCGAATTGAGAGTTGAAGGTGAGAAATCAATCAAAATTCAAGTTTCTGGCTTACAAAGCCAAGCTAGGTACTCGCACATCCACGAGCAAAAAGGGTGCCACCACAAAATGAATCTCGCTGATCGGCCGTTACAGCCCACGCTACCACTCAGATTTCAGCCATCTCTATGGCAAACAGATCTGTTATGCCGCTAGGACTGCCCTTGCAACACTGCCATCGTTGGAACATCCAAATCATGCCTCAATGTGGCAAACAGCCCATGATGCCCAAAGGCGGCTATCCAAGCAGACTTCAACTTTCCATTCTGCAAGTGAATTTGCAACCATTGGGTTAAATCGTTATGCAGCCGATAATAGTCATGTAAGTTTATGGAAATGATGAACATGTATTCATTTGAGGCCACTAAAACCCAAAAGGGTTTCTAAGCAATAAGGAAAAATCAAACCCTCCAAAATATAAGGATCTATAACATTGGGAAGTGGGCGAGTACCCTATGAGATGACATTTTGACCAGAACTTAATTTTTAACATGTGCTAGAAAATACGCTCTTCCACAATTTGCACAACCTAAAATATTCTTCCAAATATCAGTTTGCACCCCAAAATCATCTGTGCGAGTTTGTTCCAGAGTGTTCTAGTAATTTTTCTCTTGAAATTGAAATTTTTGAGTGATCTAGGATTTGAACAACTCACACAACTACGCAAATAACTTATCAAAACTCGCACACACGTTTCTAATTACAAAGCCTTGCTAGCCTTAAGCCCTCAGCCGACGAAGACATTCGCGAACTCGAAGATCTGGAGACACGAAGCACGAAAAGTTTCGCGGACATGAAAGTCAAAGAAAACGAAGACGAACGGTTCGCGAACACGAAAGTCAAAGGAGACGAAGACGAACGATTCGCGAACACGAAAGATCCACGAACGAAATTCCTTTGTGGTCCAGTACGAGAGAAAGGCATACGAGCAAAACGAAACCCGTTTTGCCCTCACGCTCCAAAGAGTACCAACTAAGATCACGCAAGTACCCAGAAGTATAGAGATCTGATCTGATGGCATGACGTCAGCAGATACTTCCTAGGTCGTGGCTAATCTGCCACTCTTGTAACTCCTTGACTAGTTGCTTAATCACTCTAATCTTAGATTTACATAGAGCGACCATACTTACTGGATGATACTTGACATATAGATCAACAGAATACACATATAGTGTAATGTAATAGTCTGATGCTAGTAAGCAATCAAGACGAAAAATACAGAATACTTGTCCGCATGCGTGCGAAGACAATTCTGTCTAGGATCAGAAGATCCAACTGTCCGCTAGTAAAGCGAGACGATTACTCGTGAGAGAACCGCGTTTCTCTCACGCCAATGCACTGCGTGGATATGCACGTAGTGCTCAAAGAATCAGAGAAAAGAAATCAATAGATGATATTGTAGCCTTCGTGCACATATCAATTCGTGTTGTGTCTGATCTCGAATGCAAATGTTTCTGCTGTTAATCGCGTGTCTGAGTTTCTTCTTGTTCATTTTGAATTTCGCACTTTGGTTGAAACCATGTTGAATGTTGTATTAATTTATGAATGTAGATCAGTAGTGACTGACTACACTCTGGAGGATTGTAGGAGTGATTCAGCTGGCAGTGTCCAGTGATCGCATCTGAACTCCATCCGAGACGAAGAGAGTCGTGCTTGATTCGCCTTCGCAAAAGTTTCGCGAATCCGACGAATTCATCAGTCATCACACCCAACAGTGGTATCAAAGCGCACCTTGTCAAATTCTGACATAGCCAAAGAAGCTATCAGATCTAGGAGGCCAAGCATTCAAACAATCAACCATCAACAAGGAAACAGACTTCAAGAAGCAATGGCTTCAATCAGCAGCATGCAGAGCAAGATCTGCACGATACTTGATTCTTCAGGATCTAACTTTCTAGCCTGGAAAGTTAAGACATCTTTGATACTCAAGGGCGAAGGACTCTTCCCCTGGGTGGATGGCACAGAAGAAATGCCTACAACAATAGGCAAGGAGCTACGCGAATGGAGGGAGAAAAACGACAAGACAGTAGCCTTGCTATAATCTTCCAGATAGTCTCACACTTGACCTGGCTACACTCTCCAAGGCTAAGGAGATGTGGGATGCATTACTCACCAGATTTCAGATGAAATCAAGAAGTCAGATCATGATGCTACAAGACCAGCTGACGAATTTGCAGTGGGATGGAAAAGACTTCACCTCTTTCGTAAGAAAGATGAAGGATCTGTTTCTATCACTACATAACTCTAGGGCAGAGAATGTAGTGTCAGCTGAGAAACAGCTCACGTACCTGTTGAGAGCCTTACCCAGATCTTTCCAGACGACACGAACCCTACTCGCGAAAGATCCCGCCATGAACCTCGAAAAGGCGATTGTCGAGATTCGAGAGGAAGTCAAGGCCAGAGAACATCTGGATCACAAAGATGGTTCTGACCAGGCCCTCTACGGCAACAAAGAAAAATCAAAGAAGTAATTTAAGCCTAAGAGGGAGTCCAATCAGAGGCAGGATCGTGACCAACAAGCAGAGGGAACAAGAAAGGGCAACTGGAAGACCAAACGGAGGTCGAAACGACAAGATATAGACAAGAAGACTTGTGTGAGATGTAGAAGAGACGGGCATACAGTAGATACCTGCTAGCTCAATCCCAAGATTGAGTGTATCCATTGTCATAAGAAGGGTCACGCAACCATGGATTGTCGCCAGAACCCAAGGAACAAATCAGCACAGAATAAACAGGAGAACAACAATAGTTCATCCTATGTCAAGGAGCCCGAGAGCTCGAAGATGGGCGAAGAAAGAACGAACAGAAGTTGTTCGACCGCCTACATCTGTGAAGATGTGTCTGCAGCTGACACACATGAGGTGATCCTAGATTCAGGAGCCATTTCACACTTCGTGACATCAAGATGAATAATGTCTGATTTCAGAAGTACAGATCCTTCAAGATTCATAGTTCTTGGAGATGGATCTAAACATCAAGTGAACGGCATTGGTTCACTATGGCTCAACACCAATGGTAGAGACAGACGACTCGAAGAAGTTTTGTTTGTGCCTACTCTGCAACAAGACTTGCTCTCTATAGCAAGAATAGCAGATGCAGGAATGCGTGTGATGTTTTCTAACGAAGCATGCAACGTGATTGACGCCAGTACCAGTACTCTCATCGCTCAAGGCAGAAGGAAAGGTAACCTATATCATCTAAAGGTACGCCTACCTGAAGATCAGGTGCATCAGACTCATGACGACTCGCCAGACACTCTGTGGCACAGAAGACTCTGCCACATGAACTCAATGGCACTTTACCAGACAAGTCATCATGGAGCGATAACAGGGGTCAGCCTCTCGAATGCAACCAATTCGACCACCTGTGATGCATGTTTGAAAGGCAAGATGTCGCGCACTCCATTCGTCAAAGACTCCTACAGATTGACAAAGATTTTGGAGCTAGTGCATTCTGACATCTGTGGACCATTCAACGTGATCTCAGTAGGAGGTTCGAAATATTATATAACCTTCATTGATGATTATAGCAAATTTGTCAGAGTGTACTTTATTCAGAATAAATCTGAAGCGCTTGATAAATTCACAGAATATGTGAATTGGATAGAGAGATGTACAAGCAACAAGGTGAAGCAGATCAAAATAGATCGAGGTGACGAATATATCTCGAATCGCTTCACTGACTTCTGTAATGATCATGTTATCATTCACAGAAGAACTGCAGCCTACACACCGCAGCACAATGGTGTTGCTGAACGAAAGAACAGGACCCTAATGGAAGTAGCCAGATGCATGATGGGGTTGTGCGAGTCATCACAAGAGCTGTTGTGCGAGTCATCTTCCAGCTCTGTGCGAGTCATCTTCCAAGTCTAGGCAGGTCATTTTGAATTGTTCCTCTGTGTGTCATTTCTAGTTCTTTTGGAAATCTTTCAGCCGTGTGTGAATCATTTTCAGGTCCGTGAGAGTCATTTCTTCCAACTCTTTGAGAGTCATCTTCCAAGTCTAGGCGGGTCATTTTAAACTGTTCCCCTGTGCGAGTCATTTCTAGTTCTTTTGAAAATCCTTACAACCATGTGCGAGTCATTTTCAGGTCTGTGGGAGTCATCTTCCAACTCTATGCGAGTCATCTTCCAAGTCTGGCAGGTCATTTTGAATTGTTCCCCTATGCGAGTCATTTCTAGTTCAATCCTTCAACCATGTGCGAGTCATTTCCACATCTGTGCGAGTCATCTTTCAACTCTGTGCGAGTCATCTTCCAAGTCTAGGCGGGTCATTTTGAATTGTTCCCCTGTCCGAGTCATTTCTAGTTCTTTCAGGAATCCTTCAACCATGTCCGAGTCATTCCTGCAGTCGACTACTTTTCTATTTTCTGGCAGTGGCTCTAATGTCCATGCCTCGTTTCGCCTCATCGACTCGATCTCTTCTGACATTGTCTGTTTCCAGAATTCTCCCTCTGGACTCTGGATAGCTTCTTGGTATGTAGCTGGCTCTTCTGTGAAGCTGCAGTACTCGAATTGAGTGTCTTCGCTCCATTGAAGATTGTCAGAATAGTGATCTGGAGGTCTTCTTTGTCTTGTTGACCTTCGAGGTTCGTTTCGTCGCTGCTCGAACAATTCTTGTTCATGGAGTCGATCCTCTGCCTCCTGCTGCTCTGGAGTCTAGGGCTCTGCATTCTGATTTGATGTCTGTCCTCGATCTCCCTCTTGAATGGGCAACAGTGTGAAGATGTCATGGCCTCTTCCATCTTTCATTCCAGGGAACGTGGACTCGTCGAACTTCACATCTCTGTTCGAAACAACCTTCTTCGTGGTTGGATCGTAGAGTCTGTACACATGTGTTCCGTTTGAGTAGCCGACCATGATTGTTTGTTCAGATTTGGCATTGAACTTGCTTCTCTTTTCTTTGGGAATGTGCTTGTATGTTGCACATCCAAACACTTGTACGTATGATAAATCAGGCTTTTTGCCTGTTCACATCTCGTACGGTGTTTTGTTTTTCAGCGTTGTCGTTGTTGATCTGTTCTGCAGATGTACTGCTGCAGCTATTGCTTCGGCCCAGAATTGGCCTGGCAATTGAGCCTGTGTCATTATGCATCTGGCTCCTTCGACTAGCATTCTGTTTTTTCTTTCTGCCACACCGTTGTATTCAAGTGTGTATGCAGGAGTGAATTGGTGTACAATCCCTTGTTCTTCGCAGAATCTTGAGAATTATGTGCTTTTGTATTCACCTCCATTGTCAGATCTAAGGATCTGAATCCTTATCGAGGTGTGTCGCTCTACGAATGCCACGAACTTCTTGAAGCAATCAAACCCTTCGAATTTCTTCTTCAAGTAGTAGATTGTGGTCATCCGACTGTAATCATCTATGAATGTGAGAAAATATCTCGAACCTGAGAGCGAATCGGATTTCATTGGTCCACACACATCAGAGTGGACGAGCTCAAAAACTTCCTTGGCTCTTCTTCCTTCGTGTGTAAATGGACTCCGATGTTGCTTGCCATTCTGACAAGCTTCGCAGAACTCAGCTTCGGGGCTCAAAATTTTGAGACTTGTGACAATGTCTTTTCTGCTCATGTCATATAGGCTCCGCATGTTCAGATGATACAGTCTCTTATGCCAGAGCTGATCTTCGTTTTCTGAAGTGTATTTAATATGCTATCAGAGTTGCTGATTATTTTGGCCTGGTAGAGGTTACCTTCTCTGCATCTAACCGTCAACAACTTGTTTGTGTTCTTCTCGATCATACGGCAAGTATTGTCATCGAACAAAACTCGAATGCCTAGATCTGCCATCTTGGAGACAAATAGCAGATCCTTTCTGAGTGAGGGCACATAAAGTGCTCCTAGCAACTCTGCTTGTCCTGACAATGTTCTTAGTTGTAGAGAGCCGATGCCTTTGACATCATGTCTACTTCCATCACCTAAAATCACTGCTTTGTCATTTTCGGTTGATCAAGATTTTCTTGTTGCAGGTGATGTGTGATGTAGCTCCTAAATCAATGACTACATCGTAGTCGTGTTCAGAGTAGCTTGTCGAAGCTTCGTCGAGTATCGTGAAAGCTTTGTCACCTTTGTCAACATCTTTTGATGACTCTGCAACGTTTGCCTTTTTAGATTTGCTTTTCTTTTTTGGGTTGAATCTGCAATCGTATGTAGAATGCTCTTTCTTCTTGCAGTGCTTGCAAGGTATTGCTGGATTGAACCAACATTAATTGGCGGTATGGCCTGGTTTGTGGCAGTGATCGTAGGAAGAAGATTGTTGATTCGAGGACTTCATCTTCTCGAATCTTAGCTAGTTTTTGTTCTTCTTCTTGCCTTTCGTGAAGAGAGCCTTCTCTTGATCACTGCTTCCCTCTCCTTCGTCTCTCATCAGTCTTTCATCAGTGACAAGACTGACTGCTTTGTCGAATGTCATATCTGGCAGACTCAGTATGAGCATTCTCAGCGGCTGATAGGATGTCGGTAGAGATTTCATGAAGTACATCAGCTGCTGTGGTGCTGGGACTTGGTGCTCCTGTTCTAGTGTAGCGAGTTGAGCAAAGATCGTTCTGATCTTCTCAACGTGCTGATCCAACTGGTTGCCATCCCACCATATTGATTGCAGCTGATTGTGAAGGTGCATGACTGAAGCTGCAGTCCTCACTCCATACTTCTGCTTTAATCTTTTCCATGCTGCATGGCTGCTTTCGCAGTCTTCAATCTGCATGAGTAGATCTTCATTTATGGATGAAACGATGATTGCCATTGCGCGCTCATCCTTTCTGATCCATTCAGCTCTCCTCGGGTCTTCCTTTGGAGGCTGCACTTCCGAGAGCTCTCACCGACCAGATGCCTTCGTCCTTCAGGAGTGTTTTGATCTCGAATTTCCAGATCTTGTAGTTTGCGCCATCAAGACTGATTGCTACTCTGGTCTGGATTGTTGTAGCCATATTGTGTTGTTTGGAAGAATCATTGCTAGGATATCAGTAGTGATAACCTGTCGGCTCTGATACCATGTCGCGGGAGCACGTGCGTGGGACTGATTCGTGTTCATCCTCACTTCATCTTCTTTATCGCGAACAATTTTCTGTCTTTTAATTTTCTTTTGTGCAAAAGCCCTTACAGGATCCCAGACATTCGACTACGCATCACAAAACATATTCTATTCTAGCAATTATGGCACACAGCACAAGACAAAATGCACGAAAATAGAGTATTTGAATTATCAGATTTAGTTTAGAGTGAATTCTTACTTTCTTACTCTATTCGCTATGTCTCTCTCTGTCTCTTACAGATCTATGTATTCACTCCTTACATTATGATCCAGAGAGGATCGTTTATACCTCCACTATGTGGAGTTTACAAGATAGATAAACATAGAATCACATCACTAGTTAACGCTAATCAACTAGTTAGTTAGTCTGTGTCGTTGCTACTCGTTTCAGATGGGGGTGAAGCCCGTTGAGCTGCTAGTTGACAGCGCGAAAGATTTTCCTTCGTCTGTTTCGTAATCTCCCATTTGCTTTCATTATTTTTGTAGTTTTCGTTTCGCGTCCCTTTTTCGGCTTTGCGTTCCTGGAGGGGTGTTTGCAATTCGCGATTGATTCGCGAATCATTCGTGCTTTGAGTCAAAGACACGTTGACTGTCACGAATTGTTCTCGTTCGTGCTTCGAGTCAAAGTCATGTTGACTGTCGCGAATTGTTCGACCTTCATGTCTTGTTTTTGTTGTGACAAAGTTGCAGGAGTTCACCATTTCTGACACTCCCTCTTGAACCTTGCAGCTTTGTTCGTTTAATCCAATTGCCTCTCTTTTCTTGGTAAAGAGTGGCTTGTCGAGTGGTTTTGTGAGGAGATCTACAATCATGTTTTCTGATTTTATGAACTGGCTCGAAATCAAATCTCGAATATGATGGTACTTCAGGGGAATGTGCTTCGTCTTTGAATGGAAGACATGATCATGGGACAGATAGATGGCACTCCGAGAGTCCATCATCATCGTGCTTGGCCCCTCTTGTGGTATCCCGATTGCCTCCAACATCATTTACAGCCACACTACCTCATTTGCCACTTTCGAGGCTGCAATATACTAAGCTTCGCAAGAGGATTGAGCTACCAAGGTTTGCTTTTTGCATATCCAGCTGATTGCAGCTCCGCACACTATCGTATAGCCTCTAGTAATGGACTTGCTGTCATCTTTGCAGCTTGCCCAGCTCGCATCACTATAGTGATGCAGCTCGAATCCTTTTTCTTCGTTTCTAGCTCTGTAGGTTAATCCAACATTCTGGGTACCCTTCAGATACTGTAGGATTAGTTTGGCCATTTTCCAATGTGCTAGACCAGGATTAGAATAGAATTGGCTCAATGCATAAAAGAGAAGGCCAAATCGGGTCTGGTACAAATTGTTAAGTACATGATGATTACCGATTAAGTTCTGGTAGGGTATACCTGCCATCTTCTATTCTTCCTCTTCTATTTTTGGGCAATCCTGTTTCGTGAGCTTTTCTCCAGCTATCATTGTTGTGGCTTTTTCTTCACAGTCCATCATGTGGTATTGCTTTAGCACTTTTCTGGCATATTCTGATTGACTCAAGTGCATTTCGCCATTTGTTCAATCTCTTCTGACCTCCAGCCCTAGGCATTTCGTTGTTTTTCCAAGGTATGTGATTTCATAGTTTTCAGAAATCTGACTCTTCGTGTCTTTGATCAACATCAAGGAATTTCCTATCATCAACGAATCATTCACGAAAATGGTCAGTATCACAAAATCCTTTTCTACTCTTTTGATGTAGACATTACAGTCAGGTTGAGTAGGATTGAAGTCTAGAGACTTCAGAAGACCATCAAGCTTTTTGTACCAGACTCGTGATGTCTGTTTTAGACCGTAGATGCATCTCTGCAATCGACAAACATATTGTCTGTTGTCGGGGTCTTCATAGTCTTCAAGTTGTCTCATGAAAATTTCCTCCACTAGATCTCCGTGGAGAAAGGCTGTTTTCACATCGATCTGGTGAATTTCCAGATTGTACTGTGTGGCGTATGCAAGGAGCAGCCTTATGCTTGTCATCTTGACCATGGGCGAATATGTGTCGAAATAGTCAACACCATATCTCTGCGTGTAGCCCTTCGCGACAAGCCTTGCTTTGTAGCGGCCAATGGTGCCATCTGATTTCAGCTTTTTCTTGTACACCCACTTGCAGTCGACTACTTTTCTATTTTCTGGCAGTGGATCTAATGTCCATGCCTCGTTTCGTCTCATCGACTCGATCTCTTCTGACATTGCCTATTTCCAGAATTCTCCCTCTGGACTCTGGATAACTTCTTGGTATGTAGCTGGCCCTTCTGTGATGCTGCAGTACTTGAACTGCATGTCTTCGCTCCATTGAAGATTTTCAGAATAGCGGTCTGGAGGTCTTCTTTGTCTTGTTGACCTTCGAGGTTCGTTTCGTTGCTGTTCGAACAATTCTTGTTGATGGGGTCAATCCTCTGCTTCCTGCTGCTCTGGAGTCTGGGGCTCTGCATTCTGATTTGATGTCTGTCATCGATCTCCCTCTTGAATGGGCAACAGTGTGAAGATCTCATGGCCTCTTTCATCTTTTAGTCCAGGGAATGTGGACTCGTCGAACTTCACATCTCTGTTCGAAACAACCTTCTTCGTGGTTGAATCGTGGAGTCTGTACACACGTGTTCCGTTCGAGTAGCCGACCATGATTGTTTGTTTGGATTTGTCGTCGAGCTTGTTTCTCTTTTCTTTGGGAATGTGCTTGTATGCTGCACATCCACACACTCGTACGTATGATAGATCAGGCTTTCTGCCTGTCCACATCTCGTATGGTGTTTTTTGCTCTTGTCCTGATGCAGTGAGTTGGGCGAAGATCATTCTGATCTTTTCAACGTGCTGATCCAACTGGTTGCCATCCCACCGTATTGATTGCAACTGATTGTGAAGGTGCATGACTAAAGCTGTAGTCCTCACTTCATACTTTTGCTTTAATCTTTCCCATGCTGCATGGCTGCTTTCACAGTCTTCAATCTGTATGAGTAGATCTTCATTTATGGATGAAACGATGATCACTATTGCGCGCTCATTCTTTCTGATCCATTCAGCTCTCCTCGGGTCTTCCTCTGGAGGCTGCACTTCCTAGAGCTCTGTCACCGACCAGATGCCTTCGTCCTTCAGGAGTGTTTTGATCTTGAATTTCTAGATCCTGTAGTTTGCGCCATCAAGACTGATTGCTACTCTGGTCTGGATTGTTGTAGCCATATTGTGTTGTTTGGAAGAATCACCGCTAGGATATCAGTAGTGATAACCTGTCGACTTTGATACCATGTCGCGGGAGCGCGTGCGTGGGACTGATTCGTGTTTGTCCTCACTTCATCTTCTTTATCGCGAACAATTTCCTATCTTTTAATTTTCTTTTGTGTGAAAGCCCTTACAGGATCCCAGACACTCGACTACACATCACAAAACATATTCTATTCTAGCAAACATGGCACATAGCACAAGATAAGATGCACAAAAATAGAGTATCTGAATTATCAGATTTAGTTTAGAGTGAATTCGTCAGTGTCTCGCTCGTTGGTGGAATGACATTGTACTCTTTCGTTGTGTTCTGCTCGTTGGCAGACTTTCATACACAACTACGGTGTCTTTACTTTCTTACTCTATTTGCTACGTCTCTCTCTGTCTCTTACAGATCTCTGTATTCACTCCTTACATTATGATCCAGAGAGAATCGGTTATACCTCCACTATGTGGAGTTACAATATAGCTAAACATAGAATCACATCACTAGTTAACGCTAATCAACTAGTTAGTTAGTCTGTGTCGTTGCTACTCGTTTCAGCTAGGCGTAAAGCCCGTTGAGCTGCCAGCTGGCTGCGCGAAAGATTTTCCTTCGTCTGTTCCGTAATCTCCCATTTGCTTTCGTTCTTTTCGTAGTTTTTGTTTCGCGTCCCTTTTTCGACTTTGCGTTCCTGGAGGGGTGTTTGCGATTCGCGATTGATTCGCGAATCGTTCGTGCTTTGGGTCAAAGACACGTTGATTGTCGCGAATTGTTCTCGTTTGTGCTTCGAGTCATGTTGACTGTCATGAATTGTTTGACCTTCGTGTCTTGTTCGTGCTGCGACAAAGTTGTAGGAGTTCACCATTTCTGACAAGCTGCACCAACTTTGACTCCTCCAGCACCACAAGGAGCGGGGTTCTTTACATTGCACTTGGCGTGGGACCACCAAGTTTTTAAGGAGAGGATAATGTAGGCTGATATTCCAAGGAATATTCTAGCCATCTTACAGAACATCTTTAAAAATACAGGCAGAATAGGAATTAAATGTAGAACTTGCCCATCAAGTTTAGGCTTTTACGTTATCTGTAATGGCTTAAGTTATTCAGTTCTAAGTTTAAATTGTTATGGGCATTGCACATAGATATGTAATTTCAAGTTATGTAAAAGTTATTCACAAAGGCCTACTGTCCCATGGCACCAATGTGATTCAAAGTTAAGTTAGTCTATGTGGCTTAGTTGTCCCACAGTTCCTTTTTGTAAGTGACCACCACTCCAAGTATATATAGGAGGGGAAGAGTCCATTTTCTACAAGAACCTCATTTGCAATACATGCCTATCTTGTCTCCGAGTGTTCTCCCTTGTGTGGTTTCATGTATTGTGTTACTTCACATTGTACTGTACACTATTTATCTTGCAACAGGTTAAGTTAATCTAGGCCCTCCATTCTCTAGTAGGGTAAGCCTTAAAGGAGGAGATTTAGATTAGGGTTTTATCCTTTAGGTTAAGCCGTCCTTTGTTAGTTGCTAAGGAGAGAAAAGAGAGAAGAGTGGATCTTACCTAATACTCACCCTATGCTCATAGTGCTCTTCCCATCCTCTTGCTCAAGCTAGTTGGAGAAGCCATAGCATAGACTAGTTGGGAGGCCGCCATAGTCATGCTAGATGGAGCCATAACCAACAAGGGATGCGAAACACACAACAGGTTGATCTAATATAGACATTCCAAATCCAATATTCTGATCAAACTTACTCTTAACAAAAATAGATTTAGTGACTTTTGACCTTCTAGTTAACAACTCAACGATGTCGAAATCAATTATAATGACTGAGCAAAAAGCCTTAGAAATGGTGTTTGCGGTCAAAAAGTTTCACCATTATCTTGTGGAAACTCACTTGGCATTCTATACTAATCATCAACCTTTGCTCTACCTAGTCAACAAAACCTGTAACACAGGGACAATCACTAGATGATTACATTCAGTAGTATTATTGGAGTTCCATTTTCATATAGTGGTACGCAAAGGCAAACAACATTATATGGCGGATCATATGTATCACAAATCAAATCAACATAGAAAGATCCCCAGCCTGATGATGAGTTACCAGATGTTGTTCTCTTTTACGTGGATGTTGTACCAGATTGGGCCGCTAACATAGTCGAGTATTTGATGAACGACCAACCTGATTGGTCACTATCCAAGGTGCAACAATGGAATCTCATACTTAAAGCTCGTTAATATCAGCTGAGATGCAGTCATGCCAGTGAAATTTCTTGTTCCATCTCTTCATATTGCCACAATGCAATGATTGGATGATACAAGGTCACACCACCTTCTTCACAAAGTGCTACACAAGTTGTGTGAAACACACTTGTTAGTGATCCATGTTGTTGCTGCAAAAAAACACGTTGCAAGGCTTGACATGATCATCATTTTCACAAGAAAGATCTCAAAGAAGGAGATTTGGTACTCATGTACAAGACAAAGGTGGCCAAAGGAAACCTTATCGCACTACCGACATTCTATCGCAAGGGGTAGTGAGTTTGAAAACAATGGATGGGACATTGTTTGCTATGCCCATCAACAGTAGTTGGTTACACAAGTATTGATCGCCACTAGCCACTTCTTGAAGAGTTCAGGATAGGCTCATCATTGAATAAAGTCTCAAGTTTTACGTAAGTGATTTTTATCCATGCTCTTCTTGACACATTCCATCATAAGCAATAAAAGTGTTGGTAGCCTTCTACCATAGGAAACGCAGGCAAGTGCCATGGGACCATCACCTATTTAGGTGGGGAATACTGGTGGGCACTTAGTGGGTCCCACCACTAAAAGTACTGTAAGGCTAAGCTTACCAAGTGGGCCCTGCCAAAGTAAATTGTACAGTTTGAGTAATAAGTGTAAGGGCAATGGCATCCTGCTTGTATAAGCCCAAACCCAATGACACAAATTAGTTTTTCAGACTTGTAATTCCTAGGATAAGTGACTAGGGGCTTAAAACTCTAAAATGACATTAGAGGCCCTAAGTCAAGTTGCCAATAAAAAGCTAAAAGAGTTGTAGTGGGTTTTTTTTCCTTGCCTAACCTCAACCCAAGATCTAATCAATCTAGCATCAAAGAGGTGAAGTTAGTTGTCACGCATAGATTCGTTCCCATGAGAGCGATAATATAGTTCATATTTCAGCATGAATGGAAGATTCACATCTAACTCTAACATGCATTAACCCTATGCATTAACACTACATCCACTAACACTAGATCCACAACAAGATAGCTTACTCTTTCTCTCTCTCCCATTCTCCCTCATAGAAAGTATAATAACATGCAATTCCAATAACAATCAATTCCAACAATTAGCAAAACACAAATAAAGCATGAGAGATGGAGGAAAAGTGATAGAGAGCAAGGACATTCATCAATCCATGTCACAAGAGAACCAATCTACTTTATTGAAATGAAGAAATGAAACATGTGTAGGAACTCGAACTGGTCCCTTTTTATAGTAGAGAGGAGGACCCTGGCCTCTGAATCCTATTGGTCCATTTTTGCCTCCCTAATTATTCAAATTTAAAAAAGAGTGGGAACCATCCAAATTGGAGGGAAACCCAACTTTATTCACTAACTTGACATTTAGGCCTTGCGACATTAAAAGTCCCACAAAAAGGACTAAAGTCCATTTATTGACTTTCTAATCAAATAAATATGTGGTCATTGGGTTGGACTTACACACGCAGGGTGCCAAATCCCTCTCACTTATTAACTGGGTTAGGGTTGCCTTGGGATCCGCAAACCCTCCAACAGTATCCCCCACCAAAACTGGTGGCGGTCCCATGACACTTGCGAGATTTACTGTGGGCTTTTATTTGCTTCATAACGAATCTTTATTAAATGATAATACACCTTTTCCATAAAATCGAGTCCGACAGTGTTAAAATCCAAATTATGGAACAAAAAACAACGATGGGCTCCGGCAATCCATTTTGAAGTTGTCCAGGACGTGAATCGAGATTCCCATGAGCCTCCCATCATTGTTGTACAGAAATACAGTCGAGCCACCGGCAGCTAATCCTTGATATTCTCTGAGGCCATTGGCTTATTTGGATCGAATGCCAAAGGAGGAAGACAATCATCCCATCTCGTTACCACAGATGCCAATAGAGTCAAGTCTTTCGCAAAAAGTGCCGATTGTCTCACTGTCAGATCTGGAGAGTGTATATACTCCTGCTGGTATGCTTGTAGTGCCCGGTGGAAATCTACTAGTATTTCCCAACTATAAGGGTGATAAGTGATTGGCCAATTTGGCATATGGATCATAATTTTGTCCATGGCCAATCCTAAATCCTTCCACCTATTCCTGCATGACATCGATACATAATATGGATCTACGCGCAATTGGCAAGGGCTGGCCACATAACTCTTAATAGATTCTGGAGTTTTGTCAAAAATTGTAACTCTCCAAGCTGGCTGCTCTCCCAATGCGGGTATTTTATCCAATTCCTTATCGGCCTCTATTTCAAAGGTCTTAAACTTAAGGACCCAACCACCACGCGAGGACTCATGAGGATGTCATGCTAAAAAACTCTGGATCTGGTCCTCAACACTGATTGGTCTTCTGAATAACGGTGTGGGCCTTGATGAAGATGGACCCAGTTGCACTGCCTGTGGAACTGGCTGTTGTTCTTCAACTTCAGGGACTCCACCCTGGTCCATGCCCGAATCCAACCATGTATCCATTGGTGCATCAGCTTGGTGCAGAGGGGAGAATTGTGGCATGATCGGAACTGAAATTTGAGGTCCAGCTTCCAACACCTGAGCGGCTGCTTTTTCATATACATTAATGGTTGCCTTAGCCTTTGCCAACTCAGTTGAAGCTGCACCTTTGAATCTGTCAACGCGGCCTTGGAATCCTTCCACTTTGTAAATTTCAAGTTTCTTGAATAAATACACGATCCCTGTCGAAGTTATTGGATGATCAGATATTTGCGTTTGGAGATACGCATCACGCTCAAGCATGGTCGCATATCCAATTCAGTTTGGAGACATGTGTGATCTTGTTCTGCCATCTGCAGTTTACCCTGGAGCAGCTGCACTTGTTGCTTTGCATCCCGCACAACCTTGTCCACCTGACCTTGAGCGGTTGTGAGCGCATTTTGTAGTGAGTTGACATACTCTTCTAGGCGATCAGCCAATTGCTGTGCCGTCTTCTTCTCAGCTTCGGATTTGGCTTCACGTTGCTTGGCGATCTTCAACTCTTTGTCCAGTTGAATAACTTTTTGGCTGATGAGAGTATTTTCCAATCCCATATTTAAGATTCGCTGTTCCATTTCTTTTTTCTTATCCAACATAGACTGGATCACTTGCACAAGGCTTGAGACCAAACCGAGAGCATCACCAGAATCGACTGTTGTGGAGGTGGTAGCAGCAGAAGGACCTGGTGGTATTTCTATGTGCCCAGAGCATTGAAGGTAGCTTTTGATCCCAATCTGTAGCATGTGCAACCGTGATCTTATTCAGGATCTTGCATAGTATTTTGGCTTTAAGATTATACGAGGTTGTCTTTTTATGTTTGATCAGAAAATGTGTAGTCAGTAGTCGAATTGTATCATTTAGAAAATGAGTACCATGATCACTGACTAATTCAAGAGGACAACCATAACGTGTGATTATAGATTTGAATAGGAAAGCAATGATAATTTTCACTTCGTTTCGTTTCGTTTT
The DNA here is from genome assembly GCA_029204225.1 of Diphasiastrum complanatum. NCBI lineage: Eukaryota > Viridiplantae > Streptophyta > Lycopodiopsida > Lycopodiales > Lycopodiaceae > Diphasiastrum > Diphasiastrum complanatum. The sequence continues at coordinate 13,582,689 of CM055104.1, read as the reverse complement.
GTCGCTTCCGCTTCAACATTCTAAATCCAAAAAAGTCAGTAATAAGTGCATTCCAATAAAGGATTCACTCTATTACAACCAGGACTTCCCCTTCAAATATTTTCAACCCTAGTGACAGAACTATCATTCTTGTGAAATCCATTTATGCAACAAGAGATATTCTAGGTTTAATAAATTGAAACACTTAAACCTTAGAATTTATCTGAATTCCAAGTCTATTCACACAAGTAGTAATTTATATGACATAACAGTCTTTCAGAAGAATAACTTCATGCTGGAAAGAATCATATAACCAGTCCGATGTCCATATTTGAGAAATTACTAAGAAGTAAAGGATTAATTAAGAAAACGAGAAATAGTTTTGAGGGCCTCTAGATTAAACTTCAAAATTTTCCAAAATACTCCACATTTGATCAACCGGTTTTATTTTTCCCATATTGCAACTAGGTACTAAAACACACCATTGATCATCAGATCTTTACAGTCCTAAAATTCCCTTTCCAAAATTACTGATGTCTCATACCATCAGCTTTGTCTTCCAAAAAATCCTTAATCGCCTTATCTGATATTCTAGAGATCCACTGATCTTCTAGCTGTCCTATAATCACTATAGGATCTATAAATCACCATAGGATTTAACTGGAAATGAAATCACTTTTTTTTATTAATTCCAACTCCCTTTTCACTTACTGGCTTAAAAATTACTTTGTTAAAGTTGTCTATAATTAATGAGAAATAATATTGGGATTCGGGTACTTCCTACACTGTATTCACTCCCAAAATTTTGTTGAATAAAGAATTACCTCCAAATACCATACATTTTCCTCTAATTATTCAACAAGTATCTCAAAAGCTTTTGGCCCATTCAATCTTAATGATTAAAATCATCCAGAATCCAAAACCAGCTGATCGGTGTTCCACCGACTTGAAAAGGAGAAACCAAAATACAATTTAACTCCATGTACCAGGAGTATCAATACTCCAGAGTTAAATGGTTTAAAATGTATAATACCAAGGAATCGAATTCCTATACCGGGTATAGGCTTGAGAACCATACCATTTTTCCGTCAAGATCGGCCTTAAAAATTCATTCCCAAAACCGATTATTACATCTTGACCAAATATCCAATAGTACTAAGGTTCCAAAATAAACTGGCTTAGCAAAAAATGTCGAAGTGATAAAGCCCCAACAACATGCATATTGTCCCTAGAGAAAGGAAATCCAAATTCCTTCAACTCCTAAGGTCAAACTTTGACAATCTAACACCCAGAAACCGAAGTTTCTATAACTGGGTGCTAGGAACTTTATCTTCCAGATCAAACCAACTCAAAGTTACTAAATGTCAAAATTCAATCTAGCCTTGATCACTCAGCAAGTAAAAGCATCGATGCATTTTTTTGAAGCTTGGTTCCTTCTCCATAATACCAACATGTTGAAAACCGATTGCCAGTTAGCCATCGTTGGAAATCTCAGGTTTCATGGCTACTACAAACGTTCATGTTGCACTCAATGGCATCCACAATCAATGGATCAAATTGATTGTCTTCCAATGGCCCTAAATCCATCTAAGGATACTACAGTAGGGCGGTAGGTTGCGGATACTTGGCTTTTCATATCTTTGCAAGACTACTAGATTTGGATTCGACCCACCCACGGGTCAGCGCTCTTTCCTGTTTCTTGATGGACAACTATGTTTCTAATACTAAAAGCAGAGGCAAGGTTAACACAACCACCAAGCAACATCATGCAAGAAACAAGGAAACTGAATCATGGTCTTCTAACAGATTTTATTTCCATCCAGAACTATATTGATTCATAAGGACAAGGTTACCCTCTCAAGCTATTCCAATCCAGCACTTCAAGAGAAGAGTTTCATACATTTATTCCAAACATATGATTCTGATCCTACCATCAGCAGGATATACACATCATACTGCTTTTACAGGAAATTGGAAGAATGATTAGAACTGTCTTAGTATTTAAGATCTGATCGATATTAAAGAAATAGCATATGACTCTCCCAATCAGTGTTCTTAAACATGACGATTTACTACAGGATATGAGTAAAGAAAACTTTTAATCCTCAACATGTAATTTCTGGAATCATCTTCCTACTTTTGAATACAGTTCATCTTAGTCAAGAAAAATTGATTACAATCAATCTTTCAATGAAACAAGTAGACAATGATTCGAAATCTTATGGAGTTATGCTGGTTACCACAATTCTTAATCTAGCAGAAACTAACAATAAGACAAGCAAGGAGATCCATCCATGCATATCATTCTACCATAAAAGAACCTTCCATAAAGCACTAGAAATTTAGGAATGAATTCTTTACTAAATTACAACATCTTTATCAAAATCATAAAAGAGAAGAGCACTCTACCACCAAATCTTGAAAAGCATGATTTCATCAAAAATTTAGTGAATCCCACTCCATAATTCCATTGAGAACATAGCACTCCAATTCCATCCTTGATCGCATCTCAGCCGTGCTCTGATACCTATATAAAGGCCCTATAGGATTGCTCCTAAGATGAGGATAGGAAAACACAATAGAAGAGACTATGGAGCCAAACCACCCAACCAATCCTAGATCAAACCTGGATCTAGCCCCCAAGCCATGCCATGTGAAGCAAGAGGAGAAGAGAGAAACTGGTGACCTAAACCCATTATGTCGACGGGAGAATCCCCACCTCATTATATAGAGAGTAGAGTCATGTGCATGTAACCATGCAATCCCCATGCAGGTCAACTATAAATAGATCACACCTCTTCATGCAGTCCTTTTGCCTATATCTGTCACATAGACATGCAATGCTCCAAATGTCTCAATTAGAGTGTCTGGGTCCTCTCAAGGTAATTAGTCACAAACTAGCCTTTACATGGAATTAAATCATGGCGTGACCAATAATCTCGAGTACTGGAGGGCCGGTCTACCATATTAGGACTATTCCAGGTCCTTAACCGAATATGGCCATAACAATTACGCACTCTAAATCTGGTCGGATCCATATGATTTAGAATCTGCTCATCAGTAAGTTCTACATTGTCATCATAAGTCAAGGCATGACTCACAGGAATGAGGTCATCTTCAATCGAATTTGGTATAGGTTTCATTGATATCCAAGCTACATTCAGCACGTTCAATGGAAAAGTGATCGATGTATCCAAGGTTTGATCCAATAATGAAATCTCGCTCAAATCTGACTGATTATCTTGTTGACACATATATCCTACTGTACAATCAATCGTTGCAAGAGCTTCATTCCAGTTGATGGTATCCATTTGAGAATCGTAATAAACTTTTAAATTTTTTTTTGGTCAGTCACAAGTATGATCCGTTGTTGATGAATCATCATCCTCTTTTTGAACCACTGGTTTGATAGTCCAAGTTGCAGGATCAAACTTGATTGCATGTTCACGATTTTCAAAAGTGATTTTCCCGGTACCCCAGTTATGAATTACTTGCGCAACTCGTAACCATGGATGTCCCAATAGGACTCGATAGACATTTGGTGCTTCTGGTAAGTCCATTACTACGAAAGTAATGACGAATTGTACTCTCACAATTCTGACAGTATATCTTCAACCATTTCTCACAGACGAACTATAGTTTGATCAGCTAGCTTAATGGCAAAAGTCGCAGGCTTGATCTTTGTAAGGCCCCATTTTGCACATAGCTTTGTAGAAATCAGGTTAACTCCCGAACCGCCATCTATCATAGCTGCTTCATTAGGAAATTGTCTATGCTGTATCAGCAGGGTGATATTCTTTTGTTCACTTTTCCAAGCTGCTCCGACATGGAGTACTTCACTACATTCTTCAAATCTAGCACAAAAAAGTGGCTCCTGATGGACTTCTGGTTCTACTTGAGCTACCTTTTGCGCTAAGACTTCTTTTTCTTTTGGCACCAACTTCAGGAACTCTCCCAATGAAGTATTGATCTTACTAGACAAAATATTCATGAGTAGTTATGTTTACAGTGCTTCCGGTTCAGTCATCTTGAAGGGTTCTTCATGATGATGCAATTGATCATTCATATATGTACGTGAATTTCTTGGTGGATGCAATGGTGAAGAACGAACTTCAGCTGTTGCTTTAGCAGCTTCAAGCTCCTCTTCTTCTTGCAGATGTTTAATCCACTGCCTCATATCCTAATATTTTCTTTTTTCTGCATGAAGATTTGGATAGACTCCAGATGCTATCGGTATATCAATTAATGGTATAGAATCAGCAGGTACTGGATCTGCTACCAGTCCTTTCTGCTTCTGTGCCCCGGTGACCACCATCAAGGGTACACTTGGTTTATTCTGAACTACTAGTCTTCGCTTGAATTTTATCAAATTTACAAGTGCTGTAGTTGGTGGTGGCTTCGGTCTTGTTGGGCAGTTTTTATAGCAATGCCCATAACCACAGTCATGACAGAATGGTACAAATTTTTTTTTATTTGGACATTCTGCAACTCTGTGATTTTCTCCACATGCAAAGCATCCAAGTGGTGCTCTGGTCCCGTTCTAGATGCTTGTTGTTGCGCGGCAGCACAAATAGCACACTGTTATGAAGATCCACCTTCTTGATCAGTACCATAGTTCCGTTGCTCGACACTTCTGTACGGTTATGGTTCTATCAAATTGGTAGGAGGAGCAAGGTGCTTTGGTGGGGCAGGTAAGGCTAAACATTTTGGTTATCCAAGAGTAGATTGTTGAGGTCTAGCTATTGGATTTCCTCCATACTGTGATTCTCGATATCCCATTTGGGCATACCGTTGTTGAATCATCCAAGGATTGAAATTGCAAAAAGCAGTCTCATGATCAGGCGAATTACACAAATGGCATATACTGATTTCCATTCATTTTTTCAATTGAGGACACTCATTCATTGTGTGATTTCCTGTACAAATAGAACACCAGACATTTTCCTTTGCAAACTTCTCAGACTCCTTGTTCGCTTGTCCATGGAAATCTTCCAATGCTTTGATCTTCTCATCAAATTGCAACTACAACGTTTGCATCTGTTTCTGCTGGTTCTTCTCGAGTTTCTCGAACTCATTGAGCATCATTTCTGCAGTAGCATTGACATTCGTTGATGCAATAGTGGTGGATGTTGTAGTGGTCTACCCTGCTGTATAAGGCAACATATTGATATTTGGCTCATCGTCTAAATCTTCATCCTCCTCCCGAATTGCATCATCCATAGCATTTTGCAAAAGTGCATACTCATTATGGCATTTCAGCTCATGTATGATCCTTTTAGGTAAAGCTGACAAAAACCACATAATCATGGCATTTTCGTTAATCAGCTCAGGTTTGCACTCATATTTGAGGCGTTTTACTCGTTCAATGTAGAACCATTTCCTGCTTTCCCATTTTAATTTTACTTAAAAGTAGGAAGGGGTCTTCCATAAACTTTCGAGATTTGAACCGTGTTATAAGGGCTTGTTTAACAATCTCCCAATCCGTATGTTCAGTTTCATCTTGATTATAGTACCAATCTTGTGCTGCGTCTGTTAAGACCATAGGAAAAAGCTTAAGTTTATCTTGGGAAAACATTTCACCATAGACTTCACAAGATTCAATATAGATATGAAGAAATCTAATTGAATCTGTTAATCCATTGTATTTGGGTAGATCCAGACGAGGTGCTCTTCTAACAATGATTGGATTAACTTCCTGAGGAGCACCTCCAAGAGCAGCCATCTTCACAGATTCAAATCAAGCAGAAAATGAGATTGGTTTTAGATTTTCAATCAAAACTATCTCAGATCAGATCTGCTAGAACTATTCCACTTGCCAAGAATCAGATATCTATATCGTGAAAAAGATTTTGAACTTCAATCAATCAATACTTTTCAAAGATGAAAAATTTCTCAGAATCAAAATCAGACTGTATCAGATTTGATCCAAATTTTGATAGAGATTTGATCTAGAAAATCAGAACCTAAAAATAGAACTAGCGAAGATTCTCTAGGCGAAGATTGACTCGGCGAAGGTTCAACAGTATTATTTTCGAAAAAAAACTCTCTGATCAGACCTTTCTGACAATTTCTATGAAAGTAACCTTCGCCGAACTCTCAGACTAGAAATCTGACACAGATAAAGCTAGAGTAAACCCGACGAAGGTTTCTGGCACACAAAAACACAGTTTAAGTAGTTTGACGAGGGCTAAAATCAAGATTTTCTATGATCTGGATAATGTTTGCCGAACTTAAAAATAGTATTTTACTATAAATAGAATGATTTGGAAACTCAGCGAAGGTCTTGGTGAAGAATCAAGAGTACTACTGGTATTTTTGCAAAAAAAGAGATTTTTTTGGCAAAAATATGACAATATGACAATTGATCCTCTGAGAAAACCTTCTATTTCTGATATTATTCTTTGCCGACCTTGTAGTAGATAGATCTGAATCACACCTATGCACAGTAAATCGGACAAAGGTTGTTTTTCTGTATTTTTAGGGTTTTGGTGATTTTTTGGTGTTTTTTGATGGTTTTTCTAATGTTTCTGAAAATTTGCTGGGAAGGATTGTTCACCCTTCAAACTGAAGGTTTTGTGATCAAAACCAAAGGTGTTTGCAAATCGGTGAAGGTATCCTGATAGAGGGCAAAAAGTTATAAGCTCTAATGGCGATTTTTGCCTCCTTTTGACCAAAATATGACAGATTTGACCGATTTTTGTTGTTTTTCTGATATCTCAAATCCAAATGGATCTTAAGATTGGTGATCTGAATAGCTTTTTCTGTTCCACAATCAGATTAGATTTCAAACAAGCAAATCCACTCAAACCAAGCAAAATCACTCCCAAACTAACCCTAAATGCAGATCTAACACTATTCATGCAATGACAAGATGCCTAATGCAAGCTAACCATCCAACAAATATGCTGCAAACTGAAAAATTGGCGTAGCTCCCCGACAATGGCGCCAAAATTGTAGTGGGTTTCTTTCGTTGCCTAACCTCAACCCAAGATCTAATCAATCTAGCATCATAGAGATGAAGTTAGTTGTCATGCATAGATTCATTCCCATGAGAGCGATACTATAGTTCAGATTTCAGCATGAATGAAAGATTCACATCTAACTCTAACATCCATTAACCCTAAGCATTAACACTACTCCATTAACACTAGATCCACAACAAGATAGCTTACTCTTTCTTTCTCTCTCTTTCTCCCTCATGGAAAGTCTATTAACATGCAATCCCAATAACAATCAATTCCAACAATTAGCAAAACACAAACAAAGCATGAGAGATGGAGGAAAAGTGATAGAGAGCAAGGATATTCATCAATCCATTTCACAAGAGAACCAATCTGCTTTATTGAAATGAAGAAATGAAACATGTGTAGGAACTCGAGTTGGTCCCTTTTTATAGTAGACAGGAGGACCCTGGCCTCTGAATCCTATTGGTCCATTTCTGCCTCCCTAATTATTCAAATTCAAAAAAGAGTGAGAACCATCCAAATTGGAGGGAAACCCAACTTATTCACTAACTTGACATTTAGGCCCTGCGACATTAAAAGTCTCGCAAAAAGGCCTATGGTCCTTTTATTGACTTTTAACTAATCAAATAACTATGTGATCATCGGGTTGGACTTACACACGTAGGGTGCCAAATCCGTCTCACTTATTAGCTAGGGATAGGGTTTCCTTGGGATCTACAAACCCTCCAACAAGGGCCCAAATTAGAACTCACATAAAATATATGAGTTCTGCATGTGCTTTCTTAGCACAATTTGATTTAGTTTGTGCTAAGTTAAACGACTTAGATAAAAATCTTTGTCATTTTAAGTAGCCAATCAAAGGTCAGGGACAGGGCCTTCTCCAAGAATGGAAAGACACCTCTTGTACCCATTTTCCATGTTCAACGAGAGGAGGAGATTCTGTCAAATTACTTATGCTTGATTTGAGTGGATTTACTTGTTTCAAATCTAATCTGATTGTGGAACAAAAAAAGCTATTCAGATCACCAATCTTAAGATCCATTTGAATCTGAGATATCAGAAAAAAAATAACAAAAATCGGTCAAATCTGTCAGATTTTGGTCAAAGGAGGCAAAAACAATCATCAGAGCTGATAACTTTTTGCCCTCTTTCAAGAAACCTTCGCCGAGTTGCAGTCACCTTTGGTTTTGATCACGAAACCTTTAGTTTGGAGGGCAAACAATTCTTCCCAGCAGATTTCTAGAAACATCAGAAAAACCATAAAAAAATTACCAAAAAATCACTAAAACCCTAAAAATACAAAAAAAGAACCTTCGTCCGATTCATGTGCATAGGTGTGATTTAGATCTATCTATTGCCAGGTCGACGAAGAATAATATCAGATATAGAAGGTTTTGTCAGAGGATCAGTTGTCATATTGTCATATTTTTGTCAAAAAGTCACTTTTTTGCAAAAATACCAGTATTACTCTTGATTCTTCACCAGAAACTTTTTTGAGCTTTCAGATCATTCTATTTATAATAAATTACTATTTTTGAGTTCGACGAACATTCTTTCTATCTAGATCATAGAAAATCTTGATTTTTACCCTCGCCAAACTACATAAACTATGTTTTTGTGTGCTAAAAACCTTCGCTGGGTTTACCCTAGTTTTATCTGTGTTAGAGTTTTAGTCTGAGAGTTCGTCGAAGGTTATTTCCATAGAAATTTTCAAAAAGACCTGATCAGAGTGTTTTTTTTTTTCAAAAATAGCACTGCTGAACCTTCGTCAAGTCAATCTTCACCTAGGGAACCTTCGTCAGTTCTATTTTTAGATTCTAATTTTCCAAGCTAAGTCTCTGTCAAAATTTGGGTCAAATCTGATACAGTCTTATTTTGATTTTGAGAAATTGCTAGACTTCATTTGAGTGTGTTTCAATCTTAGGAAGTGACAAAAGTCATTAGATTGAGGATAGATCATAGGTTGATCAAGATTCCATGATTCTATGTATTGATTTGCTTGGTATAAGTGCTAGAAGATAATTTTTGAGATAGTTTTAAATCTTGGTGATTTCTTTTGAAAGCATTTGTTGTTGTTCAAAGGAGTGCTTTGTGCATTGAAACAGGTTGAAAGAGAAGATCAGGTCATTGCTACATGGCAACCTCAATTGGAGTCATGTTGGAAGCCAATGATAGGTTTATCTCAAGTAACTATTCATTGTGGAAAGTGAGGATGGAGTCACTTCTTGAGATGAATGATGTTTTGGATATTGTTGTAGGTTTGGAGGAGAGACCAGAAACACAACAAGATCAAGTGAGGTATTGACTTTGGGCCTCAAGTTTTATTTTAATTAAAAAGGGGCCCAAGTCTATTATTTTATTTACAACTCAACTTGCATGCTTATTGGGCCATGGGCTTATACGCGCATGATGCTATGCCCTCGCAACACATTTTATTGGCCAATATTATTTATTTACAATTCGTCGGGAATACCTCCAACAGGACCCACGGCCTGAAGTAGTGCCAGTCCCTCGACACTCTGTCAGTTTAGTAAAGAGTCTTCTTGGCCTACCTCTAGTGGATTAGGTAGCCCGTGACATCTTCCATAAAATTAATGCGATCCAGTTTCTTCAAGTCCTTGGGTGTGTGAAGGGACTTGTGGACTCCTGTCAACCAGTCTTGGTCAACCCACGCTTGGAATCGGCACGTCCGGGGATCACCAAGGAATGCAGTTCGGTAATAGACTCGAGCGGTTGGTAGCTGATCTTCGACTTTGTCGGAGGCTAGCGCCTTATTAGGATCAAAGAATATGGGGGGAAGAAAATTGTCCCACTTGGTTTCAATCCCCATTAAATGCTCTAAGTCTCGGGCGTAAGTGGTTGCCGCACGGACTGTTGGATCAGGGCAGTTGAAATATTTATTGGCAGGGGTGAGAGCCCTTCAGGCATCTACATCAATATCCCAAACATGCTCTGATGGAATTCTTGGCCAGTTGAAGTTTTGGATGGTGATTTTGTCCATAGGGGTGTCGCATTATGCCCATTTGGATCATCGTGTGCATGACAGAAAGTGCGTGTTCACCCGTAGTTGTTGCGGACTTGTCACATAGGCCCTGATGGCCGCAGGGTCCTGTTCAAAGAGCTGCTAGCGCCACTCTGGTTGTGGTTGTAGGGTAGGTAGTGCTTGCAGCTCATTGCCTTTTATTGTTTGTGCCGAAAATGATATCTGCCAACCGCCTCTTGATGACTCGTGGGGATACTCAGCTAGAAATTCGTTGATTTTCTCCTCCACGGACTTTGGGCATCTGAAGGCTCGGCTGACAGATATGGTGCGCGAGCCACTTGATGAGGAGGCTTGTCCTTCCTTGTGGCTATGGCTGGAACCAGCGTCTTGGCCTTGGTCCCACGTTTTAGCACCCGTATCAGCTGGTCCTTGGTCTTGGCCTTTGGACCCTTGATCTTGACTTATCACCCCTGCTGCTTGCTGGCCTTGGTCTTGGCTAGTGCTTGTCTGTGCAGCATAAAAAACAGGTGGTGGTAGAATCACCACTCGGGTTGGTTGGGTCTTCTTCTCCATGTACTTCTGGCAAGCCTTGAGGGCTTGTTTGGCCTGGGCGAGCTCGTGAGTTACGCTTGCCCGGTACTTGTCGAACTCTGCCTGGAGGCTGTTCAACGTTTGGCTATATACCTGCACCTGACGCTTGAAGAGATTCATCTCTGCTTGAGAGAGCGGCCTTGAGTCTGGTGCGGATTGAGCTAGCCAGGCGAGTTTTTCGCTTTGTAATGCTTTTACTTCCGCCTCCAGGTGCGTATTCTCTGCTTCATAAATTTGTAGTTGTGCCTGGAGGGGAGCAAGTCGTTGGGATGCTTCGGATTGAAGCTCCCGCACCTTCGTGGAGGCATCTGTCAGCGCTTTGGAGAGGCTCTGGATATATTGGTTTAGGCCATCCTCCTTCTACTGCAGCTTGGTGATCTCCCGGTGTCCGTCTTGTTCATGTTGTTGAGCTATAAGAAGCTCTTGATGCAGCTTCATGAGTTCCACTCGCAACTGGGTATTGCTTGTCGCCAAGTGGAGTATCCAGGTGTCCAAAGTGGCCCTAGCTACTACCGCCTCCTGGATGTATGTTCCTAAGATTTGGTATGTCGTCATTAAATCTGTTGGAACAACCAGTATGCTGGCACTGATAGGGCCTTGTGTGGTAGTGGCCCCGACGACTAGTACAGTGCCATTGTTGTTGGACTTTCTGTCATCTGGGTGGTGGGATCTGTTCGATCCGGTGATGGAATGAATATTGTCTGAATAAATGCATCATCAAGAAACGATTAGTTGCCCTCGACAACCTTTGATGGCAAAACGGATGGTGTGGGAGAGACAGAAGTGGAAACAAGGGTGGGGACAATTTGTCCAAACGAGAGAATGGGTGGAACAGAGGGGAGAGTGTAGTGTACGTAAAGTGGAGCAGAAATGGTCTGACGTGGCGATGAAAAGTTGATGACTTGCATCCACGCCAGAGTGTCCGGAGACAACTGAGAGTCAGAGGGATTAAACTGGAGAGGAGAAACGGTGGACACAAGAGCAATGGAGGATGCGATAGTGATGGAAGGGGTAGTAGATAATGGAACATAAGTAGAAGTGGTATCAACAGAGGAGACGGGAGTAGAAATAGGAGCAGTCGTGGATGGAATAGAAAGAAGAGGCGTGGCAACAGAGACAAGAGGAGGAGATTGTACAGAAGAAAAAGTGGCGGTGGTTGATGGAGTGGTTACTGGTGTGGTGGTGGTACATCGTCTGGTGGTAGGTGGAGACGAAGAGGAAGTTGGTCATCATGTCAGTAATTGCAGGTTGGGAGGATGTGGATGTAGCAGATGTCGGATAGAGGTTAGTGTGCGACACAATGGAAGACAGAAGGCTGGAATGGCGAAAACCGCGCACTTTTGCCTCAAGAAGTGCGCAGGCAAAGTTGCACAGCAGGGGGGCTGCTACAATACGCTCACGGGTGTTGGGTTTGATGGAGATGGTTAGTTCGTGAATGAGGAAGGCATGCCAGTCGTAGGGCACAACCGTGGGGCCAAGGAATCCCAGGAAGGACTCCACTATCTGACTCAACAACGTGGATTGGATTCTATCCTTGCAAAATGTTGAAACAACTAGAAAGTTGTTCAACAGATGCGCAGTCACCTGTATGACGGGCTCCATGATAGCCTCTATCAGGTAACCGTTGTTAGTTTGGATCGGAGTCTCTGGTGCAGTCTGGGCGACGAAAGGTTTGATCAGGGCTTTTGCCTGACGATGGGAGATGGGCTGACGGTCACCGGATATAATGCCGACGATGACCATCGAGTCTGCATTAATCCGCACCTTGTACGTGGTACCTTGGTATAGGAAGTGGAAATGCGACTTCGGCGCTTCCAAGGTGGCGTAAGCGTGAAGGGAAAGGCCCACGTTAATGTCAGAATTGAAAAGCGCCGGAAAAAAACCCATTGCCTCAAGGAGTGGGCCAGCAGTCTAAAGTCATGGTTGAATCAGAGTATTAGAAGACAAGGGCCATATCTGGGTGGCTGAGGGTATCTCCGCTGGATCACCTGCTTGGTGCTAGAGTCTTCAGAAGATGAGGAGGCCATATTAGTAGTGCTAGTTAAAATGCAGAAACGTAGAAAAAAAATGGTGGAAAAGGTAAAAAGAGGTGGGAACAAAAAAAATAGTGAATAACAAGTGTTGGATGGTAAGAACAGTAGTTCAGAGCGCAGATCTGGGTTCAAAGTATGCAGATGATGGCTTGTATGAATTTTGGTCACAATCAGAGAACTTGGAAATTTCGGTGGAAATTTGAGTAGAGCTTCGCAAGCAAAAGTGACAAATGACTCGAATTCAGTCCTTATATAGTGGAAATTAGAGTGCGTATTAGGTGAAATCCACCTTCCCTTGCCCAGTTCCACCCAAATTGTGACAGGGACCTTATTCACAAGATTCTAAGACCTCTAAGAAGTCTATGAGAGTTCAGAAGGTGATTTGACTGCCCTGCGAAGGTTCTGACAATCTGCGAGGGTTCAATCCTCGCAGGAAGTGAATGCTTGCACAACATAATTCTGTGGTTGGATTTTCAAGATCAGACCATGTACGCAGGCTAATTTCACTGCTCCAATTCCATTTATGCCCCTTGCGAAGGTTGGTATGATGATCTTGATGCTCTGTGAAGGTTCTGAAGATTCAGCTTTTGGGAAACCTCACATACACTCAAAAATGATGATTTCTCCATCAGGAACTCTCACAGAGATTTTCATGGATGCATCTGGGTCAGATCTAGTGACTGTCCAAGTCTCAAGACCTATCTCCTAGGGGATCTCCAAAAATCATGAAAAAAGTGCTCTTTTAGAGGGTTTTTTGACGAGATCTTGAGATTCTCTGATTTTTAACTTTTGCAAACTGGTAATCTACTTCATCCATGTTAGATCTGACTATTGGTAGTTCTTTGGAAGTTTTGATAGATATTTGGTAGCAGATCAATCAATTTTGGGTGAAATTTGCCCTTATTTTGCCATAGTGACTGAGATCGAGGTCTCTGATCTGCAAATTGGGAAACTTATTGGCATAATCTGATGATCTACTTCTCTCTTGACCCCATCTGAATCTGGATCCCTCTTGGATCCTGATGGATTTTTCCGATCTTGCCAGATCTGGCTGATTCTTGATGGATCTAGCTTGATTTGGCTTGATCTTCCTAGATTTAGTTGTGATGGCCTAGCAGAATAGCTTTTCGTAACATGCCACCACCAACCTGGATCTAATTCACTGCGGTGGCCAGTACTTGTGCAACCAGCTACCGTTGATGGGTGTGTCGAACGGTGTCTTATCTAGCTTCTCTAAATTCACGGTTCCATGATTAAAAATTTCCTTGATCCGATAAGGACCTTCGCTTGTGAATTTTATTTTCCTTGATCGCCTTGGTTTCATACATCAGGACCAGATCTCCGGAATGAAGATCCTTCTTTTGTAACCTGCGATTGTGCCATGCCTTGCGTCTTTCCTTTTCAGCTGCAAGTGCATGCACAGCTAATAAGCGTGTTTCACAGAGCTTATGCAGAGCTTCGTGGCATAATTGTAGAGATTTGGATTCATCAAGGCATTGCGTTGTGGCAATCCTTAATGAAGGGACTAAAAACTCTACTGGCATTACAGCATCCTGATCATATACCAATTGGAAAGGTGTTTAATCAATGCTTCCCTTATATGTTGTCCTGAATGCCCACAGAGCAGCATGCAACTTGTGTTCCCAATCTGATCTGCTAGCTTCAACTATTTTCGTGAGCATGCTACACAGGATCTTATTGGATGATTTTGCTTGCCCATTACCGCAAGGATAATAAGACGTACTGGTTCTATGGATCACGAAGAATTCCTCCAACGACCTTGATGGTCTCATTGATGAAATGACTTCCGCGATCGCTGACTATCTCCATCGGGCATCCGAAGCGCACAATGATATTCTCATAGAGGAACTTGACAGTTGTCCTAGCATCAGCTACTCTTACTGCCTTGGCTTCGACCCACTTGGTGAGATAGTCTGTGGCTACGATTATGTACCGAGCTTGGGTACACCTTGTTGCAGGGTGAATTGGACCGATGTAATCCAATCCCCACTTTTCGAATGGTGCTTGGGCTAAGACCGGGTGTAGTAGGTCATGATTCAATAACGTTGGTCTCCTTGCCCTTTGGCACACATCACACTTCCTCAGGTATTCTTCCGTATCCTTATGAATCGTTGGCCACCAACATCCTGATTGCAAGATCTTGCGAACTGTAATGTCGGATGCAAAATGACCTCCACCCGTGCCTTCATGTGAAAGTGAAATGATCTGGACGGCCTCATGAGAAAGAATACACCACTGAAGAATCCCATCTGGTCCTCTTCGATACAATTGGCCGGCAATCAACTGATAAGGTCTAGCTTTCAAGATCAATTTCCGCTGATCCGCCTTTGGTAGTGATTTGTCTGGTTGGCCCCGCATTAGATATTCAACTATGTCGGCAGCCCACTTCGGTACTATGTCTACGTAAAATAAGACAGCATCGGCCAGCTCATCGTCGAGTTGGGTTGCAACCTCCTTTTCGTTGATTCGCGACACATGATCTACCATGTAATGTTGTTTTCCCTTGTGGACTACTATCCGAAAGTCAAACTCCAACAACATAAGTAACCATCTAGTGATTCTCCCTGTGTTGCAAGTTTTGTTAACGAGATAGAGCAAAGGTTGATGGTCCGTATAAAAAGCAAAATGTGTGGCCATCATGTAGTGCCGAAACTTCTTAACTGCATAGATCATCGCCAATGCTTCCTGCTCTGTGGTTGAATAATTGATCTTTGTATCACTGAGCTGTCGGCTTGCAAATCGGATTGGAAAATCCTTTTTGTGTTCTCCTGGCTGGGTTAAGGCTGCTCCAACTGCATACTTCGATGCGTCTGTATGCACATGAAACTCAATGGGCCAATTGGGTGGATATAAGATTGGTGTTGAAACCAATGCATCTCTAAGCTTTTGGAAAGCCTTTAGGGCTTCCTCGTTTCAATGTGGATCCGTTGTGAGTTTGTAAATTGGTCAGGCTAGCTCCACAAAATCTAGAATGAAGATCCTATAATAGTTAGCATGACCCATGAAGATGTAGACTTCACGGATCATCCTTGGTGGTGGTAGATCAACAATGATCCTGATCTTTGATAGGTCTGTGGCGATCTCGTGTCTAGATACTATATGGCCGAGAATCAAGTCATGTGTAACCCAAAATTGACATTTTTCTGGATTCAAAGAGATCTGAAAATTGCGACATTTTTGTAGCACCTTCTCCAAATTGGATAAGTGTTCTGAGTCTGGTCCATGCATGCACAGATCGTCCAAGAAAATTTCTAGAAATTTTTGCAAATACTATTTGAATGTCGTCTGCATAACACGCTAGAAAGTGCTTGGGGCATTGCAAAGTCCGAATGGCATCACCTTATAGGCATAGGTTCCCCATTCTGTGGCGAATGTTGTCTTATGTTGGTCTTGGGATGCTATCTTCACTTGGTTGTAACCGCTGAAGCCGTCTAAAAAACTGTAGGCTTTGGCGCCAGCTACTCTGTCAAGGACACTTTTCATAAAGGGTAAAGAAAAATGATTCTTTTTGGTGACTACATTTAGCACCTTCAGATTCACACATATTTGCATTTTTCCATTCTTCTTGGGTACTATAACTATCGACGATACCCATTCCGTGTGCTCGATTTCATAAATGAAATCTGCATCTAACAACTTCTGCAACTCCTGTTTGATCAATTCTGTGTAGTCCGGGTTGCAATGGTAGTAACGACTCACCTTGGGAACTATTCCATTCACCGAGGATATGGTGTGTTGGACTACTATTGGTGGAATACCCTTCAGATCACTGTAACTCCAGGCAAAACAATCCTTGTATTCTCTTGAATTGTGTGGGCGTTAACTGCTGTCCCACATGCACTATCTTTTCTTCTTCACTTGGCCTGGCAAGGTTCATTGACTGTGTTTGCGCAGGTCCCAAGCTCAAGCACTAACACGACAAATTTGTCTAATCAAGTGAATTGTTCACCTATTGCAACGTACACCTAATGTATGTAACACATAGACAAGAATCCATGAATGTGTTAATGTCATAGGATTTGGCAACCTAAACACTTAAACAACAAGCCATATTATACATAAAGCATCTCATAGAAATTGCTAAAGTTCCAATCCTGATAGTGGATCAATCCCAATATCATGCTTATTACATGACACCTAAAGGCCTTTAAAGCTATTCTAATCTCACTACACTATCCTCACATTAGAATTATAATTCAAGACATTTTGGTGTCTTGGAATCCTTTGGTATCTTTCAAACCCCCTAGCACTTAACTAAATAATTCAAGAGATCAACAATCTCGAGATTTGACAAGCACGAGGCCAAAGTGGAATTTTAATCTTTGAAAACAAAACAAAACAAAATGCAACAAAATATACCTATAGCCACGAGGCCATGCTACCAAAAAAATATCCTTCTTTTTAATGCAAAAAAGCTTAGTCGTCTCACTTCCACTTTTGTTCATTTTAAATGTAAATGATTGAATTTGGTGGCTTTTTTTTAATGACATCATGGCTACACTTCACTCAAAGAATCATTTATGGGAGTCCTATTCCCATCTTTATGCCTTACTAGAATGCACAATGTTCTTTAAATATTCTGATTTCAACACATATTGTCCCTTGATAATTTTTTGCAAAAAGATTGGCACCTTGATGTTTTTCAGCATCCACTTGTATACGTTCCAAATTTTCTGCTCAACGTGACCTACCAATGAGAGAAAATCCTATATGTGCACCACAAGGATGACCAAAAGAAAGAAAATCAAAATAGTGTAATCCTCTATGTCGAGCATGTCACATAAAAAACAAAACTTTAGACATCTACTAAAAATTGTTGCAAAACTCTGGTAGATGAACTCTTATGAAGGTCTTTTCTTGATTCTATGTTACATATAGGTAGATTTTTAAGTTTTATATGCTTGCTGTTTGAAGGCTACCATTCTAGAGGTAAGACAGATCAAATTCCTTGTCATCTGAGAGATACAGCAACATAGAGCTTAATGAGTACGGTGTATGTGCAACTATGATTAGGATCTGAAGATTATTGGCATTCCATACCACCAGCAATGACTCTTATTCTTCTCTGGCTAAACTGAGCTACTATCTACACAGAAGAATATATTTTCAAGCTTCAATCATACGCCAATTATATCAGGTATCTCCATCTTTGATGGCACAACAAACTTCTTACTACTACATGAAGATCCCTGATCATCCTCGTCTATATTGGACTTCTTTTAAAACTTCTTGAGTTTGTGCTTTCCTTTGGCTAGCATTGCCTGACCTTCAAGTGGTGCTTCTTGATATTTCACACTGCACCTTCATTTCTTCTGTAACAAAATACCATGGAAATCCTCACCGATAGGTAACCTTCCCTTGACACAATGGCACATACAAAACATCTGCAAGTTTTTTGATATGCCACTCATGGTTTATGCACAAGCTTAACGTCCATTATCGGCACACCAATTTATTAAATAATCAAACTGATTCATGTCACACTATCCTCAGATGTATTAGTTATCCATTTCTCAATTTTTGGATGGGTTTCCTCATTTAAGTTCTTGCACAAGGATGTTAATATTTCGAAGTATCAGTCATCTCCAAATTGAATGACTAAACAGTATTTTGCTCCTTAGAGATTTTACTATTTCATTCAAATTCACACTTGATGGCACCTCACTTTTCTTAATGAAATCCATAACGTGGATAAATTGAAATATGCAGCTGAAGTTTCTCTTGCAACATAATAACATCTTGCAAGAAACAAATGCCACTGATAAGAACAGTTCTTCATTATCTGACTCTTGTCTGCTGATCTCATTTCATAGAAATGACTTGTTTTTTTGGACCAAGAAATGAATATCATAAGCCAACTTTATCGAGAATAAAAAGTAGCATCCAAGTCTTAGCAGCATTCTTGCCTTTAAAACAAACGTGCCTTGAAAACTACAAGGCTGACTTTGTCATGCACTGAAGAGATCTCTAACGACCATAAATACATAATTTTACAAGCCTGAGACCA
This sequence comes from Diphasiastrum complanatum, assembly GCA_029204225.1. NCBI lineage: Eukaryota > Viridiplantae > Streptophyta > Lycopodiopsida > Lycopodiales > Lycopodiaceae > Diphasiastrum > Diphasiastrum complanatum. Next base: position 13,564,110 of record CM055104.1, on the reverse strand, counting down.
TGAATTAAAAGATTTGCCCAGATATAGCTACCAAAGATAAAATCAAATTCTTGGAAGGATAACATCCACAAGTTCTTTAAATTGGTTCGGTGCATGTTCAATTTCATCCTTCATGTTTCAGATTTATTTTCTTTTACATCACTTCTAGTGCACTGAACAAGCATGGCTCTCAACTGACAGAAGACTTAGGTTGCAGACTGTTTCTGATCAGCTCAACTTTACAGACTGAGTTTTCTTAAATTCTGCAGACTTTTGATAGTAAAAGAACTTCACTTTCTCTGAAAAGAAGCCCCTAACAAAATTTGCCGTATATCAGGTTAATCAATCACTCGAAAGTGGGGATCGACTTTCAAACTTTTGCAGCGATACTTGGTTGAACTCTTAACATCAATAACATAAAGAGTGGCAAAATCATAAACCACAACTATGTTGAAAGTCCCTATGTGAAAATATGTACAGCTTTACAGAGAACTTTCAGTAACTCGCAAATCTTATCATCGCAACAAAAAGGCTACTTTTCAGCTGCTATGTATCATATATTGAAACATGCAGCTCGAATGTGGAGTCATTTGACACAATGCAATTCTCTCTACAATCTTCTTGTTAACCATGAAAACATCAAACTCCAAATAAGCTCCAATCAAGAACTCTGAAGGTTGCAAGGATAAGACGGAAAATCTCAGCTGCAGGAAGGCAGCCAGCTGCTACTGCAGGGACAGTTTCCCCAGCACCAACAGAAGCTGCACTATGACTGAGCTCACTGGAAAAGTCAAAGCAGCCAAATAACAAAGTGATTGAAGGAAGCCACTTCATCCCTAAACTTTAAACCCTAACATGATCGTGTAACATCATTCTCTGCTAAATAAGTAGCTCATAGTGGAGTTCTTGGAGAATAGACTTCAGAGAAAGCTAAGAGCTTGTCACAAGAGATGCTTATTGACAAAGGCAATCATGCCAAAGAGTATCCTGAGTAGAGGCAAAAACAGCTCACCTGATGACCAGAGGCTCATAGAGCGTGATCAAAATGTCCGTATTTACATTTGGCAGCCGGATATTTCCGAGATACACCTGACAAAAAGGTCAACAAAATCATCTCATTCGAAGGTCCAGGCAACTTGAATAAAGAAAAAGGGTTTTCTATTTTGTTTCAGTAGCTTATAAAATAGAGAATGCATATGCTTTTAACCAGCAAAATAATTGTGTATTTGCAAACCAAATCAGTTCCCAAAAGAATGAAGCAATTTTCACGAGAAACATGGACTTTGCAGGGTTTAGGGTTTAGTGTTGTGAATCTAAACCTTCAAACTGAGGTAGGTCAAAAATATAAATAGTACACAAGATGTCTGGCAGAGACTGTCTGCCAGGAAATAGAAGAAAATCCTGCTCAATTTCAAAAGTACAGTATTCTTAACCTCAGCCAGCATTTCGAAGCAAATAGCAGCAAAGGACCAGCTATGCTGGCTCCCTCAACTATATCCAGAATAGCAAGAAACTATCCTGGATGCGGTTAAGAGCTATCTTTCAAATAAGACAAATGAGAGTAATACGATCACCAAGAGCAATCAAACACACAGAATGGATGCCCGTGATCATTGTAGTGAGCAAGAAGAATGAGAAATAATAAAATTTGTCAATTTCATGATGCCAAACGTGTCAGCTTCCCATTCACCAAAAGTTTACTGTAGCATGTAGCCGAATATTTTTCTAGATGGTTTTAACTGCTACTACCAGATGAAAAATTTCCTCGAAGGTCCAAATAGAACAACTATTATAGCTATACCAATGTCTCTGGGAGGTTGATACACACTATAAAAATCACTCCTCTGAACGATAAGAATTTCAGATGATTAGCTACTTACAAACCATCTGAGGAGCTCACAATAGCTCAATAACAAGAATGTCCAGGGGAGCGCTCTGCAAAAATATGATATAACCCAAAATAATCATCTACCTAGTCAAGCCATAAAGCCTAAATCTTCCTGAGAAAGACACTTGCACAATACTCAACAAAAGGCTCAGAAAACGTGTCCACAATAAGCAAACATGCATCGTATTCCCTAAGGAACTTGGGTAAGCCTATAATTCAATCGAAAGCAATTGATTGCATACAAGGCATAGTAAATTGTTGTGGAGGTTCATTCATCTTGTTGTTGAAGTAATTATTCTAGGCACAGAAAATAAGAAACAAACTGGAATCGGTTGACAGTGTATTTACATATTGCCTACTAAAATTGTTGAAACTGAGAAACACCCTTCAATGTTAGAAGACTGTGCATCAATAGTAGGTCGCGGACACAGTGGAACGTGTACTGGGTACCACAAGTACAATATAAGCAATCGTCAACAACACAAATAATGTGCTTCCAAAAAGAAAATAAGAGGTTGGGCTTGGGCATAGATCTTGGAGAAGTCGGGACATTGAGGGTAAGCAGTGTGAAGGGTCTCAAATGTTTCAAGGTAGGAGATGGAATGTCAACACAAGAAGGTGCACAAGATAAGGCAGCAGTGGCATCATATTTTCTGAATTAGTACTCGATTATGAAGTTCGAAAAACAAGGATCTACTCCAAGGAAACAAGAAATCACTCAAATCTTTTTGGCCAAACTAATACATCCAGCACTAATGGTCGATATAGGGATTGAAGCAAACATGATACAAACAATGGTGTTGTTTTTCAAGCTCTTGAACATAGATGCAAAACTCAGGATACTCTGCACATTACCGTCATCATGAATTAAGTATCTCGAGGTACAGTGTTTATACTCAACAACATGATAATGCTATGTTAGGGCTTCATCAATCTATCACTCTAGCACCTCAAGTTTTGGGCCCCTTAAATGCCTAGGGTCCACTAGCTGTACAAATCTACAAAACTTATGGGACCATAGTATGACATAAACAGGAGAAATTTATATCAAAAGGGAAGCATACAATACAGAACAGAATAGTCACCAGTACTCGCTACTTTTCCAACATCCTATCAGAGCTCCAACATGGTGGCAAAGCCCATAGTGATCCTGTGAGCTTGTGAAGAGCCTTGCCTATGAAAGTAATACATGAGTCCCTGCGAGCTGATGCAAGTGTGATATGTTCCCACAAACAGTGAAAGTCTAGTGCAATCTATTCCTTGTTCAGACGTGAAATACAAGAGTCTGAGCAAAAAATTCTAAGACTTTTGTAGATAAACCCTAAACCGTCATATTTCTTGCAAAGGAGGAAGATTTCTTGATGTGCGCAAAAAGCTAAACTGTGTTTTGTGGGATTTTAAGAGTTGTGTGGAGATAAAGTTGATTGGGATCTATTTTCCCCCAACAATATCAGCGACCCACCTGCAGCCTCTTCTGCACAAAATTCTTTTTTATGACTCTTCATGAACGATGCTAGATTTTCCTTATGATGATGGTTGCAGCTCTTTCTCTCTCTCTCTCTTGACAATGAAGGGGGTAAGGAGATAGACATAAATCATCAGGATCAGTGGACTGTGGCCAACCTTGAACGCAGCAGATCTTGGAAAGATCAAGTACGCAGTCCACAGAAGATTATAAAACCCATGGATTCAAGTTCAAATACCACAACTGAGACAAAGCAGAGAGAGAAGAAGAGAAAAGGGGGATGAGAAGTTTAAAGAAAAACTAACCTGAATAACATTGCGAGCTTCAGCACCTTGACGGCCTTTTGAGACTCTCTGCCCATTCAAATGCAAACAAATTTCTTATGCTAACGCAACTAGATATCTTGTGGAAGTTCAAAAACTGTGTAACAGACACAATCACATCTTGTCAGCATACCATCTTACCAACTGCAGTTGTCACTGCTGTTGATTGGCTGAGGTAAGGCACTTCGTTCAAAGGGATTGAGTTTAAACGTTCAACGACCTGCAGAGCAATTAAAAAGATGTCAAGTTTTCCCACTTCAGCAACATAAGAAGGGACGTAAAGGGCTGTGGAAATTGATGTCCCGACGAGTGAGAATGCAATTCTACATAAGGTAGTTAAGGCTAACAAGCTAAACACATCATACAAGATATCTTTCTTCCTTACATCAAATTCATAACCTTGAATCTATAAATATCATAGGAGAAATTTTTCATTCAAATTAGCCATTAATCTTATGAATATGATGACAGTAGTAACTTTACAAAGCTGGATAAGAAAAAGTTGCAATGATAACAGCAGTGGACTTTGATGGCATGGATAACCAAAAAGAACCATGGAGTGTGTTAACAAAGAGTCACATAACTGATGAATGGGGCAAGATAGAGTAGTTGGGTGAATTGCATATGGAAGAAAATGATCACATGGGTTTCGTCTAAAATTGCAGATGTAAAAAAAAGAAAACAAGAGATGATTTAACCACTCTTGCGAGATAGGTATAACAAGGGAAGGTGCATACATGGTCTTAGAAAAAAGGTCAACATAGAAGAAAAGGAGGAACATTCTAGACTGTCATTCTAGACTGTTGTAGAGCACAAGTAGTCAAAAACATGAAGTCTTTTGTTGCAATCAAACTTCCTATAATATGGCCAAATGGCATCCAAGCGCTCAAACTGGCCTTTTGTCTCTATTTTAAATCATCCTGCTAGCTCGAGAAGCATGCTTTAAGTAAAGGAAACTAATAGATGTTGTTGCAACAAAGAGATGGTTGGAATTTTTAGAGACACTTATGAGAACATGACAAGCTCTGATACCATGTTAAAATTTGTGATAGACACTCATTGGAACAAGAGAAGCTCTAATACGATGTTCGTAATGTAACGAATTTATAGTATACACGAAACCACATAAGGTATTGATACCAGAGGATATGGAACAAGAGATGAGTTTATCATTATAAGACCAAGCAACACACAGATAAAAGCATGCAACTTGAGAGTAGACTTCATTGAATTGAAATGACACATACAATCGTTACCTCCAAGAAGAATCTCGAGAGTAGTAATACAAGAACTTTGGTGCCTCAAGTTTTGAGGCACACACTAGCACGAATGCTAGTGCTAGTTGTCAAGTAAAATAAAGGAAAGAAAGAAAAATGCAAATATTCCTGCTAGAATAGAAAATATCTCAATGCATTTGAAAGATGAAAGTTTGTTACATTTTGGAAATTAATGATATGTTGCTACCATAGTCCTATGTCCAACTGTTTTTTGAGAAAGATAGCTTCCTTTAGGGTCCACGTGGAAGTGAGCCTTTAATTTTTTTGCACTATTATAGTCTTTTTACAATCTAAATAGTGTTTATTTTTTGTTTTTTGGGGTCACGTTCTGGAATGGAACGCGCTCTGGAACAAGTTTTGTTCCAGAACAGGTAACTATGATTAGTCTAGGCTAATTTTCATTTGTCAATTTCATGCTTGTGTCAACTGGTATGTACACTGGCTTATAGTCAAAAAATTTGCTTATCTTCAACGTCTGTTTGGCATACAAGACCAAGGGAGATAAAAATGCCATTCTTTTGTTTCCACACTTCTATGCCCGCAATAATATGTATTTCAAGATTTTTAATTCCACATTAATTAGATCAATCTTTTCTTAACTGATCAATCAGAGTTTTGCTGATTCATGCTACCACCAAAACCTCAATGAATAATATGACGTTTGGAACCATACCAGTAATGTTTCCTAGCAAAAAGTTCCTTCTCACGAGTATCTACTTTGAGCTGGGGCCAAGGTCTTGCTTTCGAAAGCCACTGATCTAGCATCCTGAGATAGGATTGCTCCTACAACATAGTCATAGCATCCATTTCAACAAGAAATTAATTCATCAGTCCACACCACCAGATTGATCTTACTACGCCTGCAAGGACCTCAATTTTCATTCTAATTCGACAGTTCTTGATGAATCCACTTCCTCTTAAGATGAATTTACTTCCTCGAAATATTTTTTCCATTCTAGTATACCAGGCTCTTAGGACTTGCTTTGATCCATACAGGTTATTCTTTAGTTTGCACACCTGGTTTTCTTACCCCTCCACCATAGAACCTTGTAGTTGCTCTAGAAAACCATATACTTCTTCTTCTAGATAACCTGGCACTCTTTACATCCATTTGGTGCAATGCCCAATCAAAAGAAGCAAGAAATACACTTGCTATGTATGGCAATCATCTTAGCTGTCAATGCAAACATGTCATCCTAGTCAATCTCTTTTGAGCATAACCTTAGCTACAGGCTATATACCCTGCATAAGGACTTGCAAACCAGATTTTCATTTTCATATAGTTTGCAGGCTTGGGTCCATTTATTAGTCAGCATTTGCTAAAAACATTCAACGGTCATACAGTCATTATTTGGCCTTGCCTCAGAGAGCATCGATAGGCATGTGAACATCATTAACTACCGCTAATGATTTGGAGGTTAATTTGCTTGCTTCGGAAAGAAGACTGACATCATGTTTAAGCAAGCTTCATTTCACATTCAGCTTCAGTACTTCAATACTGTCATACAATGTATACTCCTTTTATTAGGCCATTCCAGATGTTTGCAGTAGCTTTTCTTTTTGGGGAGAGAACCTCCTTAGTAGCTTACTTGTTTTTTGCCCTAAATTTACATACAATGGTTGGTTTCAAACCTGATATGGTCTTTGGATTGCTCTCATCAAATTGCTATACATATATGATGAGATTTGAATAGGGATCCAAAAAGTAGGTCAGTAAAGAATCCAGATTTCTCACTGTGGCAATCCATCAATTTCGTACTTGTTAAGGGCTTTTGCCAAGATTTAAGTAAACACTCATAACTCATTATCTGGATCTTAGAAGTCAACTTTTTAGGTTTTTCAAGTCTTTAGCACAAAAGAGCATCCACAACAATAGTCATGGAATTTCCAGTTTTTCAAGTCTTCCTAAGAGCTTCCAAAACAATTTCAATAGAAGTTACTTTACTATTAATAACACTTGTCCTTTGAGCATTCTTTGTAGGAGACTCTTGTGAGCATCTTTTTGAGAGGCTCCAACAGTACATATTTATATGCGATGCTGATGTCTGCCCTGATTTTCTGGAGATTCTTCAAGGGCCTCTGAAAGAGTACAAGTAGGACCTCCACCAGTGCCTCTACAATTGATAATTCTGGTTCTTTGAGAAGTTTTTGTAGGAGCCTCTCATGAACTTCCTTTTTTAAGGGTCTAAAGGTGCATCTTTGTACAAGTGCTTGTACAACAGTGTACAATCATCAATGTTTTTTGATCAAGATTGCTTTATGATCGGCAATTTACAATCTATTTTGGTACTATGTAACACATGTCTGCTGATCTTGTTCATAATGTCATACTAAGGAACTTTCCCAGGTTCAAAGATCGTCTTTGTTGCCCAAGAAGTTCTTGTTTTAGTAGTTCATCACTAGGAAGGAAAGAGTTCATCCCTCAGAATCCATTCCCAGCCAATTTCAGAAGTGAGAAGGATCTAAGAGTCTAAGGCCCGCAGGTGGGAGCTATTCCAAGATCATTATTGGATTGGCAAGGCAAATATGAAATACAAGATTATTTAGCATGAGATAGCACTATATCTAGTAAATTTTACATTTTATTTTGGATATTGATCTTTCCCAAAAGGTAGATGCACTAGGCATATTATTCATATAAAAGCCAACAATTATAAGATTCTTCCAGAATGTTGAGTGAGCTGTGTCTCTTGGTCAATCATTAACAACTATACCTACACAGGATTCTTCAAATAGACCTTATCTGGGAATTTAGTACTGCAAAAGTATTTCTTCATCATGCTTACAAGGCCATAGTAATAATGTTCATGTTGTGCTAAAATAGTATCAACCTTCAAAATAAAGCTTCACCATTACTGGCAGGGAAAATAATCGTAAAAACAGTAAATTGCTCTTTCAAATGGAAGAGAACTGAACTATACATAAGTCCACAAAAGTGTAGCAAGCTGCAATACAGCTTTAACGTTAAAGGGGAAATGAAGCAAGTGTTGCAGCACAAAAGAATATGTTTGTCATATCAAGTTTCCACTCCAAAAAACTATATCCAATATTCCCACTTGAAAACCTAGGCTGAAATTGAAAAATATTGGATGTTCAAAAGCCAATGCAGTCCCAGGATGATACACAAGCAAATGAAATGAGATATGATACCTTCAAATTTGGAAAATCCAACCATGTCTCAAAGCAGCACCTATAATATCAATAGCATGGCCCATATGCTATAACATCCTTACTCGTGTCAACAGTTTTCAATGCCCAAGAGTAGGTGCAAACACATGCATAAGGATATGCTACACATTTATACACAGACCCACATGCCGAATTTCTAAGACTTCTCCAGAGATACAAAGCTCCGCCATTGAGAGAGTTGACCGTCAACTTCATTTCTTATATAGAAATCTAAAGAAGAGCATCATCTATGCCTCAAGAGTAAAAGCGGGGTCACAACTACCAGATCTTGACTGGCATCTTGTTCATTTGCCAGATCTTGAAGAAACCAAAGGGCAGACTCCTGGTTGCTTACTTCATGTTTCATCTCAAGCAGCTCCACGATAATACTTTCATCTCGATTCAAGTCTGCAAAAACTTCCTGTATACACAAAATTCACGCAGGACTTCAAAAAATGTGCTTGTAATGGGTCTTGTCAACTACCTCATAAACATCTACAATACAAAATGTACAGCAAACGACTTAGATGTGTCTTTGTATGTGTGTGAAGCCATGACTAGTATGAAGGGAGAGGAGAAGTGTATTTGATAGTAGAGAGAATCTAGGCATGTACAAATAACTGCTCAATAAGGCTGGCAATTCTCTTGCAAAGAGCTGAGCATTCTCTCATACAAACAATGTTTGTTCAATTCAGTGGTGATGACAACTTTCCAATATGGATGCCCAGTATATGCATCTAATTTGTCTAGGAACTGTTGGCTTAAAGTGGACTGATTGCAGAAAAAGTTCCTTAACAGCCGCCTAGGTATTGAGCAATCAATACCGCTTGCATTGCTTTGGGCAGAAACTGGGACAATGCTGGAATCAAAAATTTTATCAGAAGCACCATCAGCACCATTAGCATCATCATCCACCATCACGGCCTTCTTCAGTCATGAGCCTCATGACACCATTTGATACACATGCATATAGATAGTTTATTTTCTGATTTTTCTTGAATGTTGTTCTGAAGCTCTCTCTCTTTATGAGCCTTTTTTGATGACTTCAAAGCTTAAAGATTCACCTACTAGGTGTTCTAACTTCTTAACGCTCTTTTCCGGTTAAAATGCACTTGAGAAGTACTATTAGTCTACCTTTTGGCATTTCAAAGACATTAACAATAGCTAGCTCTCTCTCTCTCTCTCTCTCTCTCTCTCTCTCTCTCTCTCTCTCTCTCTCTCTCTCTCTCTCTCTCTAGCTTTTTGAGGTGAATTCACTCCTCGCTCTCCACCTCCCTTGTTGACTCCTCCTGATATGCTTGCACCTATACTTGCCAACCTTTTTAATAGTGTAATCATCACTGGTTTCCCTCTTTCCTAATGCACAAACATTATCCATCCCATTCAAAAGAGTGGTGATCTTATGAAGCCTAATGTTTATCGTACCATCATGATTGGACATGTCATTGCGAAGCTTTATGGTACTATCCCTTTAGTCTACATTGAGTGAAAAGTCATAGAGTAGGAGACTTTATACTATGGATCAGGCTAGTTTCAAGGCGCATTACTCCACCACAGATCATATTATTACCCTCATATCCATTATTGAGTAGGCCAAGCACAGACGAGAGAGAGTTTATTGTTGTGGACTTCAAGAAAGCCTTTGACTTGGTTCCACAGCCCCTGCTTATTCAAAGATTGTAGGACTTAGGCTTTTCGAGTCCAATGTGGAGCACCATTGGTCAACCAGGGATGCTCCCTTTCATCTACTATCTTTGGTTTGTATATTGATGAGCTTGAGGAGGTTATTTGCTAAGATGGAGGCTTTAGTTGTAGCCTTGGAGATATTATGATTGCCATACTATTGTATATGGCTATATACTACAGAGGAGCTTCATAGACGCCTAAATAATCTGCACACTTTTTTTGATGGGGATTAAGGGCGAATATTTCAAAGACTAAAGTCATGGTCTTTAACACTTCCAAAGTCTTCATGTAAAGATAGGAGCTTATTTTCGACGGTCAGCCTTTGAAGGTGGTTTCAACCTATACCTATATGGGTATAATAGTCAGCATGATGCTCCCAAAAAGTGTCAACTTTCTAATAGTATGGTCACTCCTGCAACACTATATTTTTCTTCAGTAGCAATAGGACCTGACAACATTATGTTATACCAATAGTGCTATGCTTATGCTTACATTTGCAGTCTTATGCTTTTGTACTAGATGTACTTTGATTAAATAGTTAAACTTAAATAGTGAATCTTGTTTCAGACATGGATGACAATTGATGCTCAGCTATGGCAACTCTCTTTCTCACTGGGAAAAGATAACTCCTGAAAATCGAAGAGGTACAATGTTAGTTGAGGAAGGAGCTGGCTATCTTGGTTGCCCTCTATGGCTGCAGCAGGCTCTAACCTGGGATGGAACTCTACAAGAACAAAACTTTCCTTGATGTAGCACTGGTCTCCCTACACCTCTCAACAAACCCCTTCTTACACGTCAGGCGTAGCCACCACATCTAATGCCATTTCAGGTTTGAACAATGCGATAGACTCCCTCCAAAACAGTGCACTGGGATATTTCAAGTGGGCTGGAGCTTTAAATAGGTGCGCTGGCCACAAAATCACTGAGTAGGCATGAATAAGCAGATGACTGATCATTCCCCCTTCCAAATCTGTGGATTGGCCAGTTGTTATAGCTACTAGAGAGCTGGATATAAGATGTTGGAGCTGTGTGCTGATGGAAATCGCCTGCTTCCTGAGCGCTGCCCCTGCAAATCCCCTGTTACTAGCTGTCTGAAAAGCGCTGGACCCTCAATTTGCTACGCTGCCCCTCCAGCTGCAGATCGTTGGTCAAAGAAAAACACGTTGGCCTCTAAAAACGTTGCGATGGCCCTCTTTGCAGGTGTGCTGGCCCTCTGAACAGAATCGCTGGACTTCCTAGAAGAAAAAGGCTGGTCCACGCACTGCCATCCCAATCCTATAGCCGCTGAAGCTCTAGACAACTCCTCCCTGATCTGTAACAGCTGCATAGAGCCATAAAACTTCTGTACTGGACCAGAATGGAATGCTGCAGCTAGGCACTGGACCTCTTACTCCTCCTAAGAACTCTCCCCCACCTTTTCCCTTCAAAACCTCAAGAATCTTGCAAAATCAAAGATTTTCTCCACTTTCTCTCTCTAAAACTCAGCATTCTCTCTCTAGAACGAGGCTCTAATACCAAATGTTACACTCCATCCAAGAGCTCCCAACTCTAATGGCCGGTGTGTCAAATGATCCACCCAACCGTAGGTGCCCTCCTCTTGAGTCTATCTGATTAATATTCTAGGACAGGGACACATGGCTGCCATGCTAGTCCCCATGGTGCAATGTAAATCCACTTCCCGTAATCAGTGCGTGGTCTGAGGCGCCACCCACGGTTATCCAGCATACTGCCAGCTAGACGATAAAGAATCTCCACTACTGACAGCTAGGGTCCATACGGTCATAATTCCGCCGACTGACATCCTGTCAGGTGGTCACACTGGGTAACTACCTGTGACGCACCGGACCCAACTGGTACCCTGGTGTCCATCCCGGTCACTGGCCCTCAGCCCCTAGTAACTAGTCGTGCCGGAAATAAGCTAGAGCACAACTGGCATTAACATTCATACTTCATTGTGTAATTAATCTTGTGTATCAAAGAATTCAACCCGGTAATAGGATAATTTGATCATTAAGATGATTTTCCCAAACTTTTCCTATTGTGATTCACTTCCTAGATACCTTATTAAAAGAGCAATTGAAAATTGTTATGTGATTTGAATGTCTGTGAAGTTTAGCTATTACTTGATTGAATGATAATTTTTGAGAGAAAAAATTCTAAAGGGAGAAATGAAATGAGACAGAGACATCAAAATATGGAATAGTATTATGCACTAGGATTTTTCTGGTGAATCCTTAGGAGATTTGTGTAATAGTCATTATTGAAGGTTCCATATTGGAATCCCTGACCTTGAATTCATTTAAGTGAGTTGATATGGAAAAATTTGTAGCAACCATAAGTTTTGGATGAAAATTGTCATGAAAGAAGTGGACATTTTGACACATGGATCACATTAGACCTGTTAGTACGCACTTATCCCTAGAGTTGATACTCTTAGATTAGAGAGATGCAAGAAGCTTATTACTAACCAATAGAGGTTCATAATGTGATGGCAAACCATAGTTGCACAGAAGAAAAAAGAAAAAATATATATATACTTTCTGGAAAAAATTTGGACTTTAAATTTGTTCTCAGAAATCTCTTTTTTATAACTCACAATATGGATTGGCAAGAAAATGGCTACATTTGCTAAGAAGTACAAACACGTTTGAGCAATGGGACAAGTCTATTAGCTCATTCGACACTCTTTTCAGTTGATTGTGCTTCTACATAATATCTCTTCTCTAAATAATACAAATGATAAGACTTTTGCTACTTCAATGCCAAGCCAGACACAAGTACCAATATCATTGAGCACTATAACAGTTCGCTAACTGGTATGTTATTGTGGCCCACTATGCTGCAGTCCCACAATGGACCCACATTCTTATCTACAAACTTTAGGCCATTGCAGCGGAGTGGAGCATCAATCAGCTCTTTTGCATATTTGATGGCTTTGTTAGATTTGAGTTCAATTTTCAGGGTTTTGAGGTTCAAATTTTCTCCACCAACTGCAGTACCTATATCACTTGAATCCAAGTAAGTCCAAGTCAGAATTGATCTGTATTCCACAAATTGGAGCAAGGCCGAAGCTGATTTTGATTTAATTTGACATGGTTTCCTGTATCATTATCTGGGAAGCAGGGAAAAAAAAAATTCCGCGAATTGCGACCCTCAAGCGAATCAGGGGTCGTGATTCGGATCGCTGTCTGAATCGCGCACAGCGATTTATTGATGCATCTATGTGGCAAACCATGTGTAGTTCTTCTTGTTGAATCACTAATTCATAAGTGGATTATTGTATCCACTAGAAATGACTGTAAAGCATCAAAATGATTGGATCCTCCTAGATTTGGTTGTCATGGATATTTTCCTATATGGAATACAGCACATCGAAATAGATCATTTGGATCTCTGGTAAAGTCAATTCAGATGGTTAGGGATCTTCTTGGGAGAGTTCTGGTGGTATGAGACATCAATAATTCCAAAGAGAAATTCTAGGACAGTAAGGATCTGATTGACAATGGTACCTATAAGGATGCATAGTTACCACGAATCGCTGTTTGAATCATTCGAATCATTCGGAGCCGGTTCAAACCGAAATCCAGTTCGAACCGAAAACAAAACAAAATAACCTGATTTGTTTTTTATTACTAGTTTTAATAGTTTATAGGGATAAGAAATTTGAGTATTCTGATTTGTATTTGAACCATAGATGCACTGCGTTCCAGAACGCTCGTTCCGGTTCCAGGATCCCAGACCGTTCCAGTTTGGAATGCTACAAATGTGTTTTTTATTTTATGCAGTTGACAGTTTCAACGTCTTCTAGCACCTTAGTTTTAACTCTTTTGAAGGCCTTCTTGCTTTTTGGTTTTGAAGACTTTTGATGATTGGATTTTGTTTACAACAAACCAGCACTAAATACTGTGATAGCTATGTCTTTTTTTTTTGGACAGCGTTCTGGAACGCAGGGGTCCGGAACGCCGTTCTAAAGCAAGATAGATTTGGACTATTTTCACTTTTGGTCCGCTAATGATTCATGAAGTTGGACTTTGGCATTTTTCAGAATACATCATTCATGT
>CM055104.1:11697423-11740263 GCA_029204225.1 Diphasiastrum complanatum | reverse complement strand
CCGACAATGGCAACCTAAATTAAAGAGCTAACCATTCGATCTCTCAAGATAATTCAATTTATCTCTGATATGCATGTATTCTTTTTAGTTTAAATCTATCATCATAGCATAACTAAATTTTATGTCATAATATTACTAATTTTAGTTCAATATAAGCAGTGTGTACCACAAAAGGATGCTTTTATGTTGTGCATCTAGCGGCTCGTCCTGTAAAATTTTTGACACTCATAAGTATTCACAGCAGTATAATTAGCAAACTAGACAAAAGTTGAAAATGAATGAATAATAAAACATATTGATTATGGATGAATCAAAAAGTTCACAGCAAATATTTAATACCAAATAAAACTATAACGTACTTGAATGCACTAATTTGTCTTTTTCTATGACCTCCTCTAATGATAGATCACATATATCCTTGTTTACCAGTCGTCTTTTCCTCTTGTTGCTTCGGACGCTTTCTGTTGAGCACATCATATTCTTTAACAAGATACAAATATGAGATACTGCATTGATTTGAATGCAATTTTTATCTCACATTACTAGTTGTATAATAATGCAAAGAAGATTTTCAACCTTTGATTCTCCTCCTTAGCATCTCATTTTCATCCATACAAGTTTTCATCTTTGTAGATTTGTTTTTCTTTGCACTCTTTTATATTTTCCTTGATTTCTCTTTCCAAATAATGTATACTCTTTGCATTGACTTGTGCTTCCCATAGAGCATCAATCCACATAACTTAAAGGCATTTTTAACCCATGACACATGGCAAAAGTCTGGGTGATAGACAAGAACATGATCATAGGATAACAAAGTTCCTAGATTGGTGAAAAAAACCATAAATCTACATGTTTTTAGCTTTTGCTCCTTGTATGGGACCGATATCAGAGAGTTGACAATTTGGGTTGCTTAGAAATTCTATCTAAGAAGCGGAGCATATTCTGGTGACAGTCCACATGTAGAAGATAAAGCTTTAGTCATCAGTACAGTAGTTACTAACAAACAACACAATTACAATAACAAGCGTTTGTTTTCGACCCTAGCTGAGATAGGGAGGTGCTAAACACTTGTTTGACCCTAGAGATAGAGATCGCAGTAGACATTGTTTCAGAGATGGTCACCCTAATTCAAATTTTGAGTGATTCCAATTTTGGGAGTGAAAATTTCATCATTTAAAAAATTATATTTTAACTATGGATAAGCACCAGTGAAGTTTGATGGTGACTAAACAAAAGGAGCAATCATTCACATGGAATGCAGTGCGGGCGTAAGCATAAAGAAGTAGGAAAATGAAAATATAAACTACTTTATTTGTTATTTTTCACTATCCTACATGCATTCTATAGAGGCGCTCATTGGGGGCCCATATTTCCTCTAATGCTTTTTCAAAGACAATGTATGTAAGTATGTGCGTATACATATAACCCAAAGAAAGATCACAAAGCATGAGAATAATATGGAAACACCACAAGGGCTATTAAAAAATAGAAAACATTTATTCTTATCCTGAAAGCTTCCAAAGAATTATCAGCATAAATCTTGAAACACCACTTCATTGATACCCATATTGCTCACCAAAACAAAAAGTATATTGATCATCTCTCAATGAAGCAAAGTGGACCTGGCTATAGGTAACTTGTATGCTCTAGCTAACAAAACTGATTCAATTTCTACTACCTGCAAAGGAGGGGAATACCCCCAGCCGTTAGTGCTGTTATGTTAATGAAATCATAGTGGGAATTAGTAAATGATATGGGCGGATTGCAGCCACAATCACAGTTTGCAAGTTTGGTTATGTTAACTTTAACGTAGGTTTGGGCCCCATTACAATACTATTCTATTGATGTGACACATCCAAAAGAGAGAGGGGTGTTGAATGTAGATTGCCATTCCATTGTGATGGGCTGGAGACCTGGTGCAAAGGGATCCGGAGGGCTCAGCAAGAGCTAACCATACCTTTTTGCCATGTTATCATTGTGTTGGAGAACACATTGTTCCGTTAGCGCTAATTCCAATCGAACTTGGGAGCTCTTAGCTCCAATTGGTGTAGCACCTTCACTCAATGAGCACTAAAATGAATAATGCTAATGGCACCCAACAAACCCTCCTTAATCTCCAACTAATCTTGTAGACAAGAACAAGGCCCTAAATGCCTCCTAAGCAGGTAGCTATTCGGGATCACCTAACAAACTGTTTGTATTAGATTTGTAGCTTTGTGCACGATATACAAATTAAAGTAATAAGCATACATAAAAATTACAAAGTCGCCTTTCTCTTCCCTCTACATTTTTCACACTTTCTAAAAGTGTTATTTAAATCGCATTTTAGACTAATATAACTTTGAAAAGTCAAACTCTAAGTCTAATATAAAGTTGGCCTCAATTTGCCAAATATAAAAATGTAGCAAATATGATTAAACGAGTTGAAATTTCTCACAAGTTATAATGACAGAGTCACGTTCAATCTTTTAGCAACTAACTATGAAATTATTAGTACTAAAGTGATTTCGTAGCCAAATGATTGATAGAGCGAAGTGAGATATATAAATATATAAATATATATTTATATATATATATATATATGACAAAATATTTCTAGCATTATTCGATAAAACTATAAGAGATTACATGTCTTAACCCCCAAACTTGCATGATGTTGTCCATGGGCAACCTACATGCTTTGCCAGTGGCAACCTATGATAAGCTTGGTAGATAGTAGGCCCTATGTGGCCTACTACACAAGCTTATGGTAGGCCATGTGGCAGGCCACACAAGCCTATGTAGGCCTACGTGGCTTTGCCACATGGTCAGTCCTAAGCCTACATGGTTTTCCATGTGGTGGGCCTACGTGGCTTGCCATGGTGGTAACCTTCGAGCCCCAGTTCTCTTTATCTATGTCCACTTAGCCCTACATGGCATAGCTTGGTTGGCTTGCCACAAAAGCCAATAGTGGGTCTACATGGCTTGCCATGTGGCAAACCCCAAGCTTGCATGACTTGCCATGGTGTAGGCCTAAATGGCTTGCCACATGGCAGCCTACGAGATGCTTGGTAGATAGCAGACCTATGACTTGCCTATGTGGCCTGCTACACAAGCCTATGACATGCCTATTGTGGCATGCAACCACAGCCTATGGTAGTCCTATGTGGCTTCAAGTCCAAGCCTACATGGTTTTAGAATGGCAACTTTCGATCCTCAATTCTCCCTCTCTCTCTCTCTACATGGCAGACCTCAGTTGGGCTTGCCATGGAAGCCTATATTCGAACTACGTGGTTTGCCACGTGGCAACCAAACCCCAAACTTGCATGACTTGCCATGGGGTAGGCTTGCATGACTTGCCATGTGGCAGTTTGCGAAAGGCTTGGTAGATAGCAGACCTATGACATGGCGATGTGGCATGTTACACAAGCCTATGGTAGTCCTACATGGCTTTCCACATGGCAAGTCCCAAGCCTACATGGTCTTACATGTGGCAAGCCTACGTGGCTTGTCATGTGGCAACTTTTGAGCGCCATCTCTCTCTCTCTCTCTCTCTCTCTCTCTCTCTCTCTCTCATGGACTTTATTTTATGGTCATTATGTTTCTTTTTATTTTGAAAACGACTTATTAATGAATTGTCAAATATGGCCATGGACAGTTAATAAAGCAGCTCGAACAACTTCACTATATTGTGAATAGCGGACTTGTAATAATGGTTGTAAGTCCCAAATTAGCTATATAAGGTCCCAAACTCATAGTAGAGGCAGAAATGACCACTATAAATAGCTGAGGTCATGCTAAATTTGGAGGCTATTGTTCATTTTGTTATTTTGAGTTTAAGAGATCTTGAAGCTTCTCTTTGAGAGCTTTCTTGATGGAGAAAGTGGTTCATAGTGCCTAAACTCACATGAGAGATTTAATCATGATCTAGCAACAGGACCTATCTGGTGAATAATCTCCAATCATTAATAATGATATCTTACTTTGCCTATTTTGGTGATGTTTGCTAAATTTATCTAGTTTCTTGTTTTTTTACTAGTTTATTTTATTTCTTGTATTTCCATTGTAATGGATGTTCATAAATGAGTTAGATGTTTTAATGCTAAGTTTGGCACATGAAAATTTTGGTATCAGAGCATTAGAACCTTTCCCTATCAGATTGGTGGCTTTTGTTAAGTTTGGTAGAGTTTCTTGTTCTTTCTTGTTTTTTTCAATTTCTAGCAAGTTTTGATTCAATTTTTTACCATCTAATATTTATATTTTGTATAGTTTCTTGTTGTAAATTAGTAGATCTTTCTTTTAGCTTTATGGAGGTACTGAGATTTTTTGATTTGAACCTATAATTGACCAAGTTATGGCGATTTTGGTGATTTTCTTCCATTTTTAGTTAGTCAAGTTTTTGCAGTCTATTTTGTTGGAAAGAGGTGTGTAAAAGATAGCCGAATATAACCGAATAAAAAGAGTTCGAACACCAAGAATTAAAACTTATCGTGCGCGGCGGGATAAAATATCTTTTTCTTTCTCTGTGCATGACTACGTCTATCAATTTTGAACAAAACAATAGTGATAGAAATCATGTTTGATCTTATAGTAATTAACTTTGAAATCATTGGTACTACAGTGATTACGTAGCCAAACATTAAGCATTCAATTATGAGACAAATAATCAGTCGTGGAGAATTACATAAACACATACATTCTGAGATGAAGCTGAACACGATAGAGAAGATAATATTGATTCAGTATGAAAAATGAAACAGATGTAAATGAGTACACCAAGTTGTGGATCAAGCCGCATACTCTAAGCTATCTCTGAATGACTAAACATAAGTCTGAATTAAGCACAACTACTGATAAGCAGTAAGCGCAATAGCAATCTCTAATCAACTGTAAAGAACTGAGCTAGAATGCTCAAGAGTGTTCAAGCTCGTAGGCTTGAGAGAGAGAATGCCAAGTATTCAATACTTGATGATTGGTCTTCATGCTGTAATGCTTAAGATGTAGGAATATGAACTACTATTTATGCTACACAATTAGGTCATCAATTGCATTATCCAGTTGGTTGTGATGTGCTGGCATCCATCCAGTTAGGACTTTACAAAAATTACATGCTGATAAATTAATTCAAGTCGGTGGCTTTGGTCATAAACAATCTATCTGCAGATTTAAACATAAACTGTCACTCTATAGAAATGAACATAAACTATCATGCAAAAAATGCCAAGGTCTTCGCCAACATCATTTCCTTAACTTCTAAGGCATCTGGCATTTTGCGAAAAAGCCGAAGTGAGAGAAAATCCCAAAAATGCCAACACTACGAGCTGTTTATGAGTAGTTATGCTGACTATGTAAAAACACAAATAAATATACAGTTTTGGATAAAAGTTGGACAAAGATTAAAATGTCGATTAGTCGATTAGTAGGAGAATAATCCAACACTCATCTTTAATCTGAATCCATGAATGCCTTGACCGTTCAACTTAGTTTTGCACAGAACTTTCTATGTGCATCCAAGCTTAATGCTTTGGTAAAAATATTTGCTGTCATATCTTGCGTTCAACAGTACTGTAATCTGACCTTTTTGTTGAGAACTTTGCTTCTGATATAGTGATACTTGAGTTCAATGTGCTTACTTTTAGAATGAAATCTAGGTTTGGCTGATAAAACAGTGGCACTTTGATTGTGACAAAGTAGTAATGTCGGAGCATATTCGTTCAAACCAATATTTGAGCGTAAGTTTCTCAACCAAATCACTTCCTTTGTAGCTTGTGAGCCTGCCATATACTCTAATTCTATAGTAGATAGAGCTATCGAAGATTGCTTGCGATTGTTCCATAAATAGGACCATTGTTGACGAAGAATGTAAATCTAGAAGTGGATTTACGGGTGTCTATATCTCTTTCCCAACTTGCATCTGTGTAACCACTAAGTAAATTGAGTTTGTCATTGTTGACTACTCCATAACAAATTCAAAAGTCCATAGTAGCTCGAAGATATCTCATAACTTTGATAAGAGCCTTCCAATGTGTTATACCAGGGTTAGTCATATACTAGCTTAAGGAGATGACTGTGAAAATCTATGTTTGGCCTAGTACAGATCATTGCATACATAAGATTTCTTACTACCGAATGATAAGGATACTCATGCATCTGCTCATTCCCTTCGATTGTTCGGGGACACCGGTCCTTTGATAATTTGAGATCTGGTTCCATTGGTGAGAGAGCTAACTTGCAATTAACCAGATTATATCTGACTAACATATTGTAGATGTACCTCTGCCGAGTAATGTATATCAACTTTTAATTTCTGTCTCTGTGAATTTGAATACCAAGGCATAAATGAGCTTCACCCAGATCGGTCATGTCGAATTCGGAAGATAGCATACTCTTATCTTCTTTTATCAGATCGATACTATTACCAAAGAGCAATGTGTCTTCCACATATAAAGTGATAATGATAAAAGACTGCTGCATTGTCTTGAAGTAAACATTCAAAGAGTTTTGAAGGTCAGTGCAACTGGTAGGAGATAACTTGTGGTTAAAAGTGAAAGGGAAGACGTTTTTGCATTTACATCATTACGATAGATGCTTTGAGAGTATAAATGTTAAACAACTTTATTTTAAGACATTACTTCATATATTTGGTCATATTGATGATCTCTTTGAACAAATTGTGTTTGGTTGTGGACTTTCTTCCCATGTTTGAAGCATAAATGGTATAAATCCTTTCAAGTTTCTTGTGAGATCAATGTTGACGATATCCCTCCTTGTACCTGCTTGAATACTAAACATTGTAAAGAGTGTATTGATGAGAAATTTGGGCATGTTGTTCTCATGAATACTACTATTATTAGAAGCAAATTTCTGAAGAAAGATTTGAACAAAGGTAATAACCATATTCATTTACGAAAATCCAATATTAATGAGGTCGCTTTTGAGCTTTGCCAAGGATGGTTTAAATTGGCAAAATTTTTACCCAGTTATCAGAATATTGATCATGATGACGTTATGGAACATGCTCTAATTTGCAAGCAGTCTGTAATGAACTTTCTAAAAATGACCAAATGGCTACATGGTAACAACATGACCATAAAAAACTAAAAGGATGTCATTGATAAACGGAATTGGATTACTTCCAACCTATCTATGAATGGAGTAGATAAGGCCCAACATAACCCTTGTTTCATGTGCGTCTATTTTGTCAGAAATATGTCCTTGCTATCTAGTCCAGATTTTGTCTCTTTTCCAAAGGAAAATAGTAATACCATTGATAATGTGATGATGATCATTAAACGTACCTTTTTTAGATGTCTTTCCAGATTACCTAATAGGGAAAGAAGAATTACCTTTTTTACTATGTACCTTTAAAGCACATAAAAATGCTTTCAGATGGATTACTAATGCACATGAATACTACTTCTCAAAGGTGGCCACATTTCTTTCTAGGGCCTTGTTATTCTGTCTCTAGCCTTAAGGCAATCTCATACCATAGTTACCTTGTAGTGGGTTTCTTTCCTTACCTAATCTGAATCCAAGATCTAGTCAATCTAGCATCAAAGAGACGGAGTTAGTTGTCACGCGTAGGTTCATTCCCATGAGAGCGATAGTATAGTTTAGATTTCAACATGAATGGAGGATCTAACACTAACATCCATTAACACTAAGCATTAACACTACATCCATTAACCCTACTTCCATTAACCCTAAATCAACAACAATGATAGAAATTTACTCTTCTCTCTCTCCCTTTCTCTCGCACAAAAAGCATAAGAAATAGCAATCCCAATAATGATCAAATCCAACAATTAGCAAATACCAAAGAAAGCATGAGAAATGGAGAAGAAGAAAGGAAGAGCAAGGACATTCATCAATCCATTTTAAAGAGAACCAATCTGCTTTATTGAAATGAGGAAATGAACATGAGGAGCAACTCGAGTTGGTCCTTTTTTATAGTAGAGAGGAGGACTCTGGCCTATGAATCCTATTGGTCCAGTCTTGCCTCTCTTTTTACTCAAATTTAAAAACGTGTGGGAACCATCAAAATTGGAGGGAAACCCAACTTTATTCACTAACTTGACAATTAGGCCCTACGACATTAAAAGTCCTGCAAAAAGGCCTAAAGTCCTTTTATTGACTTTTAACTAATCAATCAAATAACTATGTGGTCATCGGGTTGGACTTACATACGCAGGGTGCCAAATCCCTCTCACTTATTAACTAGGGTTAGGGTTGCCTTGGGATCCGCAAACCCTCCAATAGTATCCCCCACCAAAACTGCTGGCGGTCCCATGACACCTGCAATATGCAATTACTGGGGACTTTTATTGGCTTCACGCCGAATCTTAATTAAATGATACTGTACCTTCTCCATAAAGTCAAGGCGTGCAGTATTGAAATCCAAATTATGTGGCAGGAAACAACGGTGGGCTCCGTCAATCCACTGACGAATTGCTGCTTTGTATTGGCCTTAATAGCTCACTTGATCTCACCAGAAATAGTCTTGAACCAGTTATATGGTTCAAGAGGGGCTTTGGCCAACTTTATGTGGTACTCCACTATCTTGTGAAGGATTTGAGATGTGATGCGGTCTTTCTTGAGGTTGCCAACCATCAGGAAATGATTCAACAATTGGCTCAGTGATAGCTTTCAGAAGGTAACCATCATTAGTCCAATGCAAATCATTGGTGAGGTCAATGTATGGCTTGATGGCCTGTTTGGCGTGCTTGTGATTGGGTGAGGCGTGCGTACTGGATGAGATTCCTATAGCTGCAAGTGCGGCCTCAGTGACGCGCACCTTGTGTGTGGCTCCTTGGAAGGTGATGTAAAACTTGGATTTCTCTTCCTTCCACGTACTGAAGGCAAGAGTGATGAAATCCATATTGATGCGTCGGTAAAAGGTTCTCTCATGAATACCCATTGCAGTAAGTAGAGGCTCCACAAGGGTCATCCACTGAGCGACCATGCTTGTGCTAGGAAGAATCATGATGTTCGTTGCAGATGGGACATCACGGTGGATAGTATAGCACGGAGACTGAGAAGTATCGGTAGAAGACATGGTAATCAAAAAGGAATTATAACCGTGTGAGAATTTATCAGAAGGCAATGCAGGAAATTTGGAAGGCTTTGGTCGAAAGAAAAATTCACAAAAGCTTCGCTAGCACAAGTGAGGAATGAATCGAATTCAGCCAACTTATAGGTGAATTTGGTGGGTCCATTACACTGAATAGTAGTTGGGCTGATCAGTTCTGAACAAAAATTTGCAGGCATGTACAGTACTGTAAAAATAGGCTATAAAAATCTCAGCGAAGGTTTGTAGGGATATGAACCTATCAGGCGAACGTTTTCTAGGGCTGATGAAGGATGAACCTTCGCCCAGGAGGGTCCTTTGCCCAGGTACTGTCATAAATGCTTTTTTCCACAATCTGAACCTATGGACAACCTAATTTTGACATTTTAAGATCATCTAGCAGGTCGACGAAGGTTCATAATGACGTTATGATGCTCAACGAAGGTTCCCAAAATGGCATATCACTGAACATTCGCCTGACTCAAAAAATGCATTTTCTCTTGTCAGAAACCTTCGCCCACCTCAATTTAGATAAATCAAGGGTGGATGTACGGTCTGAGAGCTCAGCGAAGGTTTCTGATACTGTATTGGCCAAATCGGCCCAAAACAGTGGCTTTCTAAGTCATTTTCCATAAAAATATTGTGCTTATGTTTCCTTATACTAATGGCTTCCTGACTTTTGCTCATCAGTCTTTCCTTATTATTATTTTTTTCAACTGTCTTTTTCCAAAAAAAAGTCAGCAAATTAAATACTGAAAACAAAAAATTGAAAACAAATAAAATGAAAAAATATATTGAGATCAGGCTTGCTGAACTGGCGGAGCAGGCTGCCGAAACTTGCATAATCGGCTGCCATTTACCGGAGTATCAAATTGTTTCCCATCCAAGTGCTCAAGAATTATTGTGCCATAGTTTAGGATTTCCTTCACTTTGTACGGGCCTTTCCCAGTAAACTTCAACTTACCCTTGATCAGTTTGGTTTTGTACATCAATGCAAGATCTCCTGCTTCCAGATCTTTCTTATGCAATTGCCGATTGTGCCATGCCTTGCGACGGGCTTTCTCTGCTGCTAAGGCATGAACTGCCATCAATCGGATTTCACATAATTTGTGCAGCGCATCGTGGCGAAGTTGTAAAGGCTGATCATTATTTAATCATTCCGTTGCTGCTATGCGTAAAGATGGGATTAAAAATTCAATTGGCATAATAGCATCTTGACCATAAACCAGTTGAAAAGGTGTTTGATTTGTACTATTTTTGTAAGCGGTTCTGAATGCCCATAATGTTGCATACAATTTATGTTCCCAATCAGACCGACTCGCTTCAACTGTCTTTGTCATAATGGTGAAGAGAATCCTATTGGAAGATTCAGCTTGGCCATTCCCTCTGGGATAATAGGGAGTACTAAATCTGTGTATAACAAAAAAATCTTCCAGTAAACACTTTATTGTTTAATTAACAATGTGTGTACCCCGATCACTGACAATTTCGATCGGACATCCAAATCTGATTATAATATTTTCATATAGAAACTTAGCTATAGATTTCGCATCAGCTACTTTAACAGCTTTGGCTTCAACCCACTTGGTCATATAATCAGTTGCGACGATGATGTATCGGGCCTGAGATCCTTAAGCAGCGGGATGAATAGGACCAACATAATCTAGTCCCCATTTTTCAAATGGTGCTTGTGATAAAACCGGATGCAAGGGTTCATAATTCTGTCGAGTAGGCCGTCGTGCTCGCTGGCAGACATCACATGTCTAAATAAAATTTTCTGTGTCCTTATGAAGTGTAGGCCACCAACAAACGGATTGCAAAAGTTTGCGAACAGTAATATCTGTGGAGAAGTGTCCCCAACCCATGCCATCATGTGAAAACATGATTAGATCTGGTACTTCATGCGGTAAAACACATCTTCGTAAAATATTATCTAATCCACGATGATAGAATTGTCCTACAATTAATTAATAAGGTTGAGTCTTATGAATCAATTGTCTTTTCTGTACTTTTGTCAAAGAGTCATTCAGTTGTCCTAGCATTAGGTACTCAACAATATCTGCCGCCCACTCAGGTACTGCTTCAACATAGAACAATGCAGCATCTGGTAGTTCATCATCCACTTCAGTATTAACTGGTGCGGATTCAATTCATGAAACATGCTAGATAATATTGCTTTCCCTTTCTGACCACAATTCGAAAGTCAAATTCAGTCAATAATAATAACCATCTTACAATTCGTCCAGTATTACACGTCTTATTTACCAAGTAAAGTAACGGTTGATGATCCGTATAAAATGCAAAGTGCGTTTCCATGAGATAGTGACGAAATTTCTGAACAGAAAAAATCATGGCTAGCGCTTCACGTTCTGTTGTTGAATAATTCTTCTCTGGATCTGTAAGTTGTCTGCTTGCAAATCATATAGGATAATCCTTCTTATAGTCACCTGGCTGCGTCAAAACTGATCGAATGGCGTATTTTGAGGCGTCTGTATGAACATGAAACTCTAATGTCCAATCTGGAGAACGCAGTATTGGTGCTGAAGATAATGTTTTTTTTTTTAACTTTACAAAGGCTTCTAACGTCACTACTGTCCAAATAGGAACAATAGTTAATTTGTATATAGGTCGTGCTAAATCCGCAAAGAAGATAATATAAATTCAATAATAGTTCTCATAACCCATAGACACATAAACTCTTCGAATTGTTGCTGGCGATGGCAATTTCACAATAACTTTGATTTTAGAGTAATCAGTGGCAATACCATGTCTTGATATCACATGTCCAAGCACCACTCTGTGAGAAACCCATATCTGGCATTTTTCTGGATTTAGAGAAATCTGATATTTGCGACATCTTTCAAAGACTTTTTCCAATCGATCCAGGTGGTCTGTATCTGTACTATGAACTCCCAAGTCGTCCAAGTAAATTTCAAGAAATTTCTGCAGATAATCTTTAAAGACAAATTGCATTACTCTTTGGAATGAACTTGGTGCATTACAGAGTCCAAACGACATTACTTTCTAAGCATACGTGTCCCATTCTGTTGCAAAAGCAATTTTGTGACGATCGGCAGATGCAATCTTAACCTGGTTGTAACCACTAAATCCATCCAAGAAACTATAAGCTTCCGCTCTAGCAAGGCAATCCAAAATGCTTTCAGTAAAACGTAACAAAAAGTGATCCTTCTATGTCACTTTATTCAATGCTTTGAAATTCACACAGATTCACAATTTCTCATTTTTCTTAGGAACAATGACAATCGGTGAAATCCATTCGGTATGCTTGATCTCCTAAATGAAAGCGACGTCAAGCAATCTCTGAAGTTCTTTCTTTATCAGATCTGCCATATTAGGATTACAGCGATAGAACTTTGTAACCTTTGGTGCTACATCAGGTACTAAAGGTATGGTATGTTCAATGACTGATGTCGGAATACCCTTCAAATCTTGATAAGTCCATGCAAAACAATCTTGATACTTAATAAGTAGAAAATGAAGTGCTTGATACTATTCAGAAGTAAGTTGTGATCCCACTTGTACAATCTTTTCTAGTTCTCCTGGTTCTGCAAGATTCATTGGCTACGTCCTAGCTGGGCCATCATAAACCTCTTTAGATTCTGGCATGTGTTCTTCAGGTTCACGATGTGCTTTAGGTAACATGATAACCACATCATCCAGTGTATAACGTTTAAAATGCACTGGCATATCATGCTGGACTACATTTGCTTGTTCTTTTTCAAAAGGACTTGTCTTGGATCATCGTTTAGTCTTCTTAGCAGGAATTGATCATGGTGGTGATTACTTCCGGGATGATAAATCTTTCTTCTCAGGTGAAGACTTCCTAGACGATGATGTCTTGCTGGAGATCTTACTTGAAGAATCATTCTTGACTTTTCCTTTGTCTTTATCCAATAGAGGTGGCACTTCCTTTAAATCAAAATTTTGAGGGGAATTTTCCCATTTCAGGACCATATTATAATGTTGCTTTGCTTGTTTCTTTGTCATCAAACCTGTCATCCTGTCTCCCTTCAATATAACTGCTTTGGGCGATTTGATTGTTGGTTCATCAGGAACATTACGCACTCCAAATCTGGTCGGATCCATATGATGTAGAGTCTGTTCATCCGTAAGTTCTGCATTGCCATCATAAGTTAAGGCATGGCTCATTGGTATGAGATCATCCTCAATTGGATCTGGTATAGGTTCCGTTGATATCTAGGCTTCATTCAGCACATTTAGTGGAAACGTGATTGGCGTATCCAAAGTTTGATCTAACAAGGAAATCTCGCTCATCTCTAATTGAATATCTTGTTGACACATATATCCTGTTGTATAATCAATTGTTGCAAGAGCTTCGTTCCAATTGATAGTATCCATTTGAGAATCGTAGTGAACTCCCAATTTTTTCTTTGGTCGATCACAAGTGCGATCCGTTGTTGATGAATCGTCATCCGCTTTTTGAACCACTGGCTTGACAGTCCAAGTCGTAGAATCAATTTTAACTGCACGTTCACGATTTTCAAAAGTGATTTTGCCGGTACCCCAGTTATGAATTACTTGCGCAACTCGTAAGCATGGACGTCCTAAGAGAACTCGGTAGGCATTTGGTGCTTCTGGTAAGTCCATCATGATGAAAGTAATGAAGAACTGTACTCCTACAATCTTGACAGGTATATCTTCCACCATTCCTTGTGGACGAACTGTCATTTGATCAGCTAACTTAATAGCAAAAGTAGAAGGCTTAATCTTTGTAAGGCCCCATTTTGTACATAGCTTTGTAGAAATCAGGTTAACTCCTGAACCGCCGTCTATCATGGCTGCTTCTTTAGAAAATTGTCTATGTTGTATTGGCAGAGTGATATTCTTTTGTTCACTTTCCCAAGCTGCTTGAACATGTAGTACATCGTTAGATTCTTCAAATCCAGCACGAAAGAGCAGCTCCTGATGGTCTTTTGATTCTTCTTGAGCTAACTTTTGCGCTAAGACTTCTTTTGCTTTTGGCACCAACTTTAGGAGCTCTCCCAATGAAATATTGATCTTGCTAGACATAATATTCATGAGTAATTCTGTATGCGGTGCTTCCGGTTCCGTCATCTTGAAGGGTTCTTCGTGATGATATAATTGATCATTCATATTCGTACGTAAATTTCTTGAAGGTTGCAGTGGTGAAGTCCGAACTTCAGCTGTTACTTTAGCAGCTTCAAGTTCCTCTTCTTCTTGCAAATGCTTAATCCACTATCTCATATCCTGATATCTTTGTTTTTCTACATTAAGATTTGGATAACCTTCCGATGTTGTTGGTGTATCGTTCAATGGTATAGAATTAGCAGATACTGAATCCACTACTAGTTCTTTTTGCTTTTGTGCTCTGGTGACCACCATCAATAGTGCACTTGGTTTATTATGAGCTACCGATCCTTGCTTGATTGTTATCAAATTTACAGGTGTTGTAGCTGGTGGTGGCTTCGGTCTTGCTGGACAGTCTTTATAGCAATGCCCATATCCACAGTCACGACAGAATGGTACAAATTTTTTTTTATTTGGGCATTCTGCAACTCTGTGATTTTCTCCACATGCAAAGCATCCAAGTGGTGCTCTGGCCCAATTTCTCGAGGCTTGTTGTTGAGCAGCAACATAAATGGCATACTGTTCTGAAAATCCACCTTCCTGATCATTACCGTAGCTCCATTGCTCAGCACTTCCGTAAGGTTCTGGTTCCATCAAATTGGCAGGAGGAGCGGAGTGCTTTGGTGGGGCAGGCAAGGCTAGACGCTTCAGGTATCCAAGAGTAGATTGTCGTAGGGTGAATTACACGGATGGCAAACAATGATTTCCATTCGTTTTTTCAATTGAGGACACGCGTTCACTGTGTGATTTCTTGTACAAATAGAACACCAAACATTTTCCCTGGTAGGAAAAGTCTTTGCAAACTCCTCAGGTTCCTTGTTCGCTTCTCCGTGGAAATTTTCTAATGCTTTGATATTCTCATCAAATTGCAACTGCAACTATTCCATCTATTTCTGTTGGGTCTTCCCAAGTTTCTCGAACTCATTGAGCATCATTTCTATAGTAGCATTGGCATTCGTTGATGCAATAGTGGTGGATGTCGTAGTAGGCTGCCCTGCTGTATAAGGCAACATACTGACATTTGGCTCATCATCTGAATCTTCATCCTCCTCCCGAATTGCATAGTCCATCGCATTTTGCAAAAGTGTGTACTCACTATGGAGTTTCAGTTCACATCGGATCTGTTTAGGTAGAACTGACAAAAATCACATAATCTTGGCATTTTCATTAATCAGCTCAAGCTCAATTCAGATCTAAGACGTTTCACCCTTTCAATGTAATCTCAAACCATTTTCTACTTTTTCATTTTAATTTTATTTAAAAGTAAAAGATGGTCTTCCATAAACTTCTGCGGTTTGAACCGTGTGATAAGGGCTCGTTTAACAACCTCCCAATCTGTATGCTCAGTTTCATCTTGGTTATAGTACCAATCTTGTGCTACGTCTGTTAAGCACATAGGAAAGAGCTTAAGTTTATCTTGAGGATAAATCTCACCATAGACCTCACAAGATTCAGCATAGATCTGAAGAAATCGAACTAGATCTGTTAATCCATTATATTCGGGTAGATCCAATCAGGGTGCTCTTCTAACAATAATTGGATTGACCTCCTGTGGAGCACCTCCAGGAGCAGCTCCAAGGGCAGCCATTAGGATCAAATTGATAATGTGATTGGATATAGATTTTTCCAAAAACTATCTCAGATTAGATCTGCTAGCTCTATTCCACTTTTCAAAAATCTGATTCTATATGATGAAAAACTAACCAAAATTCGATCAATCAATACTTCTCAAAATGGATAATTCTCTCAGAGTCCAATTCAGAATATATCAGATCTGATCCAAATTTTGACAGAGACTTGATCTAGAAAATCAAAAACTAAAAATAGGACTGGCGAAGGTTATCTAGGCGAAGTTTGGGTCGGCGAAGGTTCAACAGTGCTATTTTGGAATAAAAACTCTCTGAATATTTTTCTGGCAATTTCTTGGAAAATAACCTTCGCTGACTTCTCAGATGGAAGATCTGACACAGATAAAACTATGGACAACCGGGCGAAGATTTCTGACACAAGAAAATATAGTTTTTGTGATCTGGCGAGGGTAAAAATCAAGATTTTTTGTGATATGATCAAGATAAATCTTCGCCAAACTCAAAAATAGTATTTTTATATAAATAGAATGTTTTGGAAACTCGACGAAGGTTCTGGCAAAGGATCAAGAGTAATACTGGTAATTTTGGTGTTTTTTGGTGGTTTTTCTGATGTTTCTGGAAATTTGCTGGGAATTAATCTTCGCCCTTCAAATTGAAGGTTATGTAAACAAAATCGAAGGTGTCTGCAACTCGGCGAAGGTTTTCTGAAAGAGGGTAAAAAGTTATGGGCTCTGATGACGCTTTTTGTCTCTTTTTGACCAATTTTGGCAGATTTGACCGATTATTGTTATTTTCTCTGATATCTCAGATCCAAATAGATCTTAAGATTAGTGATCTGAATGGCTTTCCCTGTTTAGTAATCAGATTAGATTTCAAACAAGCAAATCCACTCAAAATCTAGCAAAAGCAATCCCAAACTATCCCTACAATGCAGTTTTAACACTATTCATGCCACGACAAGATGCCTAATGCAAGCTAACCATCAGCCAAACATGCTACAAACTGAAAAATTGGCGTAGCTCCCCGGCAATGGTGCCAAAATTGTAATGGGTTTCTTTCCTTGCCTAACCTGAATCCAAGATCTAGTCAATCTAGCATCAAAGAGACGGAGTTAGTTGTCACGCGTAGGTTCGTTCCCATGAGAGCAATAGTATAGTTCAGATTTCAACATGAATGGAGGATCTAACACTAACATCCATTAACACTAAGCATTAACACTACATCCATTAACCCTACTTCCATTAACCCTAAAACAACAACAATGATAGAAACTTACTCTTCTCTCTCTCCCTTTCTCTCTCACAAAAAGCATAAGAAATAGCAATCCCAATAATGATCAAATCCAACAATTAGCAAATACCAAAGAAATCATGAGAAATGGAGGAGAAGAAAGGAAGAGCAAGGACATTCATCAATCCATTTCTAAAGAGAACCAGTCTGCTTTATTGAAATGAGAAAATGAACATGAGGAGCAACTCGAGTTGGTCCCTTTTTATAGTAGAGAGGAGGACCTTGGCCTCTGAATCCTATTGGTCCAGTCTTGCCTCTCTTTTTATTCAAATTTTAAAAAGTGTGGGAACCATCAAAATTGGAGGGAAACCCAACTTTATTCACTAACTTGACAATTAGGCCCTGCGACATTAAAAGTCCCCCAAAAAGGCCTAAAGTCCTTTTATTGACTTTTAACTAATCAATCAAATATCTATGTGGTCATCATGTTGGACTTACACACGTAGGGTGCAAAATCCCTCTCACTTATTAACTAGGGTTAGGGTTGCCTTGGGATCCGCAAAACCTCCAACGTACTTAAATGTGGATACCAACCTATTTTGGCAGTACAACTCATTCACTGAATTTTACCTTAACATGCCAAATAAAATCACTTTTTTGTGGTCTACTGATATTTCTAAATGTTATGAGAACATCCCTCTTAACGTCCCAGACGAGCTAAAGGCTGTTATACAGAAAATGATATTGTACGCTTTTAAATTCAGCAAAAACGAAAATCTTGCCTATAAATAGAAGCCCAATCATGGTGATTTTAAATCGAAATGGGTAAGCAAACCTGCTAATAAACGGACTCATTTGGACAAAACAATACTTTGCGAAAAAATTGTCAAATCAAACACTTATGTTTTAAAGTCGACTACTCCTATTGAAAAGTACCAAACTAAGTACCAAAAGTAGCTAAAGTACCAAGTTAACGTGAGAGCAGAAAGGAATGATAGCAATGAACCGATCTAGCAGAAAGCAAGATAACAATGAACTGATAGCAGAGAGCAAGATAGCAACATGAATTGATCATAACAGAAAGCAACGATATATTCACTGATAGCAGAAAGCAAGTAAAGCACTGAACTGATCATTTGGAGGGCAAAGCATTTATTATCCAAATTCAAATTAGATAAAGTGGGCCCATGATTGTTAACACATGGAACCAAGGATGCCTTCATTGCATTAACTCATGGGACCTATCAAGCTCCAAAAAGTGAAAAATGTACTACCATAAGTATTGTATTAGAAATATAAACTATGAGTAATAAAATCCACAAAGATTGGCATATACTACCAAAAGGTACTATGGAAAATGAGTTCTTTTTTTGTACCACCAAAACATGCTTTTAGAACACTTGGATGGAAAACTATTTGATACTCTGATGAATGGCAGTCGACTACGCAAGTTTTGGTAGCCAGTTCAACCAGCTTGATCCATCACCTTGCCAATTTGACTTTTGTTGCTTTACAATTTTTTTTGTTTTTTACTACTTGATTGATTTTTCTTTTCTTTTGGAAAAAGACAGTAAAAAAAAAAGAATGATGAGCAAAAGTAAAAAAAAATCATCAGATCAGAAAAAGTTGACGAAAAATATTTTCAAGACCTACCTTTTATGAAAAAATGCCTTAGAAAACCACTTTTTGGGTCATTTTTTGTACATACAGTTTTGGAAACCTTCACCGAGTTGCCAGATCACACATCCATCTCAGATTTACCTATACTGAGTTGGGCGAAGGTTCTCTAGTTGAGGTACTACCTTTTTGAATTTAGGTGAATGTGCAATTTGCCATTTTGGCAAATTTCGCCGAGCATCTTATAGTCATTATTAATCTTCGCCGACCTAACAGATGGATTCAACATGCCAAAATTAGGTTGGACATAGGGACACAAGTTCAGATCCTGAAATTTTTTATTATCTATAGTACCTAGGCAAAGGATGTGTGTAGGCAAATGTTAAACCTTCGCCAGATCTTAAGAACATTCGCTGGATCAGTTCAGACCTTCAGAAACCTTCGTTGAGATTTTTGAAAACTATTTTTATAGTACTGAGCATTCTTGGAAATTTTTGTCTAGAACTGAACAGCCAAATTAGTACTTTGTCTAATGGACCCTCCAAATTCACCTATAAAAGGGCTGAATTCGATTTCATTTCTCACTTGTGCTAGCGAAGCTCTTGCCAAATTTTCCAACAACCAGAACTTTCTGAAACTTCCTTCCAGATTTTTGATACACTCTTGTGCTCTATTCTCAATTTCTGACTACTCTCATCATGTCTTCTACCGATATGTCTCAATCTCCTAAGTATGTGATTCATCGTGATGTTTCGGCCAAGACAGACATCATGAAACTTCCTAGCACAAGCATGGTGGCCCAATGGATGAACCTTGCTAGGCCTCTACTCATCGCAATGGGGATCCACGAGCACATATTTTTTGGAAAAAGTAATATGGAGTTTGGCACTTGGACTAAGAAAAAATCCAAGTTCTACATTACTTACCAGGGGACTACCCACCAGGTCCGCGTCACTGAAGCCACCCTTGAAGCCAAAGGAATATCATCCGGCACCCTAAAAATGTCATTAAGTCTTTTATTGACACAAGCATTGAGCTATTATGGACCACTGATGGCTATCTCGTAGAGTCTATCTGAGATCCCACCATCCATGCAGCTGCACAGCTTCTGAACAACTTCCCAATGGTTGGTAACCTCAGGATGGAGTGCATTTCCTCACAAATCTTGCACCGCATCATTGAGTCAAACTACAAGTTTGACAAGAAATCTTTGGAGCCGTATAACTGGTTTAAAATGGTTTTTGGTGAACTTAAGAGAGCCATCAAGAGTAACACCAAGCAACAATTTGCTGCTGGCACACTCTTGTCCACCATTTCCCCTTTTGACTTGGTGAAGAAAATCCATGGGTTTGTTCATGATTCAGTCTTGTCTGTCTATGAAGATGTCGACCCTGCTGAATCTTCCAAACAGGCATTTAGTCGCCGACGAGTATGCAGCGAAGTCGTAATTCCTGACTCGCCTCCCACGTCACGTCGCCACATTAGGAAACCATCGTCAGTTGCACTACCACCCCCTGTTGCCACTCACTCTGCACTTCCCATTTCTCCATCCATTGATGCTTCCCTAGCCTCTACTTTCAGTCTATGACCATTGGATCCACAATTCTAATCACAGTTGGCAAAGCCGCCTCTCCCGAGACACTCAAGATACTTCACCAAATAGGTATGCATTCATGGATATATTTGACGATTCTAATCCTTTGGGAGCAAGTGAAAATTTTGTGATGCCTCAGAGCCCTAAACCCTTTGAACCCCAATCCCTTGGAAAAGGATTCAATCATTTCCATGACACTGCTAGTGTTTTTTATCCATCTTTTTAGATCAATCAACAACATCAAGCATATCAAGCACCAGATACCATCAAGGGTCATCCATGTAGTCAGATCCTCAAAGCAGTTCAACACCACGATACCTGATGGCTACAAAGAAGAAGACCTCTTTGAGGAAGAAGAACCACTGGCAAGACCTCAATACCAAACAGGCACCGCACCTGTAGTTCCTATTCTTGCTACTACTATCACAACTTCAACACCAGTGGATTCTAGTGACACTCTTGGTTTAGTCTCTAACCTTGCGCGTGTGATCCAGTCTATGCCGGATAAAAAACAAGAAATGGAACAATGCATAGCAAATTTGGGATCCGAGAATTCCTTGATCAGCCAAAAGGTGATCCAGCTGAATCGAGAGTCAAAGATCGCCAAGGAACATGAAGCTACATCAGAAAAGAAGATGAAGAAAGCCCAACAATCAGTCGAAAGCTCTAGAAGCCTATGTGGCAATTCTCCAGAACACATTGACAACAATGCAAGATCAAATGGACCAAGCTGTCCAAGATGCCAAACAATAGATGTTGTTGCTTCAAGAGCAATTGGATATGGCTGTACTTGAACGAGAGCACTTTCAAGGGGAATTAGATACGACCACCCTTGAAAGAGACACTTACCTCTAGATGCAAGTACCTGATCGTCCAGTCTCACCAGATGAGATCTGTTACCTGTTCAGGAAGGTTGAAATCTATCGAACTTCATTGGTAGGGTTTCAAGAAAGATTTGATAACTTAAAATGTACGGCATCAACTAAGTTGGCCAAGGCAAAGACAATTATCAAACATTATGAAAAGGCAGCCGTTCAAGTCTTGGATTTGAATCCCCAAATTCAAGTTCCAGTTATGACACAGTTCTCGCCTCACACACAAGATCAGGGAGGATTGGATACAGACATGGATCAAGGCGGAGATGCCGGTACTCAAGAAGATGCATTTTGAATTTAAGATGAGAGAGAGAGAGAGAGAGAGAGTTTTCTATTATGCATTAGCTTAGGGTATTTAAGAGTGATAGATAAATAAATAGTGTTTGATATAAAATTATAAATATTGTTTATGATAGATTGTTACAATTATTTAAGATAGTGTATGTGTATGTGTTTTGAATTTTGCATTGATCTATAATTTAGGTTAATAGACAAATAGATATACATAGTGTTGGGTAGTAATAGATTGTTAAATTTATAATGTGTGTGTGTGTGTGTGTGTGTGTGAGAGAGAGAGAGAGAGAGAGAGAGAGAGAGAGAGAGAGAGAGAGAGAGAGAGAGAGAGAGAGAGAGAGAGAGAGAGAAAGAAAGAGAAGATGTGTGTGTGTGTGTTTAGCATTTTGCATTGATTCAGAATTTAAGATTATAGATAAATACATAGTCTATGGTAGTAATAGATTGTTAGATTTATATTTATTTAGGACTAATAATGATAGATGTGAGAGAGAGAGAGAGAGAGAGAGTTTTTGTGAACATGTTTAGTGTTTTACATTGACTTAAGATTTAAGATTTGAGAGAGAGAGAGAGAGAGAGAGAGAGAGAGAGAGAGAGAAAGTGTGTGTGTGTGTGTGTGTGTGTTTTGATTAAGATTTAGAATAGTAGATGACTAGATAGTGTTTGATGATAATTGTATGTTTGATTTGTATGTTTAAATTTGTTTATAATAATGGTTCAATTGTGTAATCATTAGTGTTATTTTTTAATTGATTGTGCATGTGACAAAAATATTCAAAAAAAAGAGAGCAAGCGTTTAAAGAGCGAGCAATTGCATGTTTGCACTTAAAAGCTTCGAGTGAGTTTACCGGTGAGTTTGTGTTGTTTCAATTTCTTTTATAATTGGAATACGTTATCTAACATAGTAAGAAATTAAATGCAATTTATAATTTTTATTTTGCTCAAAGCAATATCATATTTTACCGCATACACTAGCAATTAGTTAATATGAAAAGGTGACATGTAGAAAATTAAAATTCCCAATCCTAGGAAGGTGTGTAGCCCTAACTTTTCTCCCAAGGCGAGGTTCTAATCTTTCCAACTTGCATGGAAAAACCTACATGCCGCAGGGAGGGAATATGTGGTGACATTCTGAAATAAGACATAACCGCAAGGTTCGGGTATTATAATTATCACATTCAAGTCTATCTACAAAAGTATAGATAAAAAAGATTGCGATGAATATAAAAAAAAAATGAGTGCAATTGAATTTAAGTATTAATAATCATAGATCATTCTCATCATTTACATCATTCTCGTCATGCCACAAGTCTTGACACTCATCTAAATCTAGGTCTAGGTATAATCGTAAATTTCTGATCGTGTCTCTTT
The DNA here is from genome assembly GCA_029204225.1 of Diphasiastrum complanatum. Classification (NCBI taxonomy): domain Eukaryota; kingdom Viridiplantae; phylum Streptophyta; class Lycopodiopsida; order Lycopodiales; family Lycopodiaceae; genus Diphasiastrum; species Diphasiastrum complanatum. Next base: position 11,717,517 of record CM055104.1, on the reverse strand, counting down.
GATGATGTGAGCTATCCTCATATTCAATCTCCTCTTCTTCTAATTCTATCTCATCTAAACGTGGGGGCCTCAAATTACGCCCAATTTGGTCTTGTACGATCGTAGGAATCTTATCATTTCCATTTGTACCTTGTTCTCCCATCATTTCGACATCATTTGGAGTTTGGATGAGTGGTTCAGGTTTTTCCAAAAGACTCAAAACGACAGAAGTGAAAAAGCTCTAAGCAGTCCACATCAAATCAAAAACTGACTCAAAGTCAAGAACACTTATCAAATCCATAGTCGAAGACAAAGATGTTCTGTAAGTACTGCAAGTGCACTAATAATGAGATCTAAGATTGCAAGGTTCTCAAAGCAAAGAATGCCAGCAAGCAAACAGATCAACAAGCGAATGCAGTCATAGTACCTCCCGACATCGACATAGACGAATGAACATTTATGGTCAAAGACTAAAAAGCACTATTGGATAATTCTTGGTTTCTGAATTCTGGAGCTACTCAACATATGACCAATCATCATGAGCATTTTCACTCCTATATGTCTTATAGTACAATAAGATACGTTTGTCTTGGTGACGATAGCATTCACACTGTCGAAGGTGAAGGTACTGTGAGATTGAAATTCCAACATAATTAATTCAAACTACTATCAAATGTTTTGTATGTTCCTAAACTTTCTACAAATCTGCTATCAGTAAGTAGAATCACTGATTTAGATCATAAGGTAGAGTTTGAGTCTGATCAATGCCGAATTATCGATAGGACAGGTAAGATCCTTGCACTCGACAAGAGGCATGGAAACTTATATAGATTGGCACATTGTTATTTTGATACTAGTCAAGTCTTGAAAACCTCTATTCTTGTCAATAAAACATTAATATGGTATCATTGATTCGGACACTTGAATCATACATCAGTTTCATACATGTCTAAACGATCCCTAGCACTTGATATCGACTATCCATCTGACAAAGTCCTCCCTGTCTGTCATAGCTGCATCCTTGGAAAGCAGACTAGGATTCCCTTTCGATCGAGTCATAGGCATGCATCAAAAGATTTGTTAGACGTTGTTCATTCAGATATATGTGATCCAATGCATATTCTGTCATTGCTAGATGCAAAGTATTTTAATACCTTTATTGACGAATATTCAAGAAGAACAACTATTTATTTTGGAGGCTTTCAAGAAGTTTTGAGAATTTAAAAAGCATGCTGAAAATCAAATTGATAAAAGATTTAAAGCACTGAGGTATAACAATAGGGGAGAATATATCTATACTGAATTCAAAGAGTACTGCCTCAACAACGGCATCGAGGAACAATACATTACCTCCTATTTGCTCAGTCGAATATTCTTGCTAAGAGAAAGAACAGACCCTTTTGCATGTTATCACATGCGACACTTCTGAAGTCCTTCTGGGCTGAAGCAGTTTCAACTGTAGCTTATATTTAGATCATATGTCCTACTAAAGGTCTCTCAAACAAAACAACATACGAAGTTTGGAAAGGTTCCAAACCTTCTTTATCGAACTTACAAGTTTCTGGATGTATCGCTTATGTGCAAATTCTGCATGATCTCAGGAAGAAGCTTGACTTCCAAAGTATCAAATTGATTTTCATCAACTAAACTACTTCAGATGTTTATAAGTTGTATGATCCTGTCGAGTTGAAGATATTCACTAGTCGGGATGTCACCTATATCAAAGATCAGTTTATTGATCTCAAAGGTAAAGGCAAAGCTCATATAGTTGAACTTCCGGACTCTTTTGGAACATCAAACTTTTAAGTTCCAAATTCGACTATTCCTATTGAAGGTCCAAGCTTGTCTACTACCAATGAATAACTTATCGATGGCAAAGCTGAAGATGATCATGTTGCAGTTTAGCAACTACAGCACAATGAAGATCAACTTCACACTCAGAAGATAGAAAATAGTCAGTAGACCACCTAATTGGTATATTGATGAGTCTGCAACTTACCTTGTTCAAGAGCCAACAACTATCGAAGAGGCACTCAGCTAGCCCAATTCCAATCTCTGGAAATAAGCTATGGATAAAGAGTATTCATATTCTTATCAAGAACCAGACTTCGACAATCATCAAATTACTTGCCAACAAAAATGTAGTTGATTGCAAATGGTTATTCAAAATCAAGTACAAGGCAAATGGAAGTATTAATCGAAGAAAGACTCGACCCGAGGATTCTTTCAGGTGCAGAACATCGACTATACTAAGACCTTCTGTCCAGTAGTTAAACATTCTTTTATCAAACTTCTATTGGTAGTTGCTGCTGCTGCAAATTTGAAAATGCATCAAATGGATGTACAGACAACATATCTTAATGGAGTTATCAAAGAGAACATTTACACGGTGCAACTTGAAGGTTAAAATATCGAAGGTGAACACAATCATGTGTGTTACCTCCATAAAGCACTTTATGGCTTGAAGCAATCTGCTCGAGCATGGTTTTAAAGGATCAATATTTTTTTTAATGATCATGGTTACACACCAAGCTCTTTAGACTCGAATGTCCACTTCAAGTCAGTGCAACATTTCTTTATGGTTATCACTTTGTATGTGGATGATAGGAAAGCAGGCTCACTCCGATGTGCTCAATAAGTCGTTCACAAGCTTTGATTTGTCGTTATTTCATTATCACCACTATCCAACAGGGCTTAAGGGGAATCTGTCATTTGTATTGACGAAGGTGTGCAATGAGTTTGTGGCTGGAATTTAGCAGGTCATAAATGACGACATCAAAGTTAAGGTGAGGGGCGCGAAGCTGCTGATTACAGAAGACACTTATGCAGATGCCCTTGGACTACCAAACAATGGGAACCCCATCAGTATCTCACGAAGATTTGGATGAAGCAACTCTTTTCAAGACTTCTTCCAAATACACAAAAATAGCAAAGAGGAGATGAAAGCTATCATCATAATGTCCTCTAAGAATTGTTTCTTTGAACTATTTCAAAATGCATACCTCAAGATAGCAATCTGAATAACCGATCTGCTTAACTTTCAAGATATGCAAGAAAGAAACAATATATTACAGTAGTTGTCTTTGAATTTTAAGGCAATAGTATGATAGCTAATAATAAACAATTACTTCTTGCATCTGATAGTTACTCATTTTTACCTAAAGTATTATCACCCACTACTATTAAACTAGTGTACATACAAAATAGATAACTTTATTATTTGCACAAGGCATTCAAGCTAGATATATTTCAGCTTCAATAGGCCAAAGCTACATCTTGGAGTTTACAATCATTAACGTTAAGCCAAAACCCAAAAGTAATCATATATCAAAGAACACTAGCAATAGGCTTTGGAACTGTTAAAAGCGAGACTCAAACACATGGTCCAAACAACCCATAGTACATAACATGTCAAGGGTTGAAAGGCAAACATCCCAAAGTTGGTAATGTATGCCAAGGGATTGTAAGGGAGACTTGAACGTCAGTCAATGTCTAGCAAAAAAGGGGGCTTGATCATCAAACCTAACTCCCTTGGCATAGAACATCTCCAACAAAAGACGCTCAATCACTAGATCAAACTTCCCTTTGACACAGATTCCTTTAGTAACATGATTAATTCTCAATCCAATACAAGATCTTCTCTGCGATGATACCATTTTAGGTTCTTTCATTTTTAAGATTAAATGATTATCCTTATGAGGTGTATTCAATGTAAAGCATCTTGAAATTTCAATATTGGATTGAGAACGTGGTTTATGATTATAGCATGCCAAGTTCCGAGAATGTATGAGAAAATAATACACTGCAACCAACCTATGTAAACCCAACCTATGTAAACTGACTATGTAGCTATTCTACATTTTTACCAAACTATCCTATTACAAATTTCCTTGGTCCCTACGAAAGAGTTAAAAGTATTTGCTACCTCGTCTAATCATTTGTCACCATAATAAGTAGGTTATAGTCAAACTGACCCCAGGATACATATGGTATCAAACTATACAACTCTCAAGGAAAAGTAGTGTTTCCACCCTTTTCAGATTGAGCCTTTTCAAAACTATACGAATCTGCATAAAGTGTGGTTCAGAACCAGGTCCATTCCAAAAGAATTGACACGAAAAAAATTTGCAAAGTTTTTCAGATATAATTCTAAAAAATATCTAATGCAGTATCTGTAATGTCTACAACGTATGTAAATCTTATAGATGTTTGATTGCTACTGAAAACATAGATTTGAAAGTTCACAGTTGCTTGTAGAAAGCTGAAGCCTGAAAGCAAATTAGTGTTCACAGAATCAAAAGTGCACATGACAATGTTGAATGGGAAACAGGAAGCCAAACAAAAACTCTCTTCCGAAAGCCAGAAAGGTAAAGATGCTACTAATTCTTCTTCAGTTACTGTAACCTCAGCTCGTTGCAAGTGATCCATATACAGGATAAAGGTTATCCACATTTGTGAAGCAGCACTAGACTCCATTTCATGGAGTAAATTCACGAATGAAACTGTTCAGATATTCAAAATTTAAACAAAAAGCAAGAACAAATCATGTCTACAAACCATGAGCAAGAATTGAATTCAAACCATGTCTACAGTCTATCTAAAAAAGAACAAATTCAAATCGCCAAAATTGGGCAACATCGCTAAGGCAATCCCAGTCGAGGCCTCGGCGCTCCAGCGAAGAACTTTGACACGATGGAGTCAAAATCCTCCTCCGTTTGATCTCTCCCTGTTGATCCAAAAACACTTTCCCCAGTAACATGTTTTGCTTAATATTCTTCACAAGTAGATTTCAAGGGCTTTACGTTGTATTTCTCTGCAGCATGAAGTAATGCAATTGCATGCTTCTCCAGATCATGGCTGCTGACAATTGCAGTATAAAGAAATCGTAGAAATTTATCCAGTTCATCAAATGTCATATCTTCGATTTTTACTATCCCATCAGAGTTTTCCTTCATCGACTGAGAGGCGAACATGGCCTTGATCACAGTTGATTTACTCACCTGAAAATGGCATGATTTACAACATAGCATAAGCAGAAAAGAAGTAATAATCTTTTGTGAGATTAACAGATGAATCTGTTTACAATGGACCATAGTTGATTAACTTTCCATACATCATTCTTTACAAGTTAAAGCAAATGTTTTTTTTTTTTCAGCAAACTGTTTGCTGATAAACCTGGTGTGAACCGATTAAAGGTTCAAACTGTAATTCAATGAAACGTTGGGCTAGTAAATTGTTCCTCCAACTCAAAAACATTGAGATAAGAAACATTCATAAAAGCCTCTGTTACCATGACAACCTCACAATTAACTACATGCGAAAATGCGATTCGAGCAATAAATGACGCAAGCACGTACCAGGATAGCCTTGTGAGCATGAACGCATTTGCCGTCAGAAGTGTGGAAAGCCACATCAGCATGAGGCTTGTACATGGTGGAGGGATCCCAGCTACGCAGGAACTTAAGCTGCTCCTCTTTTTCCTGCATCGTGTTATGCATCCGGCCGCCAAACTCCTCATGGCAGCTCTCGCAATAGGCGCCTTCGATGTAAGCCTTCACCTTCACAAGGCACAGCAGCACGTTGCACCTCTGACAAGTCACGGCGCCATGCTTCGACACCACCTTCGCCATATCTATCGATCGATCAATCGAACGTCTTTGCTAGCACGATCCAAAGTCGAAGAGAACACAAAAAAGACGAAGGAATAGCGCCATAATTTATACGGCCATCTCATATAATCTCATTGCCATTTGGTTGAAAGACCAAAATTCAAAAGTCCATAAAAAAGAGAGATATTTTTAATAGAAAAAGATAATTAAAATCAAATTAGAAGGTTACCTTTTTATAATGTCACCGACTTATCATCAACCCTAAAAACAGTTGGATAACCAAAATATTTTAAGGGGGGTTACCAACTTTGTACATATACAAAATTGGAGTAAAGGGCATTTAAGACTTATAAGATATTTATCTCTTGGCACTTGTAAATATATGTATACACTAGCTGAATCAAGCTAATTAAGTGTGTTAATTGTGTTCATTTTCAATCAGAGTTATCTATAGCCAGTGTTATCACGCTCAGCAAGCTGAAGGTATTACTTCAAGCCATTGTACTCATTGTTGATATTAATCAGAGTGCAATTTTGTCTCACTACTATATTGTTCATTTGCACAATTTGTATGAATGATTTTTCTTGAATATTTCTGCTGCTAAATGTTGCATTTTCGTTCCTACACGCCTACACTCAAAGCTTCAAGCTTCCGCTGCGGGTCATCCCCAAGTTTTACGACATGGTATCAATGCAGACATTGAAGTAATCTGCATTTCCACTACAGATTATCAGTCTTGTTTCTATCAAGACGTCTTTCTAGCAAACGTGCAGCCAACAATATTCCGACAATTGTTGTTTCTACCAACGATCTCGTTCTCTCATTGACAAACTCGATGGAGATAACTACCATCTCTAGAAATTCAAGATGAAGGTTATACTTCTAGCCAAAGAACTGTGGGACATCGTTGATGGCACAGAGCTCAAACCAGAAGGTGATACAACCATCATCACCAAGTGGAGACTGAGAGATGGCAAAGCATTTGCCATGAGCACCCTCAATATCAAGATCAGCCACATACGTGCTGCTCAGACTGCTAAGGATGCATGGGACATCCTAGAAACTCTCTACGACATTAGAGACGTTACCTCCAAGCTTCATTTGAGGAAGAAATTCTTCACCCTCAGAATGTCTGATGCAGATAGTGCTTCAAGTCACCTCAACACTTTCAAAATCCTTATTGAGTAGATGACTGCAACTGGCTCAGTCATAGAAGATTCCAATGCACTAATGACTCTATTATTGAGTCTACTTGAAGCCTACAAAAATTGGGTAATGGCAATTTCTACCCAGGAGCACCTCACTCTATCTAGAGTAATTTCATTTGCTCCTACAAGAGGAGATCAGAAGATCAACATCCTCCTCAAGCTCAGGATCGGATCCTCAAGCTATATATTCGAAAATTCAGAAGTTTAGATCCAAGAGATCTACAAAGTTAGGCTATGCTAACAAGAAGAGCAACATGCAGTTTGGACCAAATTTTAGTTCAAGATCGAATTCAAGCTCTTCATCATTAGAACCAGTGCAGAAACTTTTCTGCAGATACTGTAAGAGGACTAGCCACGAAATCAAGGACTGCCAAACTTTGAAATTAAACAACAAAATGAAGAAGCAGTTCCAACAACAAGCACATAGTGCTACAACCAGTCACTCAAATCAGCAACAAGAAGAAGATGAAGCAGCTTTCATGACCAAAGTCGGAGAACAACAGGATATCGATTCATGGTATCTAGATTCTGAGTTGCATGAATCTAGATTCTGGAGCAACTCAACACATGATTCACCATCGCGACTGGTTCAAAGACTATAAGTCATTTACCCACTCTCGACTTGTGCAACTTGGAGACAACTCATCACATTCAATTGAAGGTGAAGGAACAGTCAGAGTTGAATTCAAAAGAGGTGAGGTCAAGTTGCTATTCAACGTTCTCCACATTCCAAATCTGACCAAGAATCTGCTCTAGGTTAGTAAAAGCATCGATTCAGGTCGGAGGGTCGAATTCAATACAGAAGGCTATACAATTCTTGACAAATACCGGAAGGTTCTAGCCTATGGAAGAAGAAGCGGCTATCTTTACAAACTCAGGCATTGCTACTCTTCTAACAATCAAGCTCTTCACATAATCACTTCTGAATCAACTGATATGATGAGGCATTTCAGACTTGGCCATCTTAACTTCAACAGTATTCGGCAAATGTCAGCTCAGAGTCTAGTACAAGATTTGTCTTTTGTCAGCAAGCATGCTATAAGTCCCTTCATTTCAGAATCGGTTCATACATCCAAGGGCTTGCTCGACCTTGTACACAACCACATTTGTGGCCCCATGCAGACAACTTCTACAAGGGGAGCTCTCTATTTTCTAACCTTCATCGACGACTTCTCTCAAAGGACTGCTACCTACTTTATGAAAAAGAAATTTGAAGCATTTAAGTTCTTCAAGCAATTCAAGGCATCTATAGAAAATCAGATCCAAAGGAAGATCAAAGCTCTACACACAGATGGAGGGAGAGAGTATATTTCCACAGAATTCAAGGAGTTTTGTAGGGTCAACGTGATACATCAACAATATACAACTAGCTACTTACCTCAGTCCAATGGTGTAGCTTAACAGAAGAATCGAACACTTATCGAAAGTGCCAAGAGCATGTTGGTCCATGCCTCTCTTCCAAAGAAATTATGGGCAGAAGATGTTACTACAGCTGCCTATTTGCAGAATCAATCCATCACCAAGGCCCTGAATGGCAAGACACCTTATGAGGTGTGGAAAGATTTGAGTATCCTTGATGTTGAGGGTGATCATGGCAAATGCTTTGCCATCTCCCAGTCTCCACTTGGTAATGATGGCTGTATCACCTTCTGGTTTGAGCTTTGTGCCATCAACGATGTCCCACAGTTCTTTGGCTAGAAGTATAACCTTGATCCTTGAATTTTCAAAGATGGTAGTTATCTCCATCGAGTTTGTCAATGAGAAATGAACTAGATGATGGATCCATTCTGGTTGAACGAGATTGTTGGTAGAAACAACGATTGTCGGAATACTGTTGGTTGTGCATTTGCTAGAAAGATGTGTTGATAGAAACAAGACTGATAATCTATAGTAGAAATGCAGATTATGAAATGTCTGCTCTAATACCATGTCATAAAATGTGGGGATGACCAACAACGGAAGCTCGAAGCTTTGAGTGTAGGCGTGTAGGAATGGAAACACAACAATTAGCAGCAGAAACATTCAAGAAGAATGATTCATACAAATTGCGCAAATGAACAATACACTGTTGAGACAAAAATTGCACTCTGATTAATATCAAAAGTGAGTACAATGTCTTGAAGTAATAACTTCAGCTTGTTGAGGGTGATAACGCTGGCTACAGATAACTCCGATTCAAAGCTTGATTCAGCTAGTATATATATTTACAAGTGTCAAGAGACAAATATCTTATATGCCTTAAATGTCATTTACTCCAGTTTTGTATATGTACAAAATTGGTAACTGCCCTTAGGATATTTTGTTGTCCAGCTGTTTTTAGGGTTGATGTTAAGTTGGCGACGTTGATCTGCCAATGTAACAAAAATCGGGAAAAACTCGAAGGTGCCCTTAGACTGAAGGCATGTAAATCCCGAAGGCGCCTCTAGAGAGAGGACAGGAAAAAGTCGAAAAAGAAGAAGGTGGGCCTTAAATTCCAAGGCATTCTGGCCACTGTGTCACATTTTTTGCAAAGGTGCCTTAAAAAACGTCTAAGGCAATGTGAAGGTCCGAAACATGTAGTCGGCCTTCGGGTTTCAGGATGCTCATTACTTGAACAATTTGTTTAAGGCTGAGCATAAGAAATCTAACAGTTGTGAGCATTGTTATAGAAGTGAAGTTAACATGTGTACTATAAGCTTAAGACAAATCTTTTTCTTTGCTAAGTAGTCGTGTAGCAGTCTACATGCTATTGTACGTCGACAATGCCACTCACACCTATTAAACCTAAGTAAAGGGCAAAGAGATTTAGCTTCTATTGTGATCTAATTTCACTGATTAGGATTTGAATCTCTTTAGTGTTGCTATTAAATGCTCTTGTGTGTATGATTTTTGATTCCAGCAGAACTTCTAAATTGTCACATAGTATCAGAGTCCATGTCTCTTTCTGACTACAAGGATCTTATTTGTCCTATTGACAAATCTACATTGATCAAATTCAAATTTTACTCTAGTATGTCCTAGATCAGTAATTCTACTGATAGATAGCATATTAGATTCGATACATAAAGAACTTTAGCGAGTAGTTTATGAAGGATCATTCTGAAAGCTTAATCTTACAATTCCTTCACCTTCAATAGCATGTGTGATGTCATCACTAAGGTGAATATACTTTCTGGTACTATAACGCAAATAGCCATTTTAAGCTTCTTCATCAACTTTACACTATCATGATTAAGGTGCCCAAAATACTTTTGCCAAAGGTCCAACTATCATTTAGTCATCGTTGCCAATTCATGATACCTTTGAATTGTTTCTTGAGTTTCTTTTTGGAATCACAACTTGAGAAGGTCTCTCCTCCTCAATCCTTGACACACTTGAACCTTGAGATGATTCTTTAAGATCCTCTTCATGGTGCTCCTTCTTGATGGAAATCCGAGACCTCCATGTCTCATAATGATCACAACAACTATGACCACACAATATGCACTTCCTATGATTATCAAAATTACTTATGCTAGAAACATAAGTCCAAAAATCACCACAACTTGGCATGATTTTTCTAATATTGAAATCAAAAGGCATTTCCAAATTGCATTACTCTTTGGAATGAACTTGGTGCATTACAGAGCCCAAACGACATTACTTTCTAAGCATAGGTGCCCCATTCTGTTGCAAAAGCAATTTTATGGCGATCGGCAGGCAATCTTAACCTGGTTGTAACCACTAAATCCATCCAAGAAACTATAAGCTTCCGCTCTAGCAAGGCGATCCAAAATGCTTTCAGTAAAACGTAACAAAAAGTGATCCTTCTATGTCACTTTATTCAATGCTTTGAAATTCACACAGATTCACAATTTCCCATTTTTCTTAGGAACAATGACAATCGGTGAAATCCATTCGGTATGCTTGATCTCATAAATGAAAGCGACGTCAAGCAATCTCTGAAGTTCCTTCTTTATCAGATCTGCCATATTAGGATTACAGCGATAGAACTTTGTAACCTTTGGTGCTACATCAGGTACTAAAGGTATGGTATGTTCAATGACTGATGTCGGAATACCCTTTAAATCTTGATAACTCCATGCAAAACAATCTTGATACTTAATAAGTAGCAAACGAAATGCTTGATACTATTCAGAAGTAAGTTGTGATCCCACTTGTACAATCTTTTCTGGTTCTCCTGGTTCTGCAAGATTCATTGGCTACGTCCTAGCTGGGCCATCATAAACCTCTTTAGATTCTGGCATGTGTTCTTCAGGTTCACGATGTGCTTTAGGTAACATGATAACCACATCATCCAGTGTATAACGTTTAAAATGCTCTGGCGCATATCATGCTGGACTACATTTGCTTGTTTTTTTTCGAAAGGACTTGTCTTGGATCTTCGTTTAGTCTTCTTAGCAGGAATTGATCATGGAGGTGATTACTTCCGGGATGATAAATCTTTCTTCTCAGGTGAAGACTTCCTAGACGATGATGTCTTGCTGGAGATCTGACTTGAAGAATCATTCTTGACTTTTCCTTTGTCTTTATCCAATAGAGGTGGCACTTCCTTTAAATCAAACTTTTGAGGGGGATTTTCCCATTTCAGGACCATATTATAATGTTGCATTGCTTGTTTCTTTGTCATCAAACCTGTCATCCTGTCTCCCTTCAATATAACTGCTTTGGGTGATTTGATTGTTGGTTCATCAGGAACATTACGCACTCCAAATCTGGTCGAATCCATATGATGTAGAGTCTGTTCATCCGTAAGTTCTGCATTGCCATCATAAGTTAAGGCATGGCTCATTGGTATGAGATCATCCTCAATTGGATCTGGTATAGGTTCCGTTGATATCCAGGCTACATTCAGCACATTTAGTGGAAACGTGATTGGCATATCCAAAGTTTGATCTAACAAGGAAATCTCGCTCATCTCTAATTGAATATCTTGTTGACACATATATCCTGCTGTATAATCAATTGTTGCAAGAGCTTCGTTCCAATTGACAGTATATGTTTGAGAATCGTAGTGAACTCCCAATTTTTTCTTTGGTCGATCACAAGTGCGATCCATTGTTGATGAATCGTCATCCACTTTTTGAACCACTGGCTTGACAGTCCAAGTCGTAGAATCAATTTTAACTGCACGTTCACGATTTTCAAAAGTGATTTTGCCGGTACCCCATTTATGAATTACTTGCGCAACTCGTAAGCATGGACGTCCTAAGAGAACTCGGTAGACATTTGGTGCTTCTGGTAAGTCCATCATGATGAAAGTAATGAAGAACTGTACTCCTACAATCTTGACAGGTATATCTTCCACCATTCCTTGTGGACGAACTGTCATTTGATCAGCTAACTTAATAGCAAAAGTAGAAGGCTTAATCTTTGTAAGGCCCCATTTTGTACATAGCTTTGTAGAAATCAGGTTAACCGCCATCTATCATGGCTGCTTCTTTAGAAAATTGTCTATGTTGTATTGGCAGAGTGATATTCTTTTGTTCACTTTCCCAAGCTGCTTGAACTTGTAGTACATCATTAGATTCTTCAAATCCAGCACAAAAGAGCAGCTCCTGATGGTCTTTTGATTCTTCTTGAGCTAACTTTTGTGCTAAGACTTCTTTTGCTTTTGGCACCAACTTTAGGAGCTCTCCCAATGAAATATTGATCTTGCTAGACAGAATATTCATGAGTAATTCTGTATGCGGTGTTTCCGGTTCCGTCATCTTGAAGGGTTCTTCGTGATGATATAATTGATCATTCATATTCGTACGTAAATTTCTTGAAGGTTGCAATGGTGAAGTCCGAACTTCAGCTATTACTTTAGCAGCTTCAAGTTCCTCTTCTTCTTGCAAATGCTTAATCCACTATCTCATATCCTGATATCTTTTTTTTTCTGCATTAAGATTTGGATAACCTTTCGATGTTGTTGGTGTATCGTTCAATGGTATAGAATTAGCAGGTACTGAATCCACTACTGGTTCTTTTTGCTTTTGTGCTCTGGTGACCATTATCAAGGGTGCACTTGGTTTATTATGAGCTACCGATCCTTGCTTGATTGTTATCAAATTTACAGATGTTGTAGCTGGTGGTGGCTTTGGTCTTGCTGGACAGTCTTTATAGCAATGCCCATATCCACAGTCACGACAGAATGGTACAAATTTTTCTTTATTTGGGCATTCTGCAACTCTGTGATTTTCTCCACATGCAAAGCATCCAAGTGGTGCTCTGGCCCAATTTCTCGAGGCTTGTTGTTGAGCAGCAACATAAATGGCATACTGTTCTGAAAATCCACCTTCCTGATCATTACCGTAGCTCCATTGCTCAGCACTTCCGTAAGGTTCTGGTTCCATCAAATTGGCAGGAGGAGCGGAGTGCTTTGGTGGGGCAGGCAAGGCTAGACGCTTCAGGTATCCAAGAGTAGATTGTCGTAGGGTGAATTACACAGATGGCAAACAATGATTTCCATTCGTTTTTTCAATTGAGGACACGCGTTCACTGTGTGATTTCTTGTACAAATAGAATACCAAACATTTTCCCTGGTAGGAAAAGTCTTTGCAAACTCCTCAGGTTCCTTGTTCGCTTCTCCGTGGAAATTTTCCAATGCTTTGATATTCTCATCAAATTGCAACTGCAACTATTCCATCTGTTTCTGTTGGGTCTTCCCAAGTTTCTCGAACTCATTGAGCATCATTTCTACAGTAACATTGGCATTCGTTGATGAAATAGTGGTGGATGTCGTAGTAGTCTGCCCTGCTATATAAAGCAACATACTGATATTTGGCTCATCATAGGAATCTTCATCCTCCTCCCGAATTGCATAGTCCATCGCATTTTGCAAAAGTGCGTACTCACTGTGGCGTTTCAGTTCACATCGGATCTGTTTAGGTAGACCTAACAAAAATCACATAATCTTGGCATTTTCATTAATCAGCTCAAGCTCACTTTCGATGTAATCTCAAACCATTTCCCACTTTTCCATTTTATTTTTACTTAAAAGTAAAAGATGGTCTTCCATAAACTTCTGCGGTTTGAACCGTGTGATAAGGGCTCGTTTAACAACCTCTCAATCTGTATGCTCAGTTTCATCTTGGTTATAGTACCAATCTTGTGCTGCGTTTGTTAAGGCCATAGGAAAGATCTTAAGTTTATCTTGAGGATAAATCTCACCATAGACCTCACAGGATTCAACATAGATCTGAAGAAATCGAACTGGATCTGTTAATCCATTATATTTGGGTAGATCCAATCAGGTTGCTCTTCTAACAATAATTGGATTGACCTCCTGTGGAGCACCTCCAGGAGCAGCTCCAAGGGCAGCCATTAGGATCAAATTGATAATGTGATTGGATATAGATTTTTCCAAAAACTATCTCAGATTAGATCTGCTAGCTCTATTCCACTTTTCAAAAATCTGATTCTATATGATGAAAAACTAACCAAAATTCGATCAATCAATACTTCTCAAAATGGATAATTCTCTCAGAGTCCAATTCAAAATATATCAGATCTGATCCAAATTTTGACAGAGACTTGATCTAGAAAATAAAAACTAAAAATAGGACTGGCGAAGGTTATCTAGACGAAGTTTGGGTCGGCGAAGGTTCAACAGTGCTATTTTGGAATAAAAAGTCTCTGAATACTTTTCTGGCAATTTCTTGGAAAATAACCTTCGCCGACTTCTCAGATGGAAGATCTGACACAGATAAAACTATGGACAACCGGGCGAAGGTTTCTGACACAAGAAAATATAGTTTTTGTGATCTGACGAGGGTAAAAATCAAGATTTTTTGTGATATAATCAAGATAAATCTTCGCCAAACTCAAAAATAGTATTTTTATATAAATAGAATGTTTTGGAAACTCGACGAAGGTTCTGGCGAAGGATCAAGAGTAATACTAGTAATTTTGGTGTTTTTTGGTGATTTTTCTGATGTTTCTGGAAATCTGCTGGGAATTAATCTTTGCCCTTCAAATTGAAGGTTATGTAAACAAAACCGAAGGTGTCTGCAACTCGGTGAAGGTTTTCTAAAAGAGGGTAAAAAGTTATGGGCTCTGATGACGCTTTTTGCCTCTTTTTGACCAATTTTGACAGATTTGATCGATTATTGTTATTTTCTCTGATATCTCAGATCCAAATGGATCTTAAGATTAGTGATCTGAATGGCTTTCCCTGTTTAATAATCAGATTAGATTTCAAACAAGCAAATCCACTCAAAATCTAGCAAAATCAATCCCAAACTATCCCTACAATGCAGTTTTAACACTATTCATGCCACGACAAGATGCCTAATGCAAGCTAACCATCAGCCAAACATGCTACAAACTGAAAAATTGGCATAGCTCCCCCGCAATGGTGCCAAAATTGTAATGGGTTTCTTTCCTTGCCTAACCTGAATCCAAGATCTAGTCAATCTAGCATCAAAGAGATGGAGTTAGTTGTCACGCGTAGGTTCGTTCCCATGAGAGCAATAGTATAGTTCAGATTTCAACATGAATGGAGGATCTAACACTAACATCCATTAACACTAAGCATTAACACTACATCCATTAACCCTACTTCCATTAACCCTAAAACAACAACAATGATAGAAATTTACTCTTCTCTCTCTCCCTTTCTCTCTCACAAAAAGCATAAGAAATAGCAATCCCAATAATGATCAAATCCAACAATTAGCAAATACCAAAGAAATCATGAGAAATGGAGGAGAAGAAAGGAAGAGCAAGGACATTCATCAATCCATTTCTAAAGAGAACCAGTCTGCTTTATTGAAATGAGAAAATGAACATGAGGAGCAACTCGAGTTGGTCCCTTTTTATAGTAGAGAGGAGGACCTTGGCCTCTAAATCCTATTGGTCCAGTCTTGCCTCTCTTTTTATTCAAATTTAAAAAAGTGTGGGAACCATCAAAATTGGAGGGAAACCCAACTTTATTCACTAACTTGACAATTAGGCCCTGCGACATTAAAAGTCCCGCAAAAAGGCCTAAAGTCCTTTTATTGACTTTTAACTAATCAATCAAATAACTATGTGGTCATTGAGTTGGACTTACACACGTAGGGTGCCAAATCCCTCTCACTTATTAACTAGGGTTAGGGTTGCCTTGGGATCCACAAACCCTCCAACATACTTAAATGTGGATACCAACCTATTTTGGCAGTACAACTCATTCACTGGATTTTACCTTAACTTGCCAAATAAAATCACTTCTTTGTGGTCTACTGATATTTCTAAATGTTATGAGAACATCCCTCTTGACGTCCCAGACGAGCTAAAGGCTGTTATACAGAAAATGATATTGTACGCTTTTAAATTCAGCAAAAACGAAAATCTTGCCTATAAATAGAAGCCCAATCATGGTGATTTTAAATCGAAATGGGTTAGCAAACCTGCTAATAAACGAACTCATTTGGACAAAACAATACTTTGCCAACAAATTATCAAAGACTTATGTTTTAAAGTCGACTATTCCTATTGAAAAGTACCAAACTAAGTACCAAAAGTAGCTAAAGTACCAAGTTAACGTGAGAGCAGAAAGGAATGATAGCAATGAACCGATCTAGCAGAAAGCAAGATAACAATGAACTGATAGCAGAAAGCAAGATAGCAACATGAACTGATCATAACAGAAAGCAACGATATATTCACTGATAGCAAAAAGCAAGTAAAGCACTGAACTGATCATTTGGAGGGCAAAGCATTTATTATCCAAATTCAAATTAGATAAAGTGGGCCCATGATTGTTAACTCATGGAACCAAGGATGCCTTCATTGCATTAACTCATGGGACCTATCAAGCTCCAAAAAGTGAAAAATGTACTACCATAAGTATTGTATTAGAAATATAAACTATGAGTAATAAACTCCACAAAGATTGGCATATACTACCAAAAGGTACTATGGAAAATGAGTTCTTTTTTTGTACCACCAAAACATGCTTTTAGCCTAAAGCGGTTATTTTAGAACACTTGGATGGAAAACGATTTGATACTCTGATGAATGGCAGTCGACTACGCAAGTTTTGGTAGCCAGTTCAACCAGCTTGATCCATCACCTTGCCAATTTCACTTTTGTTGTTTTACAATTTTTTTTGTTTTTCACTACTTGATTGATTTTTCTTTTTTTGGAAAAAGACAGTAAAAAAAAAAAGAATGATGAGCAAAAGTAAAAAAAAATCATCAGATCAGAAAAAGTTGATGAAAAATATTTTCAAGACCTACCTTTTATGAAAAAATGCCTTAGAAAACCACTTTTTGGGTCATTTTTTGTACATACAGTTTTGGAAACCTTCACCGAGTTGCCAGATCACACATCCATCTCAGATTTACCTATACTGAGTTGGGCGAAGGTTCTCTAGTTGAGGTACTACCTTTTTGAAGTTAGGTGAGTGTGCAATTTGCCATTTTGGGAAATTTCGCCGAGCATCTTATAGTCATTATTAATCTTCGCCGACCTAACAGATGGATTCAACATGCCAAAATTAGGTTGGACATAGAGACACAGGTTCAGATCCTGAAAATTTTTATTATCTATAGTACCCAGGCAAAGGATGTCTGTAGGCAAATGTTAAACCTTCGCCAGATCTTAAAAACATTCGCTGGATCAGTTCAGACCTTCAGAAACCTTCGTTGAGATTTTTGAAAACTATTTTTATAATACTGAGCATTCTTGGAAATTTTTGTCTAGAACTGAATAGCCAAACTAGTACTTTGTCTAATGGACCCTCCAAATTCACCTATAAAAGGGCTGAATTCGATTTCATTTCTCACTTGTGCTAGCGAAGCTCTTGCCAAATTTTCCAACAACCAGAACTTTCTGAAACTTCCTTCCAGATTTTTGATACACTCTTGTGCTCTATTCTCAATTTCTGACTACTCTCATCATGTCTTCTATCGATATGTCTCAATCTCCTAAGTATGTGATTCATCATGATGTTCCGGCCAAGACAGACATCATGAAACTTCTTAGCACAAGCATGGTGGCCCAATGGATGAACCTTGCTAGGCCTCTACTCATCGCAATGGGGATCCACGAGCACATATTTTTTGAAAAAAGTAATATGGAGTTTAGCACTTGGACTGAGAAAAAATCCAAGTTCTACATTACTTACCAGGGGACTACCCACCAGGTCCGCGTCACTGAAGCCACCCTTGAAGCCAAAGGAATATCATCCGGCACCCTAAAAATGTCATTAAGTCTTTTATTGACACAACCATTGAGCTATTATGGACCAATGATGGCTATCTCATAGAGTCTATCTGAGATCCCACCATCCATGCAGCTGCACAGCTTCTGAACAACTTCCCAATGGTTGGTAACCTCAGGATGGAGTGCATTTCCTCACAAATCTTGCACCGCATCATTGAGTCAAACTACAAGTTTGACAAGAAATCTTTGGAGCCGTATAACTAGTTTAAAATGGTTTTTGGTGAACTTAAGAGAGCCATCAAGAGTAACACCAAGCAACAATTTGCTGTTGGCACACTCTTGTCCACCATTTCCCCTTTTGACTTGGTGAAGAAAATCCATGGGTTTGTTCATGATTCAGTCTTGTCTGTCTATGAAGATGTCGACCCTGCTGAATCTTCCAAACAAGCATTTAGTCGCCGATGAGTATGCAGCGAAGTCGTAATTCCTGACTCGCCTCCCACATCACGTCGCCACATTAGGAAACCATCGTCAGTTGCACTACCACCCCCTATTGCCACTCACTCTGCACTTCCCATTTCTCCATCCACTGATGCTTCCCTAGCCTCTACTTTCAGTCTATGACCTTTGGATCCACAATTCTAATCACAGTTGGCAAAGCCGCCTCTCCCGAGACACTCAAGATACTTCACCAAATAGGTATGCATTCATGGATATATTTGACTATTCTGATCCTTTGGGAGCAAGTGAGAATTTTGTGATGCCTCAGAGCCCTAGACCCTTTGAACCCCAATCCCTTGGAAAAGGATTCAATCATTTCCATGACACTGCTAGTGTTTTTTATCCATCTTTTTAGATCAATCAACAACATCAAGCATATCAAGCACCAGATATCATCAGGGTCATCCATGTAGTCAGATCCTCAAAGCAGTTCAACACCACGATACCTGATGGCTACAAAGAAGAAGACCTCTTTGAGGAAGAAGAACCACTGGCAAGACCTCAACGCCAAACAGGCACCGCACCTGTAGTTCCTATTCTTGCTACTACTGTCACAACTTCAACACCAGTGGATTCTAGTGACACTCTTGGTTTAGTCTCTAACCTTGCGCGTGTGATCCAGTCTATGCCGGATAAAAAAAAAGAAATGGAACAATGCATAGCAAATTTGGGATCCGAGAATTCCTTGATCAGCCAAAAGGTGATCCAGCTGAATCGAGAGTCAAAGATCGCCAAGGAACATGAAGCTACATCAGAAAAGAAGATGAAGAAAGCCCAACAATCAGCCGAAAGCTCTAGAAGCCTATGTGGCAATTCTCCAGAACACATTGACAACAATGCAAGATCAAATGGACCAAGCTATCCAAGATGCCAAACAACAGATGTTGTTGCTTCAAGAGCAATTGGATATGGCTGTACTTGAACGAGAGCACTTTCAAGGGGAATTAGATACGACCACCCTTGAAAGAGACACTTACCTCTAGATGCAAGTACCTGATCGTCCAGTCTCACCAGATGAGATCTGTTACCTGTTCAGGAAGGTTGAAATCTATCAAACTTCATTGGTAGGGTTTCAAGAAAGATTTGATAAAATAAAATGTACGACATCAACTAAGTTGGCCAAGGCAAAGACAATTATCAAACATTATGAAAAGGCAGCCGTTCAAGTCTTGGATTTGAATCCCCAAATTCAAGTTCCAGTTATGACACAGTTCTCGCCTCACACACAAGATCAGGGAGGATTGGATACAAACATGCATCAAGGCGGAGATGCCGGTACTCAAGAAGATGCATTTTGAATTTAAGATGAGAGAGAGAAAGAGAGAGAGAGAGAGAGAGAGAGAGAGAGAGAGAGAGAGAGACTGTGTGTGTTTTCTATTATGAATTAGTTTAGGGTATTTAAGAGTGATAGATAGATAAATAGTGTTTGATATAAAATTATAAATATTGTTTATGATAGATTGTTACAATTATTTAAGATAGTGTATGTGTATGTGTTTTGAATTTTGCATTGATCTATAATTTAGGTTAATAGACAAATAGATATACATAGTGTTGGGTAGTAATAGATTGTTAAATTTATAATGTGTGTGTGTGTGTGTGTGTGTGTGTGTGTGTGTGTGTGAGAGAGAGAGAGAGAGAGAGAGAGAGAGAGAGAGAGAGAGAGAGAGAGAGAGAAAGGGAA
>CM055104.1:11529923-11692423 GCA_029204225.1 Diphasiastrum complanatum | reverse complement strand
CGTTATCTCCAAGCTTCATCTGAGAAAGAAATTCTTCACTCTCAGAATGTCTGATGCAGATAGTGCTTCAAGTCACCTCAACACTTTCAAAAATCTTATTGAGTAGATGACTGCAACTGGCTCAGTCATAGAAGATTCCAATGCACTAATGACTCTATTATTGAGTCTACTTGAAGCCTACAAAAATTGGGTATTGGCGATTTCTACCCAGGAGCACCTCACTCTATCTAGAGTAATTTCGTTGCTCCTACAAGAGGAGATCAGAAGATCAACATCCTCCTCAAGCTCATGATCGGATCCTCAAGCTCTATATTCGAAAATTCAGAAGTTTAGATCCAAGAGATCTACAAAGTTAGGCTATACTAACAAGATGAGCAACATGCAGTCTGGACCAAATTTCGGTTCAAGATCGAATTCAAGCTCTTCATCATTAGAACCAGTGCAGAATCTTTTCTGCTGATACTGTAAGAGGACTAGCCACGAAATCAAGGACTGCCGAACTTTGAAATACAACAACAAAATGAAGAAGCAGTTCCAACAACAAGCACATAGTGCTACAACCAGTCACTCAAATCAGCAACAAGAAGAAGATGAAGCAGCTTTCATGACCAAAGTCGGAGAACAACAGGATATCGATTCATGGTATCTAGATTCTGAGTTGCATAAATCTAGATTCTGGAGCAACTCAACACATGATTCACCATCGCGACTGGTTCAAAGACTATAAGTCATTTACCCACTCTCGAGTTGTGCAACTTGGAGACAACTCATCACATTCAATTGAAGGTGAAGGAACAATCAGAGTTAAATTCAAAAGAGGTGAGGTCAAGTTGCTGTTCAACATTCTCCATGTTCCAAATCTGACCAAGAATCTGCTCTCGGTTAGTAGAAGCATCGATTCAGGTCGGAGGGTCAAATTCAATACAGAAGGCTATACAATTCTTGACAAATATCGGAAGGTTCTAGCCTATAGAAGAAGAAGCAGCTATCTATACAAACTCAGGCATTGCTACTCTTCTAACAATCAAGCTCTTCACATAGTCACTTCTGAATCAATTGATATGTTGAGGCATTTCAGACTTGGCCATCTTAACTTCAACAGTATTTGACAAATGTCAACTCAGAGTCTAGTACAAGATTTGCCTTTTGTCAGCAAACCAAATTATTAGCAAGCATGCTATAAGTCCCTTCATTTCAGAATCAGTTCTGAAGGTCTCTCCTCCTCAATCCTTGGCACACTTGAACCTTGAGATGATTCTTTAAGATCCTCTTCATGGTGCTCCTTCTTGATGGAAATCCGAGACCTCCATGTCTCATAATGATCACAACAACTATGACCACACAATATGCACTTCCTATGATTATCAAAATTACTTATGCTAGAAACATAAGTCCAAAAATCACCACAACTTGGCATGATTTTTCTAATATTGAAATCAAAAGGCATTTCCATCTCAATAAGGCTAACTACTTGCTTATGGATATAAGTGTCCACTTTGGATGCTTCACTTTTTCTCATAAGAAGTTTACAACTTGCCTTTAAGAATGAAAACTTACAATTTTCATCTTTATGAATGAACACATCATTCATGATCTTATTGAAACCAAAAGATCCTACATTATGAAGACATTTCCATTTCCTTGACTTCATAACTAATGTAAGCTTACAAGGAAAACATATTTTGCTATCTTTTACGGCATCACATTCAACTAGTATTGCCTTAATCCACCTTTGAGATACAAAAATCTCTTCAAAGCAAAATGGTTCTTCATAAGTTGACATGATAGCATAAATGAAACTATTTTCATTTTGAGATTGCTCCTTATTCTTGATTGATTTCTCTTACATAAACTGAGCTTCTAGATCTTGCCCTCTACAAAGGAAGGAACTCTTAGAAAATTGGATCTCTCTCTACACATTTGTCATAGACACCATAAGGACTCTTTTCAAACCTTACAATCTCTCAAACAAATTGAGTAGGGTTGAACAATGTGACTTGGATCTCAATCTCTTTTCTAGAACTCTCAATTTAAGCCAATCTATGTCAAATTCTACAAAAGATTTGCATAGATGCTCTATATGCACTAGAAACTCTCAAAGGTTTCACTTTGGAGGACAGATCCAAGGATGTTCTCTAGCAAATTGATGCTTCTACACTTGACCCTATCACTCTTGAACAAATCTAGAGTGATGGTACAATGGATTTCAACCTCTCACCTTGCATATCACTCCTTAATCTATGATTTTTAGCAGAATCTCTCTCAACTTCAGCATGCACTCAAAAAATCAGAGATAATCAATTAATGCATCTAATTTAAGCTTCAAATTTAATTTCTTGGCTGATCTAATCTAAGAACTAATCAAGGGATTAGATTCTCTATAGAAAATGCTTGATTTTGCTCCATTAATCACTCAAATTGGGTATGTGAGTCAAATTCTACAAATTTTTGAAATTTCTTAGTCAAAACTGGAACTGTGTGGCCTCACACGTGTGTAAATGTTTCCTACAGCCCACAACAATATCTGGACCAAAAATTTTGAGGATAGCTATCAAATCCAACTCGCTAAACAAAATTTGACTAGTTTCCAAAAAACGGCTAATTTTGGCTTTGATTTGGATTAACCCTATCAATTTCAACAAAAACTCTTGCACTTGAATCTGATCCTCAAGAAGGATTGGTTGTCAGATTACTTGATCTATCAATCTACTTCAGATTAAGATCAATCTAGATCAATTCCCTAACAAGAACAATCATTAATTGAAGGTAAGGGTACTTTCTAGTTTTACACGTGTAAAACACTGTCTGAGTACGGACTCCAACCTAAAAATCAAGTACACATTCATAGAACCTCAAAACAATCAAAACAAATGTAGAAAAATGGAGATAATCACTCAAAATTGCTTCCAAAACAAAATAATGTCGTCGGAGCATATTGATTCAGACCGATATCTGAGAGTAAATTCCTCAATCAGATTGCCTCCTTTGTAGCTTGAGAGGCTGCGATATACTCTGATTTAGTGGAAGATAGAGCTATCAAAGATTGCTTGCGACGGTTCCAAAAAATTGGACCGTCGTTGAGAAAAAATGTAAATCTGAAGTAGATTTACGAGTGTCTACATCTCATCAGAGGAGTTTTGAGCTCCAAAAAGACCCTTCAAGAACTAAGCAAGATGTAGTTTATATTATTAAAATATTATAACACTAATACTTTTGACTTGTCATAACTTTTTAATCGTAGCTCAAAAGTATGTCATGTAACATATCATTAAAAGCCCTTGTCGAGCTCTTTCCAGTGCATGAAACTTCACTAAATTTGAACTTACCAATAAAAAGTTATACCATTTTTAGTGTGGAATCAAAATGTGGACTCAAAAGGTTATGTTACATAGATTTTAAATTTGAGTGTTTTGATTGGTCCATGTGTAAGAAAAAATATAAAAAGAATCTTTACAATGGGTCTTTTTTGGATTTAGAACTCCTCTAATGCCTGCCCAACTTGCATCTGTGTTACCACTGAGAAAATTGAGTTTGTTGTTCCATAACAAATGCAAAATTTCATAGTAGCTCGAAGATATCTCATGACTTTGATAAGAGCCTTCTAATGTGTTATACCAGGTCCTGGTTCCATTGTTGAGAGAGCTAACTTGCAATTGATCAGATTATATCTGACTATAATGTTGTAGATGTACCTTTTGTTGTGTAATGTAGATCAACTTCCGTGTTCTGTCTATGTGTATTTGTATACCAAGGTAGAAATGTGCTTCGCCCAAATCGGTCATGTCGAATTTGGAAGATAGCATTATCTTGGCTTCTTTTATCAGATCGGTACTATTGCTGAAAAGCAATGTATCATCCACATATAAAGTGATAATGATAAAAGACTGTTGCACTGTTTTGAAGTAAATGTTTAAATCTGAAGCCAGCTTGCCAAGGGTCGAGGGCCAATGTCTACGGGCTAAGACTAAGGGCCAACTGGCTAAGTGCTAAGGGCCGAGATATAAGGGCCTAGGTCCAGTTGCTAAGGTCTAAGGGCTAGTTGCTAAGGTCTAAGGGCTAATTGCCAACAATCAAGGGCTAAAGGCCTTTGACCCTGTAGTACGTGTAGTACCGTGTTCTTTGTAGATAGTTCGGGTGGTACAGGTAAGACGTTTCTCTATAGTGTCATGTTGTCGTACTTGCATGCACAAGGTTGGATAGCACTGGCTTGCATCATCGAGGATCGCTGCATTGTTAATGAAAGGTCGTAGGGCTGTGCACTCTAGATTTAGGATTTCTCCGATGGAATTGAATGAAAGCTCGACCTGCAATATCTCGAAACAGTCTCCGTTAGGTAAGCTTTTGATGGCATGTCGACTCATTATTTGGGACGAGGCTCCCATAGTACATAAGTATGTCATTGAGTGTGTGGATCGGCCTCTACGGGACATATTGGGTATTGATACTCCATTTGGAGGGATTCCGATCGTTTTTGGTGGTGATTTCTGTCAGGTGCTCCCGGTAATACAATGGGGCAGTCGTGCACAGATTGTCAGCACTTCACTGAAGTATTTGTGTTTGTGAAAATATATGGAGGTGCACAAACTGTCAACGAAGATGCGCGTTATGGGTGTTATTGTTGAGTATTGGAGATGGTCGTGAGCCCACATTTGTGCAACGTGGTTTGGAATTGATTTCTTTGCCAGAGTGTATGTGTTTGAGGATGTGTGATGTGTGTGAATTGATTTCGTTCACTTTCCCTAATATTGCATGACGTTGCATGGATGTTGATTTTTTAAGGAGCCGTGCAATATTGACTTCGTTGAATGAAAACGTGGATGAGATAAATTCGAAAGTTGTTGAACAACTTCTTGGTGATGCTTGCACATTTTATATTGCTGATAGCGTGGTTGAGTGTGATGACTCTGATGTGTACCCAGTAGAGTTTTTGAACAGCTTGCAACTGGGTGGATGTCCTCCACATAGATTGGTGTTGAAAGTTGTCATGATAGTGATGTTGTTGCGGTCTATCGTGTCGCACAAAGGATTGTGCAATGGTACGAGACTCGTCATTTGTAGATTGGGTAGACAAGTCGTATACGTAGAGATAGTTACTGGCAGGAATATTGGGAGTAGAGTCCTCATTCCATGGATTCCTTTAGTGCCGAGCGCTTTAGACTTGCCGTTTGAATCACAACGAGTACAATTTCCTATTAGAGTGGCTTTCGCCATGATAATAAACAACGTGCAGGGGCCGACTATGGAGACTATTGGATTGTACATGCAACGTCTCATACTTAGTCATGGTCAACTGTATGTCGAATTATCAAGAGTGCGAAATGCAGGAAGTCTACAAGTGTTGATTATTGATACTGACAGCCGATTTACAGATGTGGCAGGAGTGGTGAGGTGCACTCAAAATATTGTGTATTCCGAAGTGGCTATCTTTAATATGCCTTGCCACTTGGAGGCTGCACAATGGCCAGTGTATATGCATGCATGGGGAGAGCCATGCATCATGTTTCCCATGCATGCATCCCCTCCCCATTCATTTTTAGTGAAGAAAATGTGTATGCATGGGTGAGGGGAGGAGCCCTCACCCATGCACAAAAGTGTATGTAAGTTTAAATATATATAACGCGAAATCTTTTGAAACAGGTCAAAATTCTAAAAAAGAGTAATCAATTTTCAATATTTCAATTTTTTCCAAAAACATGCTTTTTCTTGAAAAAGTTTCGGAAAATCACGAAAAATTCTTATAAAAATATAAGGATTTTGGCCACAAACATCAATACATCATGTCCAAAAAAATAAAAGTCTAAATTGACTCTCATAAAATAACTCACATAATACATTTGAAGCCAACTACTCTAACTCCACAAATGTTGAAACACTGCAGATTTAAAAATGCATCAAATGGATGTACATACAACATATCTTAATGGATTTATTGAAGAAGACATCTACATGTTGCAACCCGAAGGTTATATTATCAAGGGTAAATACAACCATGTGTGTAAACTCCATAAGGCACTTTATGGCTTAAGGCAATCTGCTCGAGCATGGTTTCAAAGGATCAATACTATCCTTATTGATCACGGCTACACACCTAGCTCTTCAGATTCAAACGTTTACTTAAAAGCAGTGCAGCAGTCTTTTATCATTATCACTTTATACGTGGATGATACATTGCTTTTCAACAACGATATCGATCTGATAAAAGAAGCCAAGACAATGCTATCTTCCGAATTCGACATGACCGATCTGGGCGAAGCTTATTTTTGCCTTGGTATACAAATCCACAGAGACAGAAAACAGAAGTTGATCTACATTACACAACAGACGTACATCTACAACATTTTAGTTAGATATAATCTGATGAATTGCAAGTTAGCTCTCTCACCAATAGAACCATGACTCAAATTGTCAAAGGACCAGTGTGCCCAAACAATCCATGAGAAGCAGCAGATGCGTGAGTATCCTTACCATTCTATTATAGGATCTCTTATGTATGCCATAATCTATGCCAGGTCAGACATAGCTTTTGCAGTCAGCTCTCTCAGTCAGTTTATGACTAATCCTGGTATAACACATTGGAAGGCTCTTATCAGAGTCATGAGATATCTTCGAGCTACTATGGACTTTTGCATTTGTTATGGAACAGTCGACAACGACAAACTCAATTTCCTCAGTGATTACACAGATGCGAGTTGGGTAGGAGATGTAGACACTCATAAATCTACTTCCGGATTTACATTCTTCCTCAACAATGGTCCAATTTTCTAGAACAGTCGCAAGCAATCTTCAATAGCTCTATTTTCCACTGAATCAGAGTACATCACAGCCTCTCAAGCTACAAAGGAAGCAATCACTACAAGAGGATGGGCGATTTCCAAGGTTTTTTTTTAGCGTTTCTTTGAAAGATAGTTTTTAAAATGAGTCACGCGGGAGCAGAATGCTCGAGCCTGGGGTCCGATATTTGGCCTCAGAATAAGCCTACCAAATTTGAACTTGGTTTGGAAACATTTATAGAGAGGGATATAGAGAGGATTATAAATCCACTAGAGGCCTCTGAACACACATCGGAATACTAAAGCTAGTTTGAGAGGTTACTCTCTCGGCCTTGTTCACCTTACAAGCTGTGCAACGCTGGACGTACTCTCTTACGTCTGAAACCACATATCAATGCAGGCAGTGTGAAAGCAGTGATTGCATTTTGGAAGCAGCCGACCTGTCTCGTTCTCCTGGAACTCGCTGAGGCAGACCGAACACTCCATCGCCTCGTTCCTGCTCTCCTTGTTGTACAGAGAAGTTGGAAGCGCATCCAGGATCTCCTTGTCCAGGCCTGCCGGAAACTGATTGGCTTCATGGTGATGACCTTCGGCGCTGTAACCCCATCCCCAGTCCCACTGCGCATAGGCGGAGTTTATCCACACCCATCTGGCGTACAGGTGCAGTGCAGCAATTAGCGTGACCACTAGCACCAAAACAACCACGGTAATAATCAAAATCTTCGCGTCCATAAATGTAGATGAGGATGAAGAATCCTGCTCATAAGCTACATTATAACTAGCAGAGGAGGAAGAAGAAGAAGCCATTGTTTTTGTGCAAAAATGAAATGAAATAGTTGTTGTCGCTGACCCAACTTTGTGATATAGCATGGCAGGGAAATGTGATATTGATGAAATAGTTGCTGTAAGGTGCAGCGGGCGTGCTCTGCTGGAGTGCAGGAGATGTATTGTGTCCACATTGGAAGAGGTATAAATAGAAGGAGATAGAGGGTGTAGCTTGTGTCAAGTTTTTTTTGAAGTAGCTTTGTTTGAAGTCCGTTTGCCAGAAGGGATAGCTGAGTTTTTGCTTTCAATTGTATAAAGAAGCGGAGAGGTGAGCCTTGAGTGTCGCCAACTTTCTCTCAAACACTTTGTGGCTGTCAACATTCTAAATCCAACTTTATATTCTACTTTAAATTACGCACAAATATACTCCATATACATAGAGTGCAGATTAAGTGAAATTTTGATTGTGTGCAAATAAGGTCCCCTATGGATAGGGATATTAGTGTGTAAACCTTGCATATGGTTAGCTCATTAATTTTCTATAATGTTCATTTTTTGCTGCTCAACAAAGCTATTGGTCAACATACTATTTCTTTATGGCTTCCTAAGATCTGTATTTGTTGAATATGAATGAGCTTACTAAGGAAACATGAAGCTTTGATGTAGACATTAGATAATTGTCAACATTCATGAAGAAGCATGCATTATTAGAAATAAGCTCAAATATAGAAGGCACCAAACTAGGACAAAATGCTCTCCATATTCGTCCATGGCCATATTGTTAGTGCTATTTGTGATTATAAATAGCTCAAAAGGCATTGATCATTTCTCCATCAATAATGTAAGCATTAGCAAACAATGTAAATGTCAAACATGAAAAGTTTTCAATTCACATGTCACTGGCATAGTCATAATAATTATATCTACTTCCAAATATGTAAGTTCTTCATTGTTCGAAATGTAGTAAAGATATGGTCATGTGTTTACACACACACACACGTATATACATACATACATAGATACACATACACAATGTGTGTGTGTGTGTGTGTGTGTTTTTTTTTATGATTCGAAATCTCTTATCATGCTATGATGTGTAATTAGGGCCTTAAAATGGTAAAGGAAATAGTATATTACACAGACACACACACACATTTATTTGTAAAGTTTGAGGCCCCTGATCAAGCTACGGCGAGGATTAGGGCCCTTTGATCCATGTCATAGCATGATAGAGGGGTTCTAAATGGTAAAAAAGTACTAGTACATATCAAAACTGTTTGTGTGTGTCTGTGTGTAGTATTCAGCTTAGTCAATGTAATGGATACACAGACACACACACATACACACATACATATACATATACTAGTTGCGAGTGCTCGTCGTTGACGGGCAATAGCGACCGATCTAGGTGACGGCCGATGATTTGGAGATTCAGGATGTCGTTTGGAAAAATTCAGTATGTCGTTTGAAAAAATTCGAGTTCGATCTAAAAATCGAGTTCGTTCTAAAAATTGAGTTCGTTCTAAAAATCGAGTTCGTTCTAAAAATCGAGTTCGTCCAAAAATTCGAGTTCGTCCAAAAATTCGAGGTATTCCAAAAAAATTCGAGTCTAGAAAAATTCGAGTCCAAAAATTTGAGTCTAGAAAAATTCGAGTATAGAATATTTTGAGTTCCTCCAAAAAAATCGAGTTCGTCCAAAAATTCGAGTCCAGAAAAATTTGAGTCTAGAAAAATTCGTCCAAAAAAATTTGAGGCTCAAAGAATTCGAGTCCAAAAATTCGAGTCTAGAAAAATTCGAGTCTAGAATATTTCGAGTTCCTCCAAAAGAATCAAGTTACTCCAAAAATTCGAGTGTAGAAAAATTCGTCTAGAAAATTCGAATTCGTCCAAAAATTCGAGTCTAGAAAAATTTGAGTTCCTCCAAAAATTCGATTTCGTCGAAAAATTCGACTCTAGAATATTTCGTAGATTCCATGACTGAGCCATTGCATATAGATTTGTAACCACGTGAATCCGTGCGATGCTAAACCTCTGTCAGACAGAAGAAGAGTTTTCCACTGAGTAGAATCTGATAGAGGACTAGTATCATTGAGAAGTAGAACAAGTGAAGTAGCAGCAAACATTGAGTGAGACGCTGCTAACATAGTTCGAATAGGCGCTGATAGACCAGTAGAACCAGTCGCGAACACTTAGTGGTTGCGGCAGCAGACGTTGAAGTAGAGAGAGGCAGAACCGCAAACACAGTCTAAGACTCCTATACTAATAATCTTATTCTCAAATTTTTAGAGATTTCAATTTTTGGAGTCTCAAAATGTTGGAAACTCCAATTTGTGGAGACACGAATTTTTCGAGACACGAAACTCAAATTTTTGGAGACTTCATTTTTTGGAGTCTCGAAATTTTGGAGACACGAATTTTTGGAGTAGACGAATTTTTGGAGACACCAATTTTTTGAGACTCGAAAAATTTGTCTCCAAAATTTGTGTCTCTCAAATTTTGCAAAATTTTTGCAAAAAATTTTTTCTCAAAATTTTTGTGAAAAATTCTCTCCCTCTCTGTCTCGTAAATTCTTTCAAAAATTTCTCTCTCGAAAATTGCTCTCGACAAATTCTCTTGTGAAAATTTCGCAAAAAATTTGCAAAAGTTCTCTCCCTCTTTCTCGAAAAATTCGCAAAAATTCTCCCTCTCTCGAAAATTTCGCGAAAAATTCTCTCTCAAAAAATTCTCTCTCTTGAAACTTTCTCTCTCGAAATTTTATCGATTTTTGATTTTTGATTTTTGATTTTGAGTGCATCAAAGTGCTGTGAAGCTACAACTGAGAGCTACAAAAACATAGGTTGTATACAAAAAAGCAGTAGGCTCCTGACTCACACTTTTCTGAACTCTATCATTGATGATTGATCATGTCAAACATAGACAAATATGAAATACCAATGACAAAGCCATTGGCGTCTTAGATAGTTTGAATTTCCCACAATATCAGACGACTTTTTGGGTTTGCAAAATTTAGTTCAATCCCTATTTGACCGAATTGGAAATATTCCAAGAAATGCCATGCATGACTACCATATTCGGTAGCAGCCTGTTGTAAAAAACGTCAAGAAACATTGCCTCTATCTCCTCAGATTGACTTACATGATGCATTCCTCTACCACACACATGAGGAACTTTGTACAAAAAGCTACAAAATTGGGAAGATGAGGAACAAAGCCATGGTAGCAATGGTGAACAAATCTTGCAGTACGACATACATAACAACATGGTTACTATCTCCCAACCGCCCACTCAACTGCCACCAGACATTGTTAGCTCACACCTCAGCGTGGCAGCTATTCGATGATCTCTAAAGGAGATTTTTGGAGAATTCAATCACATTTCCAATGGGCAATTAATCACACTTTTGTTGTTAATCAATCGTTGACTGCAAAGGCACATTTCCATAGCAAACCATCGCATTCCCAGTTAGTAGAGATCAAGTCACTTTCTGACCATAAGATGAGCACATTTGCCTGAATCCTGCATCACAAGGTTGCTGTCAAAGTAAGAGACACACCAACCAATATATTTCTCAATTAGTTTTTGTATAAGCAGGAAACATGGAGTAATAGCACTAAGGCTGTGTCTTTTTAGACATTTATAACCACATATTCATAAGACATACAAACAGGAGAATTAAACATAAATATCATAACGAAATAGCTTACAAACAGATAGTAGTGCCATTTTCGGATATGATAGTCGATCCAATGAAGAGGAGCAATTGTTAAGAAATGTCATGTGGCCCTGTGAATGATAGTAATCCACTATCAAAATGTTTGCATATACACAGATTAAAACTATTTCAAATTAGAACAAAGCTAAACTAAAGTGAGCCATATGTGTGTGTGTCTGAGCCAATCGCATCTCCAACTAGTCAAGAAATTTTGTTTCGTCGTCGTCTA
This sequence comes from Diphasiastrum complanatum, assembly GCA_029204225.1. Taxonomy (NCBI): domain Eukaryota; kingdom Viridiplantae; phylum Streptophyta; class Lycopodiopsida; order Lycopodiales; family Lycopodiaceae; genus Diphasiastrum; species Diphasiastrum complanatum. Next base: position 11,680,947 of record CM055104.1, on the reverse strand, counting down.
GAGCTTTTGGGAGCCCTGACAGAGAAACAATCAAAAGGGTGTCATTACCTTTCCCTCCAATGTATTCCTTTATTTTCTAGAATGGAGCTGACATAGACAAACCTAAAAAGCCAATTTTGAATACAATAACTTGGAAAAGAAAATGTTGCATTTATTTCTTAAGCACAACTGTAGATCAAATATTATAAACGGTGTTGAGCATACTATGCTTGAAACGATCGTTAAACTCTGCTTCTTGCTTATCCATATTCTCCTTCAAAATCTGCAATACAACAATTGGATTATAGCATCCTTCTATGCTTACTTGTGTTCCCATTGGAGATTGAATGCCTTGTGGTAGGTGTTCGAGCCCCACTAGGCCTTCTCCTTTGGATTGTTTGTATTGCTTATGAGACAATTAGTTTATCTTACTTTCCATCCCTTGTGGAGTTAACTAGGTCTGTTTATGCTTTTTCACTAGATGGGGGGCAGCCATAGTGATGTTAACCAATCCCATTTTTAATTAGAAACATCTTCTAGAAGGGAGACCGCCTTAGAAGATATCTAGGCACCCAATAGAGAACACTGAATTGAGTGGATCTTATTCATATACACAACACATTTTAGGATCATTCGAATTCAATTTGATGGGTGTCTTCCATAACAGAATATAGAAGGAAACTAAAAGTACTACATTGGCGTCGTTCCCTCTCATTTCATTCAACCTATTGCTTCTTTTCTTTTCTGTTCCATTAGCTTATTCCTACAGTTTTTTGCATCCACCTTCGCCAGTTGTTTACTGATCTCTCTTCCATTCTAGCCATTGTACTACCTCATTTTGGATAGGGGGGAGAACCAAGCCACTTGGATTTGTTTTTAGTATTTTTAAGCAGATTTTTACGTTTTTTTTAATTTTTTGCAACAAAACTCGCCCACTTGCACAGCACTTGAACAAAACATCAACTTTCTGAATATCCCTTGTGCGAGTTCTTGTAAGGCCAAAAAGCAGACCAGTCAACTATTTTGGCATGTTCTTTGACAACAATTACACATCAAATCAGCTCAAATAAACTTGCCCATCATCAGGAATATAGATTTTATAGTTCCAAAACCATTAGTATCTTGTGCAAGTTCTTTGGAGTCCATCCTCGTCAAGAAACATCAACTTAAACAAAATAGTTTCAGAAAAATCTTCAAGAACAAGCTCGCCCACTGTCATTATGGCTCAATAACCAGTTGCACGAGTTCCTAATACCCTGTGCGAGTTTCTTTCAATGAGAAAAAGTTGAATATTGAACAGTCAATACTATTTTTGCCATTTTTTGTCAAACCAAACTCGCACACATACTGAAGATGAGAACTGAAATTTGCCCATTCTAATTTAGCTTCCTTAGTAAATTCCAAGTTATTTGTACCCTGTGCGAGTTTTTCACTAAAAGGAAAAATTGGTTATGTGAGGCTTTAAGTGATTCTTTCCATAAATAAATCTCGCACACCTATCTGGATGGTTGTTCAAAACTTGCACATAGCCTTAAGAACTCACCCAGAGTGAGGCAAATTTGTCTGAAAGTCAAAACCTGAAAAAAATTGAAAAAAAGTTATGTCTGAACTACAAGGACCTTAATTTTTTATTAAGATATTGAGGTTCAAAACTTGCCACTATGCCTTTGACTGAGTCAACTATTTTTTGAGACCTTAGAAGCCTATGCGAGTTTTTTTTTGTGTCTGTGAACCAAGAATTTCCAGAGAACTTGCCAGTTTTACCCTATCTAGTTGTTGACCACCTTCTGTGCATGTTGGTTGCAACATCGCTCTCTACTGTTGATTTCTTGTCCTATTACTATAATTTTACAGTGATATCACCCTGGCGAGAAGACTGATTATAGGCGACATGAGTAAGAAACCTGAAAGCGCCCGTGCTCCATGAATTGAAAGGCGAATCCCTAGGATTGATGCACCAAAATACGATGGAGGATCCGACCCAATCAGATTCCTCCAAGATTTTGAAAATGCCTGCAAATTCTATGGTGATACTTCTGAGAATGAAAAATTATGCCTATTTTCTATGATATTACTTGGGGACGCTATGGAATGATATCTTAATCTTGAAGAGTCTGATATAGTTTCCTGGGAAACCCTTACCGCAGCCCTTACCAAATGATTCAAACCAAGCCCAAATGGATAAGCTTACCATTGATTTCCAAAAAGTGCTTAAAGATATGACTTAAAAGACCTATCTTTCTCGGGAGAATGTGTGGTGTCCTATCTATTCTCAAAACCTTACTAGGCTCCAACTATGGTCATGACTAAAGCTCAAAGAGCAGCCAGTCAAAAAACAAATAGACAACCTGATGATCCACCTGCCATACTCAGTGAGAACTCCAATCCCTTAGTCCATCCTAATCCTACTGAGCAAGTCAAACTCTGAGATGAGTTCCAAAAACAGCTGCAAGATGGTGACAATGAGACACACCTTACTCCACAACCCGTACGACCCACTCCGGTAGATTATGTGATAGAAGTCGCTGAAGTATGGGGTGACCTACTCCAGGCCAATGTCACTTTGCCCTTCTGTGTGTTGTGGAAATACACTAGAAAATGGAGGCAGTAGTTAGGCACCATGTACAAGACTCAAGACTTAGCTCCCGATCTTCCTGAAGTCAACTTACATCTTACAAACCCATTCAGCAATCAAGGAAACATTACACTTCCAACCACCCACGCAAACTCACCAATAGTATCTACTATACTGGATGGGAGATATGGAGTTAATATCATTTCTACTTTACTAATGAAAGAATGGGGACTACAAGATCGCTTGAATAGTCCAAATTGTCAACTCTAATTTGCCAATCAAAGTGTTGTTCGACCACAAGGTGTTATACCAAATGTATTGGTTAAAATCAGCTAATTGAAATTTACACTTGATCTGGTTGTGTTGGACATTTAAAACAATAACGCCTACTCTGACGAACTCTTGCTCAGTCGCCCTTGGCTTTCTAATGCCCGCGTAGTACACGACTGGAATAAGGGATGAGTCACATTTAGCAAACGATACCAGTTGGTGACCATCGACTTCGTAGAAAAGATCAAACCTGCACGTGTAATAGATGATGGATCTTCCACTACCGAATCTCTATTGGAACCATACTGTGAAACTCAAGAAATGGGGCACTACACGCATCCTAATGATATCATCAACTGGAGTCATAGTTTAGCAACTATTGATTGTGTTAACACATAATACTATTTCTTAAATATTGGTAGTTCAGATAACGAAGACAGGCCAGGAGAACCATCAATCACTTTGCATACTCTCATCTTTAATGTACGATTCATAGAAATTCTCCTGCACAATGATGAGTTGTTAAACGTTGCTTGGCTACCAACTAATGAATTAGTTTCGTTGTATGTAGATGAAGAAAACATCTTACATTCCTATCCACCCCATGACCTAGAAGAAATTTATGACATGGCTGTATTAGAATGCATGGGAGCGCTTCCACAATGTCTTTTCCCAGAATCTCCTAAATCCTTATCACCATTAGCAACAGTAAGCAAGATAAAGATGAGCCTATTAAGGCTTACCGTGTCAAGAAACCTACCTTAGAGTGGGACATCCATGAATCGGAGTCACTTTTCGAATTAGATGAGTCTCTTCATGAAGTACCTGATCCTAAACCCCATATGTGAAAAGATCAACCATCATTTTCTGCTGACACTCTAAAAAGAAAAATGGCTATGAAAGAGAAAATGAAGTGTCTCATTGTAATGGAACCATCCAAGGATTGGACGCAAGTGCATGACAATGCACCTTCTGGGCAAACATCTCCACCATCAGCTACCAAACCATCCACTTCCAAGTCCACGAGGAAAATCAGACCTAAAGTGCCTTATGCACCAGAAGGCCCCGACATGCCACAATACTTCAAGGACTATACAAATGAGGAGGTTACTATTCAGCTACCCCAAGCCTAATGTGAGCCACAGGGGGATGTCCCTTTTAATGGACCAGCCCGAATGGTCATGTTAAATTTGAAGGTTCCAGAGGAAGATGAGGACACAAATTTTTATATAGGTGCCCACCTTAATCGAGAGCAGTGTAGAGCACTAGAGAAACTGCTTCGAAGGTATCACCATGTTTTTGCATGGTCATACAAGGATATGAAAGGTGTGAGTCCTACGGTAGCCATACATCTCATACCCTTACAACCTGATGCTACCCTCTATAGTAGCTCGAAGATATCTCATGACTATGATAAGAGCCTTCCAATGTATTACATGAGGATTAGTCATAAACTGACTGAGAGAGCTGACTGCAAAAGCTATGTCTAGCCTAGTACATATCATGGCGTACATAAGAGATCCTATAATAGAATAGTAAGGATACTCATGCATCTGCTGCTTCTCATGAATTGTTTGGGGACACTTGTCCTTTGAAAATTTGAGTTCTGGTTCCATTGGTAATGTTGTAGATGTAACTATGTTGTATAATGTAGATCAACTTCTGTTTTTTGTCTTTGTGAATTTGTATACCAAGGCAAAAATGAGCTTTGCCCAGATCGGTCATGTCGAATTCAGAAGATAGCATTGTCTTGGCTTCTTTTATCAGATCGGTGTTGTTGCTAAAAAGCAATGTATCATCCACGTGTAAAGTGATAATGATAAAATATTGCTGCACTACTTTGAAATAAACATTTGAATCTGAAGAGCTAGGTGTGTAGCCGTGATCAATAAAAAAAAGTATCGATCCTTTGAAATCATGCTCAAGCACTTCCCTTTCAATAGTGGTATAATTCATCTCAACTGGGATTAGTTGTCGACTCAGGAATCGAATAGGGTAATCCTTGGAATCCTCACTAGGTTGTGTCAAGACTATGCCAATGGCGTATTTGGAAGCATCCGTGTGGACATGGAATTCCTTGGAATAATCTGGTGCTGGCAAAATGGGGGCACTGGCTAAAACATGTTTGAGGTCTTTAAATGCAAGGCCATGTTCCTCTACCCATTTTGGATCATGGTTAACCGGTACATCTGGCGTGCCTTACCTGCAAACTCACATACATGACAGCGATAGTAATTGGCATGGCCCATAAAGATCAAGACCTCGTGCATGGTCTTAGGAATTGGGGTCTCTACAATTACTCGAACCTTTTTAGGATCAGTAGCAATTCCATTCCGGGATATGATGTGTCCTAGAACAACACCATGGATAACCCAAATTTGGCATTTCTCGGGAATACTTAGAGATATACCATACCTTTGGCACTAAATGTATATTTTCTCAAGGATAGCTAAATGTCTAGATGCTTCATAGTGGACTCCTAGGTCATCTAAATAGACTTCGAGCGTGTCTCCTATCAAATCTATGAAGGCTATCTACATGACGCGTTGGATAGTACTAGGAGCATTACATAACCCCACTCCGTGGGAAAAGTAGTTTTGTGTTAATCTTCAAGTGCTATTTCTATCATATTGTAACTACTAAAGCCATCTAAAAAGGAATAAGCCTCATTTGTAGATAAATTTTCTAATATGGCTTCTCCAAATGGAATACATAAATGTTCACGTTTGGTGACCACATTAAGCTTCTTAAAATCGACACAAATTTGAAGCTTTCCATATTTCTTAGGTACAATCATGATCGACGACACCCATTCCATATGTCCGACCTCATAGATGAACCCGACCTCTAGTAGGCATTGTAACCCTTCCTTGATCTTGGCTTAGTAAATTGGATTACATATGTAGGAACGATAGCTACCTTTTGCATTTGTTATGGAGCAGTCGACAATGACAAACTCAATTTTCTCAGTGGTTACACAGATGCGAGCTGGGCAGGAGATGTAGACACTCATAAATCTACTTCCGAATTTACATTCTTCCTCAACAATGGTCCAATTTTTTGGAACAGTCACAAGCAATCTTTGATAGCTCTATCTTCCACTGAATCAGAGTATATCGCAGCCTCACAAGCTACAAAGGAAGCAATTTGATTGAGAAATTTACTCTCAAATATCGGTCTGAATTAATATGCTTTGACGACATTATTTTGTGATAATCAAAGTGCCATCGACCCTAGATTTCATTCAATGAGTAAGCACATTGGACCGAGGTATCATTTCGTCAGAAGCAAAGTTCTCAATGAAGAGGTCAGATTGCAGTACTGTAGAATGCAAGATATGAAAGTTGATATTTTTACCAAAGCATTAAGTTTGGATACACACAGAATATTTTGTGTAGAACTAAGTTTGAAGGTCAAGGCATTCAAGGATTTAGATTAAGGAAAAGTGTTGGATTAGTCTCCTTCTTACTGATCGAATAATCGGTTTTAATCTTCATCCATTGTTTATCTAGTTCTACGGATTTTCTTGTGTTTTTACATAGTCTCTAGAATTATATGGAGTGTTACCACAATGTGGCATTTTTTGCCTGTCAAGAATCTCGTGAAAAAATGCAGTGTCATCTTTTTCGCATTTTTTGCCTGTCAAAATTCGCTAGCAAATATGCAGAGTCGCATTTTTGGCTTTTTTAAAAGTGCCTCAAATGTTAAGGAAATGACTATGGCAATATGTGGGACAACCCTGAATCAATTTTTAAGGCATTGTCGGCTTTTTTGCAAAATCCCGATACTGTCGCATTTTTTGCGACAGTGTCACCTCTGGCTATTTTAGTTCATTTATGCAGAGGTGATAGTTTGGTTCATTTATGCAGACAGACGCTTTACGGCCAATTTCCACCACTTATCAGCAATCAATGACAAGGAATCCGATGGATGCCAGTGGATACCAGCCAACTAGCAATCGCAATTGACGACCTAATTTCTTAGTATGAATAGTTGTTTATATTCATACAGTTTCAATCAGTAAAAGAAGAAGTTCATCAGGCATTTGAATAGTTAGCTCTCTCTCTCTCAAGCCTGCGAGCTTGAACACACCTGAGCATTCTAGCTCACTTCTTAGAAATTTTAAGAGATTGCTATTGCACTACTACTTATCAGCATTGCGCTTAACTCAAACTTTCATTTTAGCCGTTCGAAAATTGTTTAGAGTACGCAACTTTGATCCGCAACTTATTGTACTCATTTACTTCTGTTTTGTTTTCATACTGAATCAACACTATGCTTTATTGCGTTCAGCTTCGTCTTAGAATGTATGCATTTCTATAGTTCTTCACAGCAAATTATTTGTCTGATAATTCAATGCTTAATTGTTTGGCTACGTAATCACTATAGTAGTGATGATTTCAAAGTTAGTTACTATAAGATCAAATGTGATTTCTATCACTATTGTTTTGTTTGAAATTCATAGGCGTAGTCATGCATTGTGAAAGAGGAAGATAGTTTATTCCGGCACACACAAAAAGTTTTCTTTCTAGACACTCGAATTATTTTCATTTATTTCTTTTCGAGTTTTGACCTATGTTCACAACACCTCTTTTCGACATCATTTGTGTCAAGTCCTTGATTAGGAGAAGAGATGGCATCTTCAAATGCATATGTTTTGGATACTAATGAGAGGCTCAAGAAAACTAACTATTCCATATGGAAAGTTAGAATGGAATCCATCATGATCATGCAAGATCTAATGGAGATTGTAAATGGTAAGGAGGATGAACCTATTAATCCTCAAGAAAAAGCTAAATACAACAAGAAGTGCAATATTGCCGGACATTGTATAAAAATGAATGTTGCAAATAAACTCTTAAGAGAGGTAGGAGATTGCACTTCGGCTCAATAAACTCATCTTGAATGGACTAAGCTTTGAATTTGACAATTTGGTTCATGGATATGCAATTATGGGTAAGCTACCCATACTTGAAGAGCTCCAAGGCACACTCATGGCCGAGGAGTCAAGAAGGAGCCAAATGCAAGAAAGGATGGATAGACTTTCCATACAAGGTGGAGATGACCAATCTCTCTTCACCAAAGGCAAAGGTAAGTCCAAAGGCAAAGGATCAACATTCAAGAAGACTTCAACAAAACCTGAGGATCAAGAAGGACCCTCAAGGGCATCTCCATCAACCCCCAAAGTCAAGAAGGAAAAATACAAGGTGAAGTGTTACTATTGTAGCAAGATGGGGCATTATGTCTCAGAATGCTTCAAGAGGAAGCAAGATCAAAGCCAAGCCAACATGAGCAAGGAGGAGGAGGAGGAGAGTTCACATGAGGACTCCCTCATGATGTCCATATCTTCTTCAACAAGCTTCAAAGGAGAAGATCCTTGGTGGATCGATTCGAGTGCTAGTTCACACATGACTAGCAAAAGGGAGTTTTTCTCTTCTCTCTTATCTTATAATGGACCTATAAAATCTCTCTAATACAGCAAATGATGAACCTTGTAAGATTGAAGGAGTTGGTGTCATTCATCTTTTCTTAGGATCTTCCAAAAAGATCAACATAGAAGGTGTTTTGTACATTCATACAATAACAAAGAATCTACTAAGTGTTGGACAATGGTTTCAATGTTGATTTCAAATGATGTTTTATCAAGAAGAAGGGTAAGGTAATGGCTAAGAGCACTAGAATTGGCAAACTTTATAAATTGGATACATTTGTGGATGCTAATGTTGTCATGTTGGCCGAGAAGAGCAAGACATCTACCTTCACTTTATGGCACAAAAGACTTGGACATGTCAACTCGGATTCCATGGAGACTATGATCAAGGAGGACTATGCTTTAGATCTACCAAAGTCTATTGGGAAGGAAGACAAGGTTTTTGAAGCATGTGCTTTATGCAAGGCACATAAGAAGATGTTTTCTAATTCCATCACAAAGTCATCTCATCATCTTGAACTCATACACTCGGATGTGCATATTGCTAGCACCAAATCTAATGGAGGTTCATCTATGTTTTTAACCTTCATTGATGACTACTCAAGATATTGTTGGGTGTTCTTACTTTCCTTCAAGTCTCAAGTATTTGATACTTTTGTAAAGTTCAAGCTGTTTGTGGAAAAGCATCATAATCATAGCATCAAGATTCTTAGAAGTGACAATGGTGGAGAATTCATCTCCAATGAGTTCAAGGCCTTTTGTGAGGAGGCAGGGATTAAGAAAGAAACTTCTTGTCCTTACACCCTCAACAAAATGGAGTTGCTGAAATAAGGAATAGAACATTATGTGAATGTTATAAGGCTTTAAGATTGGATGATTGTTTGTCCAAATCTTTTTGGGGTGAATCTCTTGTATGTGCAAACTATTTGATGAATAGTGTGTCTTGCAAAGCAATTGAAGGCAAAAATCCTTATGATATGTTGTATGGAAAGAAACCCAATCTTAATCACATGAAAAATTTTGGGTATATATGCTATGTGCATGTGCCATTGGAAACAAGAACCAAGGAGGATCCATCTTCCACAAGAGGGATCGTAATTGGATATGAAAACTCAAGCAGGGCTACAAAATCTATCTCCCATCCTTGAAGAAGTTTTTTGTTTCAAGGGATGTTATGTTTGATGAACATACTATGCATGTGCTTGAAGAAGGCTCAAGTGCTCCAACAATCAAGAAGAAGATGGCCGAGGAGCAAGATCTTGATTTTGAGGAGGAGCTCATGTAGAGCAAGCACCAAACCCACCTATCACACCAAGGAGATCTTCAAGGGAAAAAGTGGAGCCATCAAGGCTCACATATCAAGGCAAAGGGAATCAATCTAAGGGTGTCTCATCGACCTCTTATGCTTTATCTATTTTTGAAGAGCCATCTAATGTTAAAGAAGCATTGAACTCCAAAGAATGGTATAAAGCTATGTTGGATGAATATGATGCCTTGATTGAGAATAAAACTTGGTTGCTTGTTGATAGACCTCAAAGGAATGTAATAGGATGCAAGTGGGTCTTCAAGCTTAAGTTGAATGCAAATGGGAGTGTTAACAAACATAAAGCAAGATTAGTTGCAAAAGGTTATGATCAAGAGAGAGGAATAGACTATGAGAAAACTTTTGCACTAGTGGCCAAGATGGTTACAATAAGGCTAATCATTGCACTTGCATCACATTTTGGATGGATCCTATGTCAAATGGATGTCTATAATGCCTTCTTGAATGGATTTTTGGAAGGGGATATCTATATGGAGCAGCCACAAGGGTTAATCAAGCAATGGAGGACAAAGTATGTCATCTCCAAAGGAGCAATTATGGCTTAAAGCAAGCCTTGGGATCTTGGAATTCAAGATTACATTGCTATCTCATTTCACTTTCTTTTGTTCAAATTGAATATGATTTCACTCTTTACATTAAGTTTGATGATGTTGGTATTGTACTTTTTCTCATTAATGTAGATGGCATCATCATTAGTGGAAATAGTGTTGATGGTATTGAAAAAATCAAGTTAGATCTATCTTTAGAGTTCAAGATGGTAGATCTAGAGTGTCTTCACTTCATCTTAGGCATAGAAGTGCTTAGTGATTTTATCTTTATAAGTCAAGTACACTATGCTCAAAGTCTTTTGAAGAAGTTTAAGATGTAAGAGTGCAAAAGTGTTTTCACACCAATGGAGCAAGATGTAAAAGTGCCAAATGAAGATGATGAAATATCCTTCATGGACATCACTTTGTTTGGGCAACTTATAGGCTCCTTAATGTGGATCACTATAACTATACCAGATCTTAGCTTTAGTGTATGTAGGTTGAGTCAATCCATGCAAAAACCATTGAATATCCATTGGAAAAAGGCTAAGAGAATTCTGAGATACATCTCGGGTAGACTGGATTTTGGGATTCTATTCACACCTTCATGCATTTAGTGATTCAGATTTTGTAGGGGACAAGAGGGATAGGAAATCAACAAGTTCCTATTCATCTATCATAGGAGAAGGTGTAGTTTCATGGCTTTCCAAAAATCAAGAAACGATATCTCAATATCAATCGAGGCCAAGTACAAAGCTTTGAGAACCACTACAAAGGAGGTACTTTGGATCAAGAGATTATTGTGGAGCTAAAGATCATGGATTCAGAGAAGGCACCAATCATCTACAATGACAATATATGAGGCCAAAACCTTGCATCTAACCCAATCTTCTGTGAAAAACTCAGATCCAAAAGATGCTAAAGTTTCATAAAGATCTTGGCCATGGAAGTTATGCACATCTAGATTGAAAAAATGATAGAAATTGTGATGTTAAGCATACTAAACATCAACTAAACATCAAAATCTGATCATAAGCTTCCACAAACAGAAACTTGCTGTCCCTGTCCGTACTTCAGAGCCTACAACCTGCATTTCACACGTGTGAAGCCATAGCAACAAAGAAATCACAATTCTAGTGGCTAGAATGCAAGATATGAACAAAAAAGTGAGAGAGAAGAAGATGGATCTTCAAAGAGCATAACATTCATTCAATAGAATGAAAATGAGATGTGTACATACTCGTGGAGATGGCTATTTATAGCAGCCATAGTGCCTCTTGGCCACTTGTCTTATGATAGGCTAAAATTGGGGTCCAATAGGATTCACCCATATACCTAGAAATTTGGTCAAATAGGAATGCACCAAATTATGAGCCAATAGAAGAGCTCCACACTCGACCTCCTCTAATTAATGTGACCTCAAAAGTAGTGTACACATACTTTGGGCCTCTACATACATGTATGAACCTATCTCTAACTTTTATTTGGCCATAGGCCTACAAAATCTCAAGTTAGGAAAATACTACTAGTTGACAATTTTTCACACTCCCTCTTCAACTAGTTTTAGCATAGATTTAGAAAGTACACCAAGACTTGTTCTATGCTTGAAAAATAAGTCCTTTCCCAATGCTTTGGTAAAGATATCAGCCACACATTCCTTTGATGGGACATGTTCAAGCTTGATCTCTTTTGCCAACACTTGTTCTCTCACAAAATGGTAAGCCACCTCGATATGTTTGCTCCTTGCATGGAAAACCGGATTGCTTGCTAGACTTTGGGCTGAAAGGTTGTCACAAAAGATGATTGGACTCTCTGAAAAATCCAGCAAATGAAGCTCCATAATCATCCTCTTGATCCACACCATCTCCTTTGTGCATGATGTCAAAGCTTTGTACTCGGCCTCACTAGAAGAAAGTGATATAGTTGCTTGTTTCTTCGACATCCATGAGATAGCTCCATCACCTATGAAAATAGCATGTGCATTTATGGATTTTCTATCCATAAGGTCTCCTGCAAAATCTGAATCTGAAAAACCAAATAAGTTAGGTGATGAGCCTCTATAAACAATGCCAAAATCTTTTGTTCCCGAGATGTATCTCAAGATCCTCTTTCCTAGTTTCCAATGTTCTATGCTAGGATCTTGCATGAATTGGCTTAATCTACCAACACAATAAGATAAATCAGGTCTTGTGATGGTTAGATATATAAGAGAACCTATTAGCTTCCTATAGAGAGTAATGTCCTCGAAGGATCTTTCATTACCTCTTATAGTTAGCTTTACATGTGATTCCATAGGTGTATCAATAGGATTTGCATCTACCATATGAAATCTATTGAGAATAGAAATAGCATACTTCTCTTGTGAAATAAAAGTGATTTGAGAAGTTCTAATTACTTCTATTCCTAAGATATAGCTCAAAAGACCAAGATCATGCACTTCAAATTCCTTTTTTAGTGCTTTCTTGATATCTTCTATATCTTCCTTGTTCCCTCCACTTAAAATAATGTCATCCACATAAATTAGAAGGATTGTAACATCATTAGCACTAATTCTAAAGTAAAGTGAATGATCATACTCACTCATAGTGAAGTTTTGAGAAAGTAGAAAAGAGTTAAGCCTAGCATACCAACTCCTTGGTGCTTGCTTAAGACCATACAAACTTTTTTGTAGAAAACACACATGATTAGGCTTGCTATGAGAAACATAGCTCTCGGGTTGCTCCATGTAGACTTCCTCTTCAAGATCACCATTCAAGAAAGCATTAGAAATGTCTAATTGCCAAAGATCCCATCCATAAAGAGTTGCAAGGGAAATGATTACTCTTATGCTCACCATCTTTGCCACGGGTGCAAAGGTTTCCTCATAGTCAATGCCATGCTCTTGAGCATAACCTTTAGCCACCAACCTTGCCTTCAACTTGTTGATAGATCCATCTTGATTTGTCTTTACCTTGAAGATCCATTTGCATCCAATTGCACTTTTGCCCTTTGGAAGCTCCACCAATCTCCATGTGTTGTTCTTCATAAGTGCTTCAAACTCAAGATCCATTGCTTGGATCCATTCCTCTTTTTGCCTTGCTTCATCTACACATGAAGGTACATCAAAAGAAGTTAGGAAAGCATAGTTGGATCCATCCACCACTTGCTTACCTTTGCCATCATAAGTGAGCCTTGAGGGTTTCACTTTATGCCTTGGAGTTCTCCTTGGAATTTGACTTGAAGAGGCTTCTTCAACATCCACATCCAATGTGTCATCAACTCCATTGTCATCAAGCACATTAGTTGCAACAACACCATCATCACTTGAAACAACTTTTGGAATGTTACTTTCATCAAAAATGACATCCCTACTTGTGAACACTTTCTTGATTGAAGGAACATAAATCCTATATGCTTTGCTTACTTCACTATAACCAACAAAAATGCCCTTTCTTGAAGATGGATCCTCCTTTGCTCATCGCAAAAGGCTTTGAATTTGTTAGAAATGTATTCACCACCATTGTCGCTCCTCAAGCATTTGATTTTGGTTGTAAATTGAGTCTCAATAGCAACTTTGAACTTGACAAACACATCAAACACCTCATCCTTGCTCTTTAGTAGATAAACCCAACAAAATCTACTAAAATCATCAATGAAAGTTACATACATCTTAGCACCTCCATTGCTAATTGTAGTAACACCATGAATATCCGAATGCAAGAGAGAAAAAGGCATCTTAGATCTAGATATAGATCTAGTATATGGCAATCTATGTGATTTAGACAAAGCACATTCTTCACAAACATGATTCAAGCAAGTAAGAGACTTGGGAAGTCCCCTTACTACCTCCTTTTTGGCTATTACCTCCAAGGCCTTGTAGTTGAGATGTCCCATCCTTTTATGCCATACCTCTTGAATTGACATTTGTTCATTTGCCATGCATCCAACTTGGTTAGCAACAACACATGCATCAAGCTTGAACAATTTCCCTTGCCTTTTCCCTTTTGCAATGATACTACACCCCTTTTTGATCAAGCAAGCATCACCATCAAACTCAACTTTGAATCATTTGTCAAGCATTTGGCTTACACTAAGTAAGTTCTTGGTAATGGATGGAATGAGCAAAACATCTTTCAATTCTATATTCCTATTTGTAGAAAGTGAAATAGGAATTGTGCCAATCCCCTTGATTGCACACTCACCATCATTTGCGGTATAGATTACCTTCCTATCACCATCAAATGCCATTAAAGATGAAAAATACTCTTTATGATATGTCATATGAGAAGTGGCTCCACTATCAATCCACCAAGGATCAATGTCTCCATGATTAGCCAACAAGCAAGATGACATAACAAAAGCATCATTTGAAAGAAGCTCATCCCCACCCTCATCAATAGTTAGATTGGTTTGCTTTTCCCCTTGATCCCTCTTTTTCTTAAAACAATCACTAGCAAAATGCCCTTTGACTCCACAATAGAAACATTTTAGCTTAGATCTATCCTTCTTTTTGCCAAAAGTAGAGTGCTCACCTTGGTCTTGCCCTTTAGACCAATTGCTTTTACCTTTGCCCTTGAACTTGCCTTTAGAGAACATTGCCTCCTCTTCTCCTCCTTGAGATGTAGAAGATGCTCCCACTCTTGCTTGCAACCTGAATTCTTCAGCCAACAAGACCTCTTGCAAGTCTCCAACACTTGGTAAACATTTTTGGATAGCATAACTTTGAACAAGATTAGCATGATCATCCAACAAGCCATTGAGAATCACTTGAACAAGCTCCTCATTATTTATGCCATCATTAATGCATGCTAACTCATCATTCAATGCTTTAACTCTCAAAACAAAAGCATGTCCATTCTCACTCTTCTTTTGCATACAAGAAAAGATTTGCCTTCTTAAAGTCAACACTCTAGAAGTAGACTTGGATTCATAAACCTTCTTCAAGGCTTCCCAAGCTTCACTAGATGATGTGCACTTACCAACCTCTTTGATAAGCTCATTTGTCACATTCATCTTGATCATGTGAAGGGCTTTCTTTGCCCTCTTGTCATACCTCAATTGTTCTTGAGGTGCCAAAGGTCTCTCCTCCACACCTACAACAATATCCATCAACTCATTCATCTCAAGCAAAGACTCCATCCTTACTTTCCAAGTAGAATAGTTGAGGGAGGTAAGCCTATCATTGCTTTCCAACATGTAGCCTCCATTTGTAGCCATGTTGCAATGATTGATCTCTGATCTTTGACCTGTTCCAATGCACTAAGCACTCTCTTGAATCAACAAATGAAACACAAGAAGAAATCACAAAGATTTGGAACCTAAAACCTTACTTTTTCTCTCTTTTCCTCACTTTTTCCTTAATTTTAGCCACTAGTTTTATGATTTCTTGATCAAACCAAGACCAAACCTCAATATACTTGCTTTTCCCTCACTCCTAAGATTGAAATACACTCTTGAATCATTCAGCAAACTGAAAATCAGAGGGTTACATCAATTTTGAAGTTTTTGACATGAAGAAGCAAGAAATTGAATCAAAAAACTATATGCTAGAATGGAAAACTAATAGGATCTTGTTGGATCTTGCATCTCCCTCTTTCCAAAACAATTTTTGTCTCCTTATTCTGATAAGTACAGAGGGAATTCGCCCTACTTCAATTGAAATGCATACAAATGATGTTTTGATCACAAAGATCCAATTTCTACACATAAATCAACAAGATTTTTAGCTAGAAACTTGATTGGAATGCTACAAAAGCAAACTCGCCCACAAATCTCTTCTAAATCTGGCAAAACCTGCACATTTGGCCGCCTAATGCTCTGATACCATGTGAAAAACTCAGATCCAAAAGATGCTAAAGTTTCATAAAGATCTTGGCCATGGAAGTTATGCACATCTAGATTGAAAAAATGATAGAAATTGTGATGTTAAGCATACTAAACATCAACTAAACATCAAAATCTGATCATAAGCTTCCACAAACAGAAACTTGCTGTCCCTGTCCGTACTTCAGAGCCTACAACCTGCATTTCACACGTGTGAAGCCATAGCAACAAAGAAATCACAATTCTAGTGGCTAGAATGCAAGATATGAACAAAAAAGTGAGAGAGAAGAAGATGGATCTTCAAAGAGCATAACATTCATTCAATAGAATGAAAATGAGATGTGTACATACTCGTGGAGATGGCTATTTATAGCAGCCATAGTGCCTCTTGGCCACTTGTCTTATGATAGGCTAAAATTGGGGTCCAATAGGATTCACCCATATACCTAGAAATTTGGTCAAATAGGAATGCACCAAATTATGAGCCAATAGAAGAGCTCCACACTCGACCTCCTCTAATTAATGTGACCTCAAAAGTAGTGTACACATACTTTGGGCCTCTACATACATGTATGAACCTATCTCTAACTTTTATTTGGCCATAGGCCTACAAAATCTCAAGTTAGGAAAATACTACTAGTTGACAATTTTTCACATCTTCCATGCAAGATCTAGGTACATTGTGATATGCCATCACTTTGTGAGAGAAATGGTGCAAGCCAAGGAGATTGATTTGGAGCATCTTCCAAGCAATAAATGTGTAGCTGATCAACTTACTAAACCACTTTAAAAGACACCTTTGATGAAGTTCATATCATCACTTCAAAGTGATTAGTAAAGCAATGATTGAACCAAGCTAGATAGTGAGTCGAATGTTCTTTCTAAGAGAAAGAACAGACCCTTTTGCATGTTATCACATGCGACACTTCTGAAGTCCTTCTGGGCTGAAGCGGTTTCAATTGTAGCTTATATTTAGATCATATGTCCTAACTAAAGGTCTCTCAAACAAAACAACATACGAAGTTTGGAAAGGTTCCAAACCTTCTTTATCGAACTTACAAGTTTTTGGATGTATCGCTTATGTGCAAATTCTGCATGATCTCAGGAAGAAGCACGACTTCCAAAGTATCAAATCGATTTTCATCAACTAAACTACTTCAAATGTTTATAAGTTGTATGATCCTGTCAAGTTGAAGATATTCACTAGCCGGGATGTCACCTTCATCGAAGATCAGTTTATTGACCTCAAAAGTAAAGGCAAAGCTCATATAGTTGAACTTCTGGACTCTTTTGGAACATCAAACTTTTAAGTTCCAAATTCGACTATTCCTATTGAAGGTCCAAGCTTGTCTACTACCAATGAATAACTTATCGATGGCGAAGCTGAAGATGATGATGTTGCAGTTTAGCAACTACATCACAATGAAGATCAACTTCAATCATCACCCAGAAGATAGATAAGAGTCAGTAGACCACCTAATTGGTATATTGATGAGTCTGCAACTTACCTTGTTCAAGAGCCGACAACTATCGAACAGCTAGCCCAATTCCAATCTCTGGAAAGAAGCTATGGATAAAGAGTATTCATATTCTTATCAAGAACCAGACTTGGACAATCATCAAATTACTTGCCAACAAAAATGTAGTTGATTGCAAATGGTTATGTACAAGGCAAATGGAAGAAAGACTCGACCCGAGGATTCTCTCAGGTGCAGAACGTCGACTATACTAAGACCTTCTATCCAGTAGTTAAACATCCTTTTATCAGACTTCTATTGTTAGTTGTTGTTACTGCAAATTTGGAAATGCATCAAATGGATGTACAGACAACATATCTTAATGGAGTTATCAAAGAGAACATTTACATGGTTAAAATATCGAAGGTGAACACAATCATGTGTGTTACCTCCATAAAGCACTTTATGGCTTGAAGCAATCTGCTCGAGCATGGTCTTAGAGGATCAATATTTTTTTTAATGATCACGGTTACACAAGAAGCTCTTTAGATTCGAATGTCCACTTCAAGTCAGTGCAACATTTCTTTATGGTTATCACTTTGTATGTGGATGATAGGAAGCAGGCTCATTCCGATGTGCTCAATAAGTCGTTCACAAGCTTTGATTTGTCGTTATTGCATTATCACCACTATCCAACAGGGCTTAAGGTGAATCTGTCATTTGTATTGACGAAGGTGTGCAATGAGTTTGTGGCTGGAATTTAGCAGGTCACAAACGACGACATCAAAGTTAAGGTGAGGGGCGCGAAGCTGCTGATTACAGAAGACACTTATGCAGATGCCCTTGGACTACCAAACAATGGGAACCCCATCAGTATCTCACGAAGATTTGGATGAAGCAACTCTTTTCAAGACTTCTTCCAAATACACAAAAATAGCAAAGAGGAGATAAAAGCCATCATTATAATGTCCACTAAGAATTGTTTCTTTGAACTATTTCAAAATGCATACCTCAAGATAGTAATTTGAATAGCCGATCTGCTTAACTTTCAAGATATGCAAGAAAGAAACAATATATTACAATAGTTGTCTTTGAATTTTAAGGCAATAGTATGATAGCTAATAATAAACAATTACTTCTTGCATCTGATAGTTACTCATTTTTTCCTAAGGTATTATCACCCACTACTATTAAAATAGTGTACATACAAAATAGATAACTTTATTATTTGCAGAAGGCATTCAAGCTAGATATATTTCAGCTTCAATAGGCCAAAGCTACATCTTGGAGTTTACAATCATTAACGTTAAGCAAAAACCCAAAGTCGAAGAGAACACAAAAAAGACGAAGGAATAGCGCCATAATTTATAGGGCCATCGCATCTCATCTCATTGCCATTTGGTTGAAAGACCAAAATTCAAAAGTCCATAAAAAAGAGATATATTTTTAATAGAAAAAGATAATTATAATCAAATTAGAAGGCCACCTTTTTATAATGTCAGCAACTTATCATCAACCCTAAAAACAGTTGAACAGTTGGATAACCAAAATATTTTAAGGGCGGTTACCAATTTTGTACATATACAAAACCAGAGTAAAGGGCATTTAAGACTTATAAGATACTTATCTCTTGGCATTTGTAAATATATGTATACACTAGCTGAATCAAGCTAATTAAGTGTGTTAATTGTGTTCCTTTTCAATCAGAGTTATTTGTAGCCAGTGTTATCACGCTCAGCAAGCTGAAGGTATTACTTCAAGCCATTGTACTCACTGTTGATATTAATCAGAGTGCAATTTTGTCTCTTTACTATATTGTTCATTTGCACAATTTGTATGAATCATTTTTCTTGAATATTTCTGCTGCTAAGTGTTGCATTTTCATTCCTACACGCCTACACTCAAAGCTTCAAGCTTCCGCTGCGGGTCATCCCCACATTTTACGACATGGTATCAAAGCAGACATTGAAGTAATCTGCATTTCTACTACGGATTATCAGTCTTGTTTCTACCAAGACGTCTTTCTAGCAAACGTGCACCCAATAATATTCTGACAATCGTTGTTTCTACCAACGATCTCGTTCTATCATTGACAAACTCGATGGAGATAACTACCGTCTCTAGAAATTCAAGATGAAGGTTATACTTCTAGCCAAAGAACTGTGGGACATCGTTGATGGCACAGAGCTCAAACCAGAAGGTGATACAACCATTATCACCAAGTGGAGACTGAGAGATGGCAAAGCATTTGCCATGAGCACCCTCAATATCAAGATCAGCCACATACGTGCTGCTCAGACTGCTAAGGATGCATGGGACATCCTAGAAACTCTCTACGACATTAGAGACGTTACCTCCAAGCTTCATTTGAGGAAGAAATTCTTCACCCTCAGAATGTCTGATGTAGATAGTGCTTCAAGTCACCTCAACACTTTCAAAAATCTTATTGAGTAGATGACTGCAACTGGCTCAGTCATAGAAGATTCCAATGCACTAATGACTCTATTATTGAGTCTACTTGAAGCCTACAAAAATTGGGTAATGGCAATTTCTACCCAGGAGCACCTCACTCTATCTAGAGTAATTTCGTTGCTCCTACAAGAGGAGATCAGAAGATCAACATCCTCCTCAAGCTCAGGATCGGATCCTCAAGCTCTATATTCAAAAATTTAGAAGTTTAGATCCAAGAGATCTACAAAGTTAGGCTATACTAACAAGAAGAGCAACATGCAGTTTGGAGCAAATTTTGGTTCAAGACCGAACACAAGCTCTTCATCATTAGAACCAGTGCAGAAACTTTTCTGCAGATACTATAAGAGGACTGGCCACGAAATCAAGGACTGCCAAACTTTGAAATTAAACAACAAAAATAGTGCTAACATGCAGTTCCAACAACAAGCACATAGTGCTACAACTAGTCACTCCAGTCAGCAACCAGAAGAAGATGACGCAGCTTTCATGACCAAAGTCGGAGAACAACATGATATCAATTCATGGTATCTAGATTCTGAGTTGCATGAATCTAGATTCTGGAGCAACTCAACACATGATTCACCATCACGACTGGTTCAAAGACTATAAGTCATTTACCCACTCTCGAGTTGTGCAACTTGGAGACAACTCATCACATTCAATTGAAGGTGAAGGAACAGTCAGAGTGGAATTCAAAAGAGGTGAGGTCAAGTTGCTGTTCAACATTCTCCACGTTCCAAATCTGAAAAAGAATCTGCTCTCGGTTAGTAGACTCACCGATTCAGGTCGGAGGGTCGAATTCAATACAAAAGGCTATACAATTCTTGACAAATACCGGAAGGTTCTAGCCTATGGAAGAAGAAGTGGCTATCTATACAAACTCAGGCATTGCTACTCTTCTAACAATCAAGCTCTTCACATAGTCACTTCTAAATAAATTGATATGTTGAGGCATTTCAGACTTGGCCATCTTAACTTCAACAGTATTCGGCAAATGTCAACTCAGAGTCTAGTACAAGATTTGTCTTTTGTCAGCAAGCCAAATAATCAGCAAGCATGCTATAAGTCTCTTCATTTCAGAATCAGTTCATACATCCAAGGGCTTACTTTATCTTGTACACAACAACATTTGTGGCCCCATGCAGACAACTTCTACAGGGGGAGCTCTCTATTTTCTAACCTTCATCCACGACTTCTCTTGAAGGACTGCTACCTACTTTATGAAAAAGAAATTTGAATCATTTAAGTCCTTCAAGCAACTCAAAACATCTATAGAAAATCAGATCCAAAGGAAGATCAAAGCTCTACACACAGATGGAGGGGGAGAGTATATTTCCATAGAATTCAAGGAGTTCTGAAGGGTCAACATGATACATCAACAATATACAACTAGCTACTTACCTCAGTCCAATGGTGTAGCTTAACAGAAGAATCGAACACTTATCGAAAGTGCCAAGAGCATGTTGGTCCATGCCTCTCTTCCAAAGAAATTATGGGCAGAAGATGTTACTACAGCTGCCTATTTGCAGAATCAATCCATCACCAAGGCCCTGAATGTCAAGACACCTTATGAGGTGTGGAAAGATTTGAGTATCCTTGATGTTGAGGGTGATCATGGCAAATGCTTTGCCATCTCTCAGTCTCCACTTGGTAATGATGGCTGTATCACCTTCTGGTTTGAGCTCTGTGCCATCAACGATGTTCCACAGTTCTTTGGCTAGAAGTATAACCTTGATCTTGAATTTTCAAAGATGGTAGCTATCTCCATCGAGTTTGTCAATGAGAGATGAACTAGATGATGGATCCATTTTGGTTGAATGAGATTGTTGGTAGAAACAACGATTGTCGGAATACTGTTGGTTGTGCGTTTGCTTGAAAGACGTCTTGATAGAAACAAGACTGATAATCCATAGTAGAAATGCAGATTACTGAAATGTCTGCTTTGATACCATGCCATAAAATTTGGGGATGACCGACAGCGGAAGCTCAAAGCTTTGAGTGTAGACGTGTAGGAATGGAAACACAACAATTAGTAGCATAAACATTCAAGAAGAATGATTCATACAAATTGCGCAAATGAACAATACACTGTTGAGACAAAAATTGCACTCTGATTAATATCAAAAGTGAGTACAATGTCTTGAAGTAATAACTTCAGCTTGTTGAGCGTGATAACGCTGGCTACAGATAACTCCGATTCAAAGCTTGATTCAGCTAGTATATATATTTACAAGTGTCAAGAGACAAATATCTTATACGCCTTAAATGTCATTTGATCCAGTTTTGTATATGTACAAAATTGGTAACTGCCCTTAGGATATTTTGTTGTCCAGCTGTTTTTAGGGTTGATGTTAATTTGGCGACGTTGATCTGCCAATGTAACAAAAACCGGGAAAAACTCGAAGGTGCCCTTAGACTGAAGGCATGTAAATCTTGAAGGCGCCTCTAGAGAGAGGGCAGGAAAAAGATGAAAAAGACGAAGGTGGACCTGAAATTCCAAGGCATTCTGGCCACTGTGTCGCATTTAGGTGCCTTAAAAAATGTCTAAGGCACAAAAAATCTCAAAGGGAAAAAAATGTGAAGGTCCGAAACATGTAGTCGGCCTTTGGTTTTCAGGATGCTCATTACTTGAACGATTAGTTTAAGGCTGAGCATAAGAAATCTAACAGTTGTGAGCATTGTTATAGAAGTGAAGTTAACATGTGTACTATAAGCTTTAGACAAATATTTTTTTTTGCTAAGTAGTCATGTAGCAGTCTACATGCTATTGTAGGTGAACAATGCCACTCACATCTATTAAACCTAAGTAAAGGTCAAAGAGATTTAGCTTCTATTGTGATCTAATTTCACTGATTAGGATTTGAATCTCTTTAGTGTTGCTATTAAATGCTCTTGTGTGTATGATTTTTTAGTCCAGTAGAACTTCTAAATTGTCACATAGTATCAGAGTCCATGTCTCTTTCTGACTACAAGGATCTTATTTGTCCTATTGACAAATCTACATTGATCAAATTCAAATTTTACTCTAGTATGTCCGAGATTAGTAATTCTACTGATAGATAGCATATTAGATTCGATACATAAAGAACTTAAGGGAGTAGTTTATGAAAGATCATTCTGAAAGCTTAATCTTACAATGCCTTCACCTTCAATAGCATGTGTGATGTCATCACTGAGGTGAATATACTTTCTGGTACTATAATGCAAATAGCCATATTAAGCTTCTTCATCAACTTTACACTATCATGATTAAGGTGCCCAAAATACTTTTGCCAAAGGTCCAACTATCATTCAATCATTGTTGCCAATTCATGATACATTTTCATTGCTTCTTGAGTTTCTTTTTGGAATCACAACTTGAGAAGGTCTCTCCTCCTCAATCCTTGGCACACTTGAACCTTGAGATGATTCTTTAAGATCCTCTTCATGGTGCTCCTTCTTGATGGAAATCCGAGACCTCCATGTCTCATAATGATCACAACAACTATGACCACACAGTATGCACTTCCTATGATTATCAAAATTACTTATGCTAGAAACATAAGTCCAAAAATCACCACAACTTGGCATGATTTTTCTAATATTGAAATCAAAAGGCATTTCCATCTCAATAAGGCTAACTACTTGCTTATGGATATAAGTGTCCACTTTGGATGCTTCACTTTTTCTCATAAGAAGTTTACAACTTGCCTTTAAGAATGAAAACTTACAATTTTCATCTTTATGAATGAACACATCATTCATGATCTTATTGAAACCAAAAGATCCTACATTATGAAGACATTTCCATTTCCTTGACTTCATAACTAATGTAAGCTTACAAGGAAAACATATTTTGCTATCTTTTACGGCATTACACTCAACTAGTATTGCCTTAATCCACCTTTCAGATACAAAAATCTCTTCAAAGCAAAATGGTTCTTCATAAGTTGACATGATAGCATAAATGAAACTATTTTCATTTTGAGATTGCTCCTTATTCTTGACCTTTTGGATACTAACAATAAGTTTGAACTTATCTAAAGTTCCAAGCAAACTACTCTCCAAGGACATGAAATAAATCCAAGTTACTTTTATGAAAGTTACAAGTTGTGATTTTTTTCACTAAGATATTGTGCTTCAAAGAGCTAATGCCACTTAGAAAGATTTGATCACTTAAGAGAAGACAAACTCTCCACCAATAACAACACAAAATGAGCTTCTAGATCTTGCCCTGCACAAAGGAAGGAACTCTTAGAAAATTGGATCTCTCTTTACACATTTGTCATAGACACCATAATGACTCTTTTCAAACCTTACAATCACTCAAACAAATTGAGTAGGGTTGAACAATGTGACTTGGATCTCAATCTCTTTTCTAGAACTCTCAATTTAAGCCAATCTATGTCAAATTTTACAAAAGATTTGCATAGATGCTCTATATGCACTAGAAACTCTCAACGGTTTCACTTTGGAGGACAGATCCAAGGATGTTTTCTAGCAAATTGATGCTTCTAAACATGACCCTATCACTCTTGAACAAATCTAGAGTGATGGTAAAATGAATTTCAACCTCTCACCTTGCATATCACTCCTTAATCTATGATTTCTAGCAAAATCTCTCTCAACTTCAACATGCACTCAAAAGATCAGAGATAATCAATTAATGCACCTAGTTTAAGCTTTAAATTTAATTTCTTGTCTGATCTAATCCAAGAACAAATCAAGGGATTAGATTCTCTATAGAAAATGCTTGATTTTGCACCAGTAATCACTCAAATTGGGTATGTGAGTCAAATTCTACAAATTTTTGAAATTTCATTGTCAAAATCGGAGCTGTACGGCCTCACACGTGTGTGAATGTTTCCTACAGCCCACAACAAGATCTGGACCAAAAATTTTGAGGATAGCTATCAAATTCAACTCGCTACACAAAATTTGACTAGTTTCCAAAAAAACTGCTACTTTTGGCTTTGATTTGGATTAATCCTATCAATTTCAACAAAAACTCTTGCACTTGAATTTGATCCTCAAGAGGGATTGGTTGTCAGATTACTTGATCTATCAATCTACTTCAAATTAAGATCAATGTAGATTAATTCCCTAACAAGAACAATCATTAATTGAAGGTAAGTGTACTTTCTGGTTTTACACGTGTGAAACATTGTCTGAGTATGGACTCCGACCTGAAAATCAAGTACACATTGATAGAACCTCAAAACTATCAAAACAAATGTAGACAAATGGAGAGAATCACTCAAAATTGCTTCCAAAACCAAGATTGGTGTCTCACAATGATTATGGCCAAATGTGGCTCTATATATACAATAAGTGGGAGCTCATGGTACTGATCATCCCTTTGATCCCACATGTGTGAAGTGCTTTGTCATATGATGATTCATCATGCAAAACTGACACTTGGACAAAACCTTCTATTTTGAGCACTTTTGGTCCATTTTCCTTCTATATGGAGATCTACTTGGAAATCTTCTAGAAGTCAAAATTTGCGTACTTCAGCCTATTCCACACATGTGAGCTGTTCTCTACACATGGGATATGACACCTAACCAAAGGATGTGGCTCATACAATCAATAGATTGATGTCTTGTGTCATATGTTTAGAAAACTAGTTTTTGGCCATTTTAGCCACTAGAACTTGAATTAAATCATATGTACAACATATATGATTATGGTACATGACAAGTACACTAGTTTCACACGTGGGAACAGGCTCCACACATGTGTGTTCATCTATATACAAGATTTTTGGCCTCTACCAAGCTTATTTTTGCATTTTTCACAAAAGTTTGTTGTGAATATTGTGGACTAATAGCAATTTATGGCTTGCAAACACTTGTTGGATACCTCTACAATTAAGTGCTAACTCAAAGAGTAGGAGTGGGTACTTTCACAAATATTATATGTGAGATTTTAACAAGTTTAGTCATATTTTGGTAAATTGTCAGTTGAGGCGAAAACTCATTTTTGAATTAGAGATAAACTTTTTGAAGTTATATTAGTTTAAAATACATTCAATAAACATTTTTTGAAAGTGTTGGTGTAGTCCACAAATAGTAGGGTTTTTCATATTGGAGGGAAAGCCAAGTGGCAAAGTAGGGTTTGAACCTGTTATATATTGTTGTAACTCATGGAGAAAGGGATCTTCTCTGCTCTCTCTCTCATTTCATCATTTACATGGGTCTCTTTGGATTCTACTACTCATTGGTGCGCTCTCATGATGTTATCTTGCAATTTTATGCGTAGAATGATCATTTATTGTTATTTTCGGTTCCACACTTGTGAAATATCGTAGGGTACTAAAATTGCACGGACAAAAACTATATTTTATGGTTTGGTTCATGTTTGATCAGTATCTTTTAGAGTTTGCATCTCATTTTGTATGTAGATGCTGATTTTTCTACATTGGCAGGATTGTTGGTTTGCTCTTTTTTTAACCAAAGATTAGGGACATAGATTTGGATCTTCAATGATCTGAAATCCTTCACATTATACAAGCCTTTTCCTGCTAAAGGTAGTCGCTTGATATTCATTACTTTTTGTATATCCTCATATTTGCCTCGTTCAAATGGATTTGTTGAGAAAAAGAACGAAACCTTAGTCGAATCGACTAAGTGTATGGTTGTGCATGCGACACTTCCAAAATCATTTGGGGTTGAAGTTGTTTCCATTGCAGCTTACATACAAAACAGATGTACTAAAGGTCTCTCAGACAAAATTCCATATGAAGTTTGGACAGGCTCCAAACCATTATTATCAAACCTATGCATTTTTTATGTATCGCTTATGTGCAGATACGGCAAGATCTCAAGAAGAAGCTCGTCTTCCAGAGTATCAAATCTATTTTCATTAGCTACACTACATCAGATAAAGCTTATAAGTTGTTTGATCCTGTCGATTCAAAGACATTCACCAGTTGGGATATCGTCTTCATCGAATATCAGTTTATCAAACTTGAGGGTAAGAGCAAAGCAAATATAGCTGCGAACTATCGGACTCTCCTGATTATCGAACATTTATGTTCCAAAGTTGAATATTCCTATTTGAATGTCCTAGCTCGTCTACAGTAGACAAACAACTTATCAACAGCGAATCTGCAGAAGATGATGTTGCAACACAGCAACTACAACATGATAAAAATAATCAACTTCACAAATTTTCCAAAAGATTGACAAGAGAACACAAACCACCTAGCCGACTACTGTCAAAGAGGCACTCAGTCAGCCCGATTCCGATATTTGGAAAGAAGCTATGGATAAAGAGTATTCCTCACTTGTCATGAACCAAACTTTTACATGATACAACCTGAAGGTTATAATATCGAAGGAAAATAGAATCGTGTATGTAAACTCAACAAAGCAGTTTATGGCTCGAAGCAGTCTACTAGAGAATGGTTTCAAAGGATCAGCAGTTTTCTTATCGATTACGACTCTAAACCAAGCACTTGAAATTCTAATGGCTACTTCAAGATAGTGCAACATTCTTTTATTATTATCACTTTGTATGTGGGGGACGACACACTACATTTTAGCAATAATATTGATCTAATAAAAGAAGCGAAATCAATGTTATCTTCAAAATTTGACATGACTGCAATCTAGACAAAGCTCATTACTGTCTAGGTATTCAAATCCAAAGAGACAGAACATAGAAGTTGATTTACATTACTCAGCAAAGATACATTCACAATATGTTGATCAGATATAATCTAATGAATTGCAAATTAGCTCACTCACTGATGGACCCAGGACTAAAATCGTCGAGGAACCAATGTCATCATACAATCGAAGAGAAGGAGCAGACACATGAGCATCTTTATCATTCGATAATAGAATCTCTTATGTATGCAATGCATATGATCTGTAGAGTCAGTTCCTCAAGTTAGTTTATGAGTACTACACATTGGAATGTTCTTATCAGAGTTTTGAAATATATTCAAGCTACAATGGACTTTTTCATTTGGAGCAGTCGAAAACGACAAACTCAATATTCTCAGTGGTTATTCAAATGCAAGTTGGGCAAGAGATGTAGACACTCATAAGCCTCAACAATATTCTTTTACATTCTTTCTCAACAATGGTCCTATTTCATGGATCAATCGCAAGCAAACTTCGATGGCTCTATTCTCCATTGAATTAGAGTATATCGTAGCCTCTCAAGCTACAAAGGAAGCAATATGACTGAGAAACTTACTTTCAGATGTTTGTCTGAAACAATATGTCCTACCAACTTTATTTTGTGATAATCAAAGTTCTATTGCTTTATCAGCCAACCCCGGATTTCATTCTAGGAGTAAGCACATTGAAATCATGTATCACTATGCAAGAGCAAAGTTCTCAACAAGGAGGTAAACTTGTAGTATTGTCAAACGCAAGATATGATAGCTGATGGTTTTACTAAGGAACTAAGCTTGGATGCACACAAAAAATTTAATGCAAAACTAATTTTGAAGGTCAAAGCATCCATGGATTCAGATTAAGGGGAAGTATTGGATTATTCTACTGTTGGGAGTGATTTATCGAATAATCGATATTCAATGTACATCCATTCATTAACCAGTTCTACAGTTTATTTGTGTTTCTACACAATCTGCAAAAATACTCGAGAATTGCTCAAAACAGGTGGCACCGACATGTTGGACGACCTCTGACATATCGGATGACTCAGACGAAAGTTGAAGGAGTCGAACATGTCGAAAGGTGACAATTATTGTTTCATCTAATATGAAGCTAAAGACTTGCCCTAACTACTTTGCAAGTAAATTTCCTGGAAGTTCTAACTGGATGGATGACAACACATTATGGCTATCTACCAAATGCGAGCCACGACCTAATGAGCTGTCTTACCGGATATGCTTGAACTGCTTTAGTATAAATAGCTAATTAATAAAGACTTCAAAAGTCTCTAGAAATTTTTTCAGAGCTCTATTAGAATATTGCTACCAGCACTTACTACTTACTAGTGGAAGTGCATCAGACATAATTTTTAGTT
This sequence comes from Diphasiastrum complanatum, assembly GCA_029204225.1. Lineage (NCBI taxonomy): Eukaryota > Viridiplantae > Streptophyta > Lycopodiopsida > Lycopodiales > Lycopodiaceae > Diphasiastrum > Diphasiastrum complanatum. The sequence goes on along the minus strand of CM055104.1, from coordinate 11,652,122 downwards.
ACTCAGAGATAATTTTGAGTATGTGGTTTTTATTTGTTATTGCTTTGTGCTCTCATCATCTAATTTGTACGTGTTACTTATTGAATTAATCTATCTTCTTATTGCCTTCAGGATTATCTCAGAATGTATGCCTCTCTGTATTCATTTGTAACTAATAAATCTTTTATTGATTTGTCTGATCTGTTGAATACTTCAATGCAATAATATTCAATACATCACTTCTTACTCTGAAATTGTTTGGCTACAAAATAAATTTAGTACTAATGATTTCAAAGTTAGTTGCTAAAAGATTTAACGTGACTTGTCACATAGCTTTGTCAATTATTGATAGGCGCAGCCATGCACTAGAAAAGAAGGCTTATTCCGTTGCGCTCGATAGTAGATTCACAACCTTCAAATTATCGAATCGTCATTCCTTCTTCCAACATGAAGGACAAAGTGGCTTGCAATTTCACTGAACAAGATTGACAAGCTATATACGTATGAAAAAATCTCTAAATTCAAAATATAAAACAACTGTTTAATATGGCCATAGCTTTCTTAGTTTGTAGCTTTTCTGGTGGAACTTGCTGCTATCACCTCCAAATTAAGGGTAAAAGAGAATTGTACCCTACAAATACAACTTTCTTTGGACAAACCTCAATGTTGTGAAGAGAAGGGAATTTCGAATGTTTTTACAACATTTTGAAACGTGGAGAATTAGTGACATGACATGGTAATTCTTCTGGAAATCGAAAGAGGTTTGGTTAGAAAAGCTTAATATGGTAGTTGGGTTGCCTACTCCTCATAAAGATCAACAATTGCCATTCTGTGAAGGATGCATATATGGGAAGTGACATAGAAAACCATTTAAGTTGGTACTGTAGTAACATCAAAGAAAATTCTAGAGTTCATTCACTTGAATTTTTGGGTCCTATGATAACGAGATCCATAGGTGAGGCATACAATTTCATCGCCTTCCTTGATGACTTATCGAGAAAATGTTGGACAAAGCATTTTTCATTTTTGAAAAATAGCTAGCTATGGTAGAGAATTAGATGTGATGAGACAGACATTTAGTCAAGCTCATACACCTCAAGATGATGGAATTGCAAATTGTAAGAATATAATCATTCTTGAGAGTGCAAGGTTCATGCTGCTTCACATGAATGTGACCTTCATTTGTTGGGAGGAAGCTTCTAATATCATAGTATTATAGAAAATAGGTTCTCCGCAATAATGTACAAAAGTAACTCTGGAAGAGGCATTTACTAGAAAACCCAAGGTCACCAATTAAAAAGTGTTTGCAAGGCTATAGTAAGCTCAATGCAAAGCTAAATAAGTGTATATTTATGGGATATGATGAAAGAGTAAATTGATGTTGATGATGGTAGTGGAAAGCATATATGGATGAGCAAAGTCTTAGAATACTAGTAGATGATGAATTTCTTGATGATGATGATAATGATGCCAAAGACAAAGATGATGATGTTGGCGAATCGATGGCCACTACAAAATCTAGAAACCAAATTTATGATCAGTCTTGCTTGTTGGAATTAAGCTTTACTCCGACTCACCCGAATTAGACTCACCCAAATTCGATTCCTGAGCACAAGTATACTATGTAAATATGTACTCTCTCTCTACAACGACAATGTAGCCTTACTCTCAAAAGCCGAACATCTGTGCACTCAATCAACTGAATCAGAAGTAGGATCGACATCGAAGTCTCCCACTTCGAAGTCCAAGTCATTGACATCCTATCAACAAAATCCATCAACATTGAAGTCCATGTCATCGACTTCTTCGACTTCGAAGTCATCAACATCATTATCCTCTCAAGAGCAAGACAGTCGACTTGACTTGTCCAAAGTCTTCGACGATTTGTCAACTATCACATTCAAAATGGAGCTCTTCCTCTGCCCTGTCCATCGCAAACTCCGTTACAGTTCACTTCAGAAATAGATAGTTCAGTGCAGATAGCAGTGGGGGGTGGAAGCGCAATTGAAGATGTCTGCCTAGTCCTTCGATGTGACGTAGAAGGTGAGTAAAGAACGACGATCTCGCTGCGTGGACGATGACGACTATGTGAACTCGATGTCTGTTGGAAGGATTCAACTGGTGTCTCTTCATGAATAGAGAGTACGACATCCATACTAGGACCATGGATTTTATTATCAAGGTGGGAGACTGCTAGGAGTGACAATATCTGGCAAGCAGCAAATTGCTATATGGTATTGCTCTTGATAGCTCATTTGAGCTCTCCAAACATAGTCCTGAACAATTATATGGTTCCAGAGGAGCCTTGGCTATCTTGGCTTGGGACTCAACTATCCTATGAAAAATTTGGGAAGTAATACGGTCTTTCCTAAGATTGCCAACCATCAAAATATTGTTGAGGAGCTGAGCAGCAGCCTGAATGGTAGGATCAGTAATGGCCTCTAGAAAATAGCCGTCATTAGTCCCAGTGTAGATCATTGGTAGTGTCAATATAAGGCATAATAGCATGTTTGGCTTGCTTATGGTTCGGTGAGGCTTGGGTACCAGACGCTATCCCTATGGCAGCAAGGGCGGCCTCAGTCACACACACCTTGTGTGTAGCTCCCTGGAAGGTAATGTAAAATTTGGATTTTTCCTCCTTCCAAGTACTAAAGACAAGGGTGATAAAATCCATGTTGATTCTCCCTGCCAAAAGGCTCTCTCGTGAATACCCATTGCAGTAAGCAAAGGCTCCGCAAGGATCCACTGAGTGAGCATGCTTGTGCTAGGAAGGATCATGATATCCGTTGCAGATGGGACATCACAATGGATAGTGTAACGAGGTGGACTGAGATGTATCTGTTGAAGACATGATGGAAAAGAGCAGAAACTAAGAATAATGAGCACGAGTGTATATCAAAAACCAATATGAAAAGTTTTGAAGGCTTTGGTTGCTGGAAAAATTGGCAAGAGCTTCACTAGCACAGGAATAAAGTCGAATTCCGCCTTTTTATAGGCTGATTTGGAGAGTCCATTAGACAATGTACTAGTTTGGATGTTCAGTTCTGAATTAAAATTTGCAAGCTTGTTCAATACTGTGAAAATAGACTATAAAACTCTCAACGAAGGTTTCTGAATCTCTAAACCTATCTGGCAAACGTTTTCAAGGTCTGGCGAAGGATGAACCTTCGCCCAAGAGGATCCTTCACCTAAGTACTGTCACAAATGCAAAATTTCAGGATTTAAACCTATAGTTGACCTAATTTTAGCATTTTAAATTCATTAGGCATGTCGGCGAAGGTTCTTGAAGAGAGTAAGGTGCTCAGCAAAGGTTTCCAAAATGGCATATTGCTAACTCCAAAACGGATACCAACTGGTAAAAATAATGTTCGCCCAACTCAGTAAGGATATATCTAAGGTGGATCTTGCTACTGAAAACTCAACGAACAATTCTAAACACAGTTTGTACAAAAACTGACCAAAAAAGTATTTTTCCAAGTCATTTCACCATAAAGATCTGACTCCTAAAAATACTTTTCTTCCTTTTTTCTGATCTGATGATATTTCTGACTTTTGCTCATCAGTCTTCTCTCATTTTTTTTTCATTTCTCTTATCTTTTTTTTTTTTCATGATGTCTTTTCCAAAAAAAATTAACAATTAAGTAGTGAAAACAGTAAATTGAAAAACAAAAAAATAAAAAATTCATTTGGATCATGCTGGCTGAACTGGCGCTTTAACATGTCTCAAACCTCATTTGTCAATGGACAAAACCATTACGAAGGCCTTTGATGCAGAATGCTGGATGCCATAAGAAACTTTTATATTACCGTCAGTCGTCTATAATACTTTCATCATGTAAGTGTCGGAAAGAGGTGTTGTGAAGATAGGTCGAACTTGAAAAGAAATGAATGGAAATAATTCGAGTGTCTAGAAAGAAAACTTTCCGTGTATGGCAGAATAAACTATCTTTCTCTTTCACAATGCATGACTACGTCTATCAATTTCAAATGAAACAATAGTGATAGAAATCATGTTTGATCTTATAGTAACTAACTTTAAAATCATCAGTACTACAATGATTATGTAGCCAAACAATGAAGCATTGAATTATCAGACAAATAATTTGTCGCGAAACGCTAGACAAATAATTAGTCACAACTATCTACAGAACTACATACATTTTGAGACAAAGCTGAATGCACTAGAAGATAGTATTGATTTTAGTATGAAAACATAACAGAAGTAAATGAGTACAATAAGTTGCGGATCGAAGCTGCGTACTCTAAGCAATTTTTGAACGGCTAAAAAGAAATTCTGAATTAAGCGCAATGCTGATAAGTAGTAGCGCAATAGCAATCTCTAAACAACTCTAAGAGGTAAGCTAGAATGCTCAGGAGTGTTCAAGCTCGCAGGCTTGAGAGAGAGAGAGAGAGTTAAATGCTTCTTAACTTCTGATAATCTTACTTCAAAACTATATGAATATGAACAACTATTTATACTAAGAAATTAGGTCATCAATTGTGATTGCCAGTTGGCTGGTGTCTGTTGGCATCCATCTGGTTCCTTGTCATTGATTGTTGATAAGCGATGAAAATTGGACGTAAAGCGTTTGTCTGCATAAATTAACCAATTGTCATTTCTGTAGAAATGAACAAAAATAGCCACAGGCGACACTATCGTAAAAAAGATGACAATGTCGGGATTTTGCGAAAAATCGGACAGTGCCTTAAAAACTGATTTAGGATTGTCTCACATATTGCCAGAGTCATTTCCTTAACATTTGAAGCACTTTGGAAAAAACAAAAAATGTGACTCTGCATACTTGCTCGCAAATCATGACAGACAAAAAATGTGAAAAAGATGACACTATTTTTCTCCACGACATTCCTGACAGGCGACAGCTTCGCAAAAATGTAAAAAAGACAAAGTGGGAGAAAATGCGACACTATGGTAAAACTCCGTGTATTTCTGTAGATTGTGTCAAACACTTGTAAAATTACAGACTGTAGAACTGGATAAACAACGAATGAAGATTAAAATCGATTATTTGATCAGTAAGAAGGAGAATAATCCAACACTCCCTCTTAATCTGACGCCTTGAATGCCTTGACCTTTAAACTTAGTTCTACATAGCATCTTCTGTGTGTATCCAAACTTAATGCTTTGGTAAAACTATCAGCTGTCATATCTTGCGTCCTATAGTACTACAATCTGACCTCTTCATTGAGAACTTTGCTTATGACGAAATGATACTTCAATTCAATGTGTTTACTCTTGGAATGAAATCTAGGGCTTTTTGATAAAGAGATGGAACTTTGATTATCACAAAATAATGTCATCGGAGCATATTGATTCAGACCGATATCTGAGAGTAAATTCCTCAATCAGATTGCTTCCTTTGTAGCTTGAGAGGCTGCGATATACTCTGATTCAGTGGAAGATAGAGCTATCGAAGATTGCTTGCGACTGTTCCAGAAAATTGGACCGTTGTTGAGAAAGAATGTAAATCTGAAGTAGATTTACGAGTGTCTACATCTCATTAGAGGAGTTTTGAGCTCCAAAAAGACCCTTTAAGAATTAAGCAAGATGTAGCTTAAATTATTAAAATATTATAACACTAATACTTTTGACTTGTCATAACTTTTTAATCGTAGCTCAAAAGTATGTCATGTAACATATCATTAAAAGCCCTTGTCGAGCTCTTTCCAGTGCATGAAATTTTGCTAAATTTGGACTTACCAATAAAAAGTTATACCATTTTTAGTGTGGAATCAAAATGTGGACTCAAAAGGTTATGTTACATAGATTTTAAATTTGAGTGTTTTGATTGGTCCACGTATAAGAAAAAATTGAGAAAAAATATAAAAAGAATATTTACAAAGGGTCTTTTTTGGATTTAGAACTCCTCTAATGCCTGCCCAACTTGCATCTGTGTAACCACTGAGAAAATTGAGTTTGTTGTTGCCAATTGTTCCATAACAAATGCAAATTTTCATAGTAGCTCGAAGATATCTCATGACTTTGATAAGAGCCTTCTAACGTGTTATACCAGGTCATGGTTCCATTGTTGAGAGAGCTAACTTGCAATTGATCAGATTATATCTGACTATAATGTTGTAGATGTACCTTTTGTTGTGTAATGTAGATCAACTTCTGTGTTCTGTCTATGTGTATTTGTATACCAAGGTAGAAATGAGCTTCGCCCAAATCGGTCATGTTAAATTTGGAAGATAGCATTGTCTTGGCTTCTTTTATCAGATCGGTACTGTTGCTGAAAAGCAATGTATCATCCACATATAAAGTGATAATGATAAAAGACTGTTGCACTGTTTTGAAGTAAATGTTTAAATCTGAAGCCAGCTTGCCAAGGGTCGAGGGCCAATGTCTACGGGCTAAGACTAAGGGCGAACTGGCTAAGTGCTAAGGGCCGAGATATAAGGGCCTAGGTCCAGTTGCTAAGGTCTAAGGGCTAATTGCTAAGGGCTAAGGGCTAATTGCCAACAACCAAGGGCTAAAGGCCTTTGACCGTGTAGTACGTGAGCATGTGGAACAAAGAGTAGTTGGAGTGTTCTTTGTAGATAGTTCGGGTGATACGGGTAAGACGTTTCTCTATAGTGTCATGTTGTCGTACTTGCATGCACAAGGTTGAATAGCACTGGTTGCATCATCGAGGATCGCTGCATTGTTAATGAAAGGTCGTAGGGCTGAGCACTCTAGATTTAGGATTCCTCCGACGGAATTGAATGAAAGCTCGACCTACAATATCTCGAAACAGTCTCCGTTAGGTAAGCTTTTGATGGCATGTCGACTCATTATTTGGGACGAGGCTCCCATAGTACATGAGTATGTCATTGAGTGTGTGGATCAGTCTCTACGGGACATATTGGATATTGATACTCCATTTGGAGGAATTCCGATCGTTTTTTGTGGTGATTTCTGTCAGGTGCTCCCGGTGGTACGATGGGGCAGTCGTGCACAGATTGTGAGCACTTCACTAAAGTATTTGTGTTTGTGAAAATATATGGAGGTGCACAAACTGTCAACGAACATGCGCGTGATGGGTGTTTTTGTTGAGTATTGGAGATGGTCGTGAGTCCACATTTGTGCAACGTGGTTTGGAATTGATTTCTTTGCCAGAGTGTATGTGTTTGAGGATGTGCGATGTGTGTGAATTGATTTCGTTCACTTTCTCTAATATTGCATGACGTTGCATGGATGTTGATTTTTTAAGGAGCCGTGCAATATTGACTCTGTTGAACGAAAACGTGGATGAGATCAATTCGAAAGTTGTTGAACAACTTCCTGGTGATGCTTGCACATTTTATATTGCTGATAGCGTGGTTGAGTGTGATGATTCTGATGTGTACCCAATAGAGTTTTTGAACAGCTTGCAACTGAGTGGATGTCCTCCACATAGATTGGTGTTGAAAGTTGGCATGATAGTGATGTTGTTGCGGTCTATCGTGTCGCACAAAGGATTGTGCAATGGTACGAGACTTGTCATTTGTAGATTGGGTAGACAAGTCGTATATGTAGAGATAGTTACCGGCATGAATATTGGTAGCAGAGTCCTTATTCCACGGATTCCTTTAGTGCCGAGCGCTTTAGACCTGTCGTTTGAATTACAACGAGTACAATTTCCTATTAGAGTGGCTTTCGCCATGATAATAAACAAGGTGCAGGGGCCGACTGTGGAGACTATTGGATTGTACTTGCAACGTCCCGTACTTAGTCATGGTCAGCTGTATGTCGCACTATCAAGAGTGCGAAATGCAGGAAGTCTACAAGTGTTGATTATTGATACTGACAGCCGATTTATAGATGTGGCAGGAGTGGTGAGGTGCACTCAAAATATTGTGTATTCCGAAGTGGCTATCTTTAATATGCCTTGCCACTTGGAGGCTGCACAATGGCCAGTGTATATGCATGCATGGGGAGAGCCATGCATCATGTTTCCCATGCATGCATCCCCTCCCCATTCGTTTTTAGTGAACAAAATGTGTATGCATGGGTGAGGGGAGGAGCCCTCACCCATGCACAAAAGTGTATGTAAGTTTAAATATATATAACACGAAATCTTTTGAAACAGGTCAAAATTCTAAAAAAGAGTAATCAATTTTCAATTTTTCAATTTTTCCCAAAAACATGCTTTTTCATGAAAAAATTTCGGAAAATCACAAAAAATTCTTATTAAAATATAAGGATTTTGGCCACAAACATCAATACATCATGTCCAAAAAAATAAAATTTTCTAATAAAACTTTAAAAATTAAAAATATTCCAAGTGAACAAAAAATTGACAAACGCTTATGATATTTTAATAGTCTAAATTGAATCTCATAAAATGACTCACATAATACATTTGAAGCCAACTACGCTAGCTCCACAAATGTTGAAACACTGTAGATTTGGAAATGCATCAAATGGATGTACAAAAAACATATCTTAATGGATTTATTGAAGAAGACATTTACATGTTGCAACCCGATGGTTATACTATCGAGGGTAAATACAACCATGTGTGTAAACTCCATAAGGCACTTTATGGCTTAAGGCAATCTGCTCGAGCATGGTTTCAAAGGATCAATACTTTCCTTATTGATCACGGCTACACACCTAGCTCTTTAGATTCAAACGTTTACTTCAAAGCAGTGCAGCAGTCTTTTATCATTATCACTTTATACGTGGATGATACATCGCTTTTCAACAACGGTATCGATCTGATTAAAGAAGCCAAGACAATGCTATCTTCCGAATTCGACATGACCGATCTGGGCGAAGCTCATTTCTGCCTTGGTATACAAATCCATAGAGACAGAAAACAGTAGTTGATCTACATTACACAACAGAGGTACATCTACAACATTTTAGTTAGATATAATGTGATCAATTGCAAGTTAGCTCTCTCACCAATAGAACCATGACTAAAATTGTCAAAGGACCAGTGTGCTCAAACAATCCATGAGAAGTAGCAGATGCATGAGTATCCTTACCATTCTATTATAGGATCTCTTATGTATGCCATGATCTATACCAGGCCAGACATAGCTTTTGTAGTCAGCTCTCTCACTCAGTTTATGACTAATCCTGGTATAACACATTGGAAGGCTCTTATCAGAGTCATGAGATATCTTTGAGCTACTATGGACTTTTGCATTTGTTATGGAGCAGTCGACAACGACAAACTCAATTTTCTCAGTGATTACACAGATGCGAGTTGGGTAGGAGATGTAGACACTCGTAAATCTACTTCCGGATTTACATTCTTCCTCAACAATGGTCCAATTTTTTGGAACAGTCGCAAGCAATCTTCAATAGCTCTATTTTCCACTAAATCAGAGTACATCGCAGCCTCTCAAGCTACAAAGGAAGCAATTACTACAAGAGGACGGGCAATATCCAAGGTTTTTTTTTAGCGTTTCTTTGAAAGATAGTTTTTAAAATGAGTCACGCGGGAGCAGAATGCTCGAGCCTGGGGTCCGATATTTGGCCTCAAAAGAAGCCTACCAAATTTGAACTTAGTTTTGAAACATTTATAGTGAGGGATATAGAGAGGATTATAAATCCACTAGAGGCCTCAGAACACACATTGGAATACTAAAGCTAATTTGAGAGGTATATCGAGGCTGGCGTTGGTATAACCTTTCCAAATTTGAACTTGTTTTCTAGACATTTATAGAGAGGACTATAAAGAGAATCCAGGTGGCCAGAGGCATTTCAAGACACTTTGTTAACCGAGGGGAATACCAAGACTGATGAAAAATGGCTCCTCGGTATAACCCATGATTGTAAACAGAATGTAAATGGATCTCACTTTTGGAATTTGTTACTAATCAACACATTGAATTCCATCTTATATCAACTTTGGTTGCCATATGCACAAGTGAATAAAGAAGTTTATGTACCACAAAAAATGATGATCACAAATTGTGTATTCACATGCATCGACTTCTTGTTTGATGTCAACTAGTCAATCAATAAAGTGTAATTACGTCTGTGAGCAATATGATTAATATTACAGTGAATTGAAATACATCGTACTATCTCACTCATTCATTTGGTGGTCCATTGTTATCATTTTCCGCATCATCATGCGACAAATCCGCCAAACTAAATGAGTCTATCTCTAATTCTACCCAAATATCTCCTACAACTTCAACATTTATAAGTTGATCTTCAAAAGCTAATGGCGACGGTGACGACGAGTAAGATCGTGAAAGTGTGTCATGCGTCATTGAACCATCCGACGATGATGCATCACACTCAACGTCATCATTAGCTTTTGAATCTTGCACATGATCATCCTCCAAAATTGTGTCGTTGAATCCATCATCACGATCTTGTTCATGAGGTGCATCAGCTGGCAGTGCCATGTCCTCCACGACATCTCTATCTTAAAAAATTCTTTTACTTTGAGAAGCGACTTGAATCACGTACCACCATCTGGGATCTGAACAATCGGGGTGAAAGACCACCTGCAATTGATCGATGTTACCATAAACATTGACTCATAGTTAGTATCCATAACTATGCTACAGTTGCTTGCGTATTACTTTACACATTATACAATTTTTGCAGTACACTGAAAATCGATTGATTGACAACAAAAGATATACTCATCTTGAAGACATCAAAGAAATGTACCTACTCACATTGTTGCGAAAAAACAAATGTGTCGCATTGATATGTCCAAAGCTTGGTCAATTGCAAAATAGCCACTTTCATCTTTCTTGACATTGGGACCATTGCAAATAACTTTGAACCATTTGACATCAAATATGAAAAAGCTGAATTGCCTAAATCCAACTTCAAGGATGTCATTGATTGTCCCACAATAATCAAGTTGAGAAGAGAGTAAATTGGTGTCCACCCCATGCTTGCTCGACTCTCTTGTGTAAAATTTGCCATGACTCCACAATCGTACATGTTTCTATTTTTGTCAATGCACTCCATACGAAAGTGTCGTCCATGCGTCCACCATTCATTGTATTTTTTGCACTGAATGAAATGGAACTAAATGTGTTAGGGATACAACAAACATGTACAAAATTTCACGTATTAATAAACATGTGAAGGTTGATCATCATAGCTTACATGTAAATCGCACCCCCTTGCATACTCCCGCTCTCTTCCTATTACTTCTTGGTTGTTTGTTGAGGCTCCTCTAAGTGCATCACGTAGCCAATCAAGCGTCATGTCCTTGGGTAGAAGGGCGAGGCCAGGTGGGTATAGTTGACTTCTTTGCCCTCTCCTAAAAGTGGCTCGAGCGGTTTGTCTACGAGCCTTGGCATCTTTGTATAGCAAAATCCACTTTTGCATTTCCTCGCTATTAAGAATGCAAAACTTATTTACCTTCTCCCTAAAGGACTCACTCATTCTCATCACTTTTTTTCCTTGAGGAACCTCCCCAACAACATGCTCATCGTCCTTCTTATCCCAAAGACGAGGAATAGAAGGATTGCTATGAGCAAGGAACTCTGTGATGTAGACCATGGACCCTTGCACTAGCCATCCTTCCACCATGCTACCCTCAGGCTTGCTCTTTGTCTTATGAAGCCCTTCAATGTTTTCATGAAGCGTTCCAAGAAAAACATCCAGCGGCTATGGACAGTGCTTGAATTTTAAAAAATGAATCAATGTTAGCGAGGGAACATGGGAATTACCACAAAAACAATAGTCTAAGATGGACTAAGAATAGGGTGGTGTATGCGTGGAAAGTGGTGGCTCTCGTGCGCTTGCATATCTGAATCTTGCGGATTGCATGGCAATATCTGGCTGAATTCTTCGATAGTCATGTGAGTTTGAGTCATCATCCTACACAATACAAGTGCAACAAAAATCAAGAATAACAGAATATTCCACCAATTTGAAAGGGCACCAAACAACATACATGAAAAAGAAGTCTGCAATCATGTATTTAATTTTAGCAATACAAAGAGGTTTGCAAAGTATAACTCACCGAAGAACCGACCTCCGTCCACACAAATAATGACTCCCTCTTGATCTGACCATACATGCGAACATGTGATATAGTGGTACGTCGCTCTCGTCGTAGTTCATACTTACATCGTGCACATGGGCATGGTATTATCTGGTGTAACCAGGTCTCTCGTCCTATATGTGATGGTCTTGCCTCATCATCTAAGGATGAGGAACGTGAACTCGACATTTGCATCGGTGCACCTTCGCAGCTGACAATGGATGGAGCACAAAATTAGAAATGATTATCAATATATAAAACAAACTAGATAAATGCATGAGACGAACAAAAGACATGTATATAATAACTAAATTTGAGTCTAGTCAAACTAGTCACTAGAAATTAGTAGTACAATTGCAAGATCGGATTACACCTAGATATGCGAAGCATGCCTATGTGTATCATTACATGTCTAGCTCTTAAATTATCGCCAATTTTTTTACTATACTATATTGTCGGCTTTCCCGATATCCAGAAATAGGTTCGGACCAGTTTTTATAAGAACCGTCAGTTCCTATATTTGGTTCCCAATATATATTATTTTTATAAAAATTAATAAAAAATCATTTAAAAAATGATTATTGCTAAAATAGTCACTTGCTAAAAGCCATTAATGAAAGTTAGGTTCTGTATAGTGAATTGATACTCAGGTTATACCTCCCTCCAAGGCTCAAAGGGACCCGACGGTTCTCAACCGTGGCCGACGGTTCTTACAAAGGTCAATCATATCCGCCGGTTCTACACATAAGCCGGTTTAGCAAGTGTACCTGCTAGTTAGGGTCTTAGTTAGAATCGGGTTGATAAGCGGGTTGAGAACCGAAAATAAAAAATCATTACCTGACCAACACTGATCACCCAGGAATAGTGGTTGGATGCCAAATACGTTGATATTTGGACACTTATGACATCCTTTAACCAGATGATCAATACAATTTAGCATATAAGAAATCGTGCCATCAAGTGCACTATATATTCTTTGACAAGGCTTGGGAGGAGCCGACCATCTTTGAAAATTGTGTGTTTTTTAGAATGCATTAATTTTGAGTTGATTTAGAATGCATCTCAGAACAGACAAGAAATACTACTTCTAATTTAGTCAAGGCCTCAGAATTTCCCTTGGTATACTGAAGCTAGTGTGAGGTGTATACCAAGGGTCAGACATATTTTTGAAAATTTCGAAAAGACTGACATTTTTTGCGGCATTTTCGAAGAGGGAAGAGGAGTGGGTGATGGAATCAAGGGACGTACATGTTGGCATTGTCCTATCTCTTGTTTGTTGATCCTTGCTCATTCACTTTATCCTCCTTGCTCTCCTTATTCTCCTCACATTTGAGTGCTCCTCTTGCTTCTCTTGCTATTGCTCTTTGGTTTCTCCTCTTGCAGTTTGCTTGTTCTTCTTGCTCCTCTTGCACTTTGCTTGTTGCCCTTGCTCTTTCTCTTAGCTTACTGCTTGCAGAATCAAATGTGGGGAGGTCAAGAAAGAAAGGGAAAGTGGAGGATGGAGGCTTTTTGAATTGTTGGATGCAAGGTAATCTCCTTTCTCACTCTCTCTTTATCTAGCATCATAGTATCCATCTCAACGTGATCTCATTTTGGTTTTATTGACACCACATTTTCTAGACAGACTTTCCTTTGAGACAAAGGAGTCAGTAAATACAATTTTTTGAGATGCAGACAGACTGGAAAGGCCGTCTGCAATATTTTCTATTCCGAAGGCTATTTCAACACCTATTCCGAAGGCCGTTCTAGGTGGGGGTGCTGGATGAGGGCGATGTAGATCCATAGTTGAGGGTGATGTAGATTCAGAGTTCTAGAGAGTTGGAATACCCATCAGAATATATAGATCTATTGGATTTGTCATATCAGCGCCTATTCCGATGGCTGTTCCGATGCCAAATCCTACTGCCAATTTTTTGGTGGATATGTTGGATTGCATATGGATGTTTGTTGTTCTTTTTCAAAAATTATTTTGTGATACTAAACTAAACAAACTACAATATTGGTTTTTGTTTTGCCGATTTCATTATTGGATACTAGACCAACATTCATCATAGCATTTTAGGCAAATCATCATAGCAGCTTCCCGAGGTACTTTCAAGATCGGAACGGATCTCGGAATAAATCATGCTAGTTCTAACAGCATACCAGTATCTATTCTGATGTCTGTTTCGACCTCTGCTGACATTTTTTTTTATCTTTCAAATGACAAATCTATGAATATTATGATCATTTGTAAAGCTTGGGTGTACTTTTTAGAAGACTATTTAATTGTGCTGACCAGTTCTATGATTTTTCCATGAGAATTTGTTGTATGGGTTCTTGATATGAAATTGTTTTGTAGTTTTTTATGCCGATTCTTGGGCTCTAACATCATCCAAGCAGCTGACAAATACAACTAGTAGCTGTTCTAGGTACTTGTACAATATTGTAGCAGTTTGTCTCCTATTTTTTGTTGTAGATCCACATTTTGTAGTGTAGAACTACATTCAGCGTTATTTTCATTAGGATTCATGAAAACATATCTGCACATCCTAGAAAGCATTAGGGGATATTAGAACTCAAAATGGGCCCTTTGTCAAGATGTTGTTTTTGACTTCGCACGCTTTCGACGCTTATGTGTCCCAATGAATGGTGTCCATCTGTGACGAACTGTAACAATGATTGATGGACGAAAATTGTATTTAACATTCCCAGCCAAATTTTTGTGATTTTCAAATATCCCGTCGGGTAGAACAAACAATTGTGATTGGACCACAATTACTACCCAAATACTCTTATGATGCCCGTCATTGTACACTTGAGGTCGATTTGATGTCAATAGTCGTAAACTCTAGTTAACTAATCCTTGTAGTTTAGGAAGTTTTTGTCATTCCTAGGTATACCTCTCATTTTCTTCATTCTATCTCTTATTTTGGATTGTCATTCTTAGGTTTATCTCTCAATCTCTACATTCTCTCCGTTCTCAGCTTGCATACATGTATTTTCGACTAACGGCTGCACATAATCGGAGACCAAGAGGAACCAGTGATGCAATCAATATTTGCAATGAAAAGAATGCGGAAGATCAATGGATACCAAGAATATATTGAACATATAAATGGATCTTGATGCATCCCTCTGCAAAAGGCTCAATCTGAAAAAGAAAAAGATCGGATAACATATATAGAAGCTCTTGGAAAGGCAGGATAATGGATTTTAAAGTATCGCCTGACGGTCAATCTATCACGGAAGTTTTAGTTCAACATACTTATCTTCACAATGAGCTCAACATTCATGATTTGAATCCAAATGATAGAAAAAAATGCAATTGTAAATTTTCAGATTTAATTTCTTTAAACTTAGCATTTTTTTTAAATAATATTTTTCTTGTGATGTTTTAGTTGGTTTTGCAAATTTGTATCCATCAAATTTTGTTGAATGGCAAACAATTCAATCGATTGCAGGAATAATCGATGTCATACATTTGGATATCGGTATTTTACAATATAAAGGTCATTCTCCAAAATCACTTTTAGAGTCAGGAGTTTTCTTTTATGATCACACCTATTTTCCTGATAAAAATAATTTAGTTGGTAGTTTAGAGCCATATTCTCTACTAGATTTTTCGAGTGAGGAATGGATTTCTCCTGATGCAGCAATTTCAGAAAGTTTTCAATCTAGGCTATATATTGATATTCAAAGTATATTAAAATGTAGCATTGGATCAAAGAATAATAGATTAAGTTGGTATCTACCTTTTACTATTTTTGTTGATTTTTTTTCCAAATGCAATGTTTGAAAAACGAAAGTTTATTTGTAAGGACTTGAGTGCTGAAATAATCGCTGAGTTGTTGGATGATGGTTGGGATACAAAACAAAATCAACAAGTTGAGTGCAGAGTATGTTACTCATCAATGACATTTAGATATCACATCGAAAAACAAATGCTCACTTTGCTGCTGTATTATAGAAGATGAATTAAATGCAAAAATGTTTGGAAGCCACTTGATCAAGATTTTGGTATAAACCCTCCAGAGCAACTTCAACAGTGAAAAGAAATGACAACATTCTTGCAATGGTTAGGTCGAGGAAGATTGGCGTCTCAATCACATTCGATCAGAACTAGACATGTTGCAATTCGATCTACCTCAGTACTATCAATTTCGATTGAATGGTGTAAAGGTACGTTATGCCATATAAAAATATTCATTTTTTTTCTATTTCTAAGTGAATTAGTTTTAAAAAATATATTAACTAAAACAATTTCTCTTGTGCATGTAAGAGTAAGGCAGGAAGAGCATATAAAATGCAAAGATATTGGAACATCCATCGAAATTTTAAATCCATAGATTATGAACTATGGAATTTTGTATTATGTAATACAATTTTTTGTATACATCATTTTTGAAAATATATGAACGCTTTTTGTATGAGGCTCTTTCATTTCTATGATCTCCAATTCCATGGTGCAAAACACAATTTAATTGCAACTGGAAAATATGAGTTTTCGATAACAAGATTCATTGTCTCTTGTAGGAAATGCATTATCTCCATTGGGGAGAACTTCAGTCACTTGAACTCCACTGACCAATACAATCAGATATCGAGTCGACGCTTGCCCTTGTTGAAGTCTCGTATATATCGGTTGTATTTTTTGTCTTCATTGCCTTGGTTTGTATTGTCCTTGTCTTGGCATATTTGGATATGTTCAAAAGATGATCTGACCAAAGCTTTGCTGCAACAAATCTAAGTGAACTTATGTCGCATGTATGGATTGGTTGTGGCAAAGGTTCGATCAGATCATCTTTTTGACCTTATCCAAAAAAAACCATGGTAAAGGCAAGGCAAACCAAGGCTATTAAAAACAAACATGTCAAAAAACAATAGAAATTGAAGATGAATGAATCATAACCTGAATTAATAACAGGAAAACAAACAAGTAAGAACAACCATAGAAAATTGTAAATATATTTCTATAAAAAATTTCTGTACATGTGTCTCATCCACATCAAGTGAGACGAACTCTTTAGCAGTATCAACTATCTATGATCTCTAAATCCATTTCTCCAGTTGGAAGTAGCTTGGGTGGAGAACACTCTGCCACTGCAACTGGATATGAATTTTCGATCACAA
This sequence comes from Diphasiastrum complanatum, assembly GCA_029204225.1. Lineage (NCBI taxonomy): Eukaryota > Viridiplantae > Streptophyta > Lycopodiopsida > Lycopodiales > Lycopodiaceae > Diphasiastrum > Diphasiastrum complanatum. The sequence continues at coordinate 11,635,071 of CM055104.1, read as the reverse complement.
GCTTTATGGTCTCCTGCCTGAAGTGCATTATCTCCATTGGGGAGACCATCGGGCATCTTAATAGAAACAAACATAAACACAATTAAATGTTATTAATGAAAGATTAGCTATTAGGAATTTGATTATGAAAAAAAAATAAAAATACAATTAAATGTTTTTACCTCTTTTAGATTAGGAAGTTTGTCTTGTAGTGCAAGCCAATTGAAAAAGTGTTTGGCATTGCATACCGTATACCAACCACAGCTGACATAATCAATCGGCTGGGAGGACTGCAGTATCTAATATAAACGAAAGTTAATAACAAAATTTTAACATTATGAAATATCGGATCAACGTGCAAGATGTTATAATAAAATCTACAATGGAAACAAGCGCTCATCAAATCGATATCCAAAAAATATTGTTTGAATATCGGATTAGTGCGCATGATATGAAAAGAAACCAAACAATAACTACAAGGGCGCGTCGAACCGATATTGATAAATTTTTACCTCTGCATCAACCATTTTCAGCTTCGTATATGCTATTGCATTTGGTATTGGAAAGAGTTCCAGTATTTTCTGGATATGGCTCCTGGCAATTTTTTTTGTGTGTGTAATAGAGTTCATCTTTAAACAAACTGGAATACACACACCCTCATCATTGACATATAAGGACAACACATATAAGCTCCAATGATCACTGCAATCAAAAAACAATAAACCTATGAGAATCAATGTGAAATCAAAATTCATATGAAAAATTCAACTTATTAAAATCTGAAAAGAATACACTTACTTTGCTATGTATGGGAGCACGAGAATTGGAGTACCCAGTCTAACGTATTGGAACATATCATCGTGCAGACTTTTGAAATCAAGGAAATCAAATGTAGCCATGAATTGAAGGAAAAACAATGCTACATCTATAAACAATGGGGTCTGGACAAACTCCATCCAGTATTGAATTGCCCCACCTCCTACATTGTCACCTAGCATTTTATCTCTACTTTCTAATTCACATGTATCTAATTTAGAAAGGGGAAGTCCAACATTGGTCTTCGGCATCTTAAAATTGTATCGAGGACCTAAAGCTTTAAGTTATGTGTTTAACAATTGGTCATACTATACATATTGAGGAGTATTTACAAAGGCAAGTGCAGGGGCTGACGAAAGTAATACAGATAAACCACAAAAAGAATTGTCATTCAAAATTGATTCTACCTTTACATTTACAAAATCATCTAAATCATTTCCTAGAACAGGAGGTGGGGAACTAATATTTGTGGGGGTAGGAGGAGACTGAGATTTTGAAGGAGGAGGAGATTTATTACAGGAGGAAGATTTAGCAGGAGAAGATAAAGATGGAGTTCTGGGAGGAGAAGATGGAGACTTAGGAGGAGACTTGGGAGGAGATTGCCTAGCAGATAGAATCTCATCCAGAGGAGATGGCTTTGAAAAATCCCTCGTTTTATTAGGAGGGTCATGAGACCTTCTCTTCTTTGAAACACTCCCACTTTGAACTCGAAAAACAAGCCGGGATGGTTGAGATTGCTTTCGTTTTCTCTTCTCTGAATCTTGTTTTGGAGGAGAGGAAGGAGCAGGTCTAAAGTACTCTATAAATTTGTCATGTGTGTCCCGTAGCCTGAACACAATGTTGAAATCCTTGGGCATGATAGTCACCCTCTTGGCATGGACACCTGCAACAATGGTATCTGAAAAAATTGCACTTGAAAATTCTCATATGCAGTGTGCAGCGTCTTTATTGCCGTTGCAGTCCATCTCACATCTACAGATAGACTTCTTGTAATCTGTCTGATGGATATCTGTACGTGAGCTATCGGAATCAAAAGATTATTGGTCTTTTGTAGCTTTTGAATATCCTTGAGCCAGGGTGGGTCTCTTCTTCTGCCCCTTGGCCTAGGAGGAGGTGGTGGTGGACGAGGCGGTGGTGGTGCATTTCCCTGACCCCCTCCTGTGATTGGGATTCCACCAGGGTGGACTCGTGTTGTTTGCTTAGTCCGCGCCATTAGTATCCAATATCAGATCAGTGCACAAAGAAGGAGAACTCAGGATCAGAAGTCAGGTCGAGCACATTGAATCGATACCTGAACTTAACCAAACTAATAGTTGGTAGCGGATGGGTGTGCATGAGTAAAAGCATAATGTGGGAAGGTTGCTTCGAGCGCGCTGAATTGTTATCACATGGAAGTAGAGAACGATAAGAACTTTAAGCAAAAAAGTATCAGTGTCGTCCATATGCATATATAGAGAAAATCCGAAATGATTGCATACATGGTGGTTTGGATGTCTGAGGCTTGGATTACGCTGATGATCAGTTCAAGATATTCAAAGGCATGTCAATCAAATCAAACTAAATATACATCTTTCATCAAAATGATTAGTCGATAATAACGACCACAATTAATGTCTACAAAAGTATGGTCACATCTACAATATATTGTGGAAATTGACAAGGTTAAGTTATAAATATCTAACCTTTTTTTATATCCAATCATTATAATTTCAAAAAATTCCAATGGCCATTATTTCATCCAATAGCAAATCGATGCGCATATACTGCATGTGTAAACCAGAGGTGTTATTCTCACGCGTTGAACCGATATTGGACGGAATGTAAATGGTCAGAGCTTGACTCGATAGATTCTATGTGTCTTTGGACAGTATGAAGAGTCTACTGAATCATGCTTTGGTCATGCATAATGGGGTCCAATACTTTTGACAATTTCAAAAATCTTTTTTTTCCTACAATAGCGATTCGACGCGCATAGTTCAAGTGGAAAATAACTTTCATCTGCTAGGCGCGCTGATCCGATATCTGAGACGCACTGAAAATCTATTGGAATGCATTATGAATGCCTTATGAAAATGTTCAGAATGAACATTATCTCAAAAGTAACAACCTCGTCTTTACGGTGCTTAAATAGAACGAGAGACTGTAATAATTCTCCTCGTACGCGATTCTCAATGATGTCCATTTAATATTTGTTTAATGATGATTAGGTGAGGCTAGTGATAGACTATTTAATGTATTCCGGCGTAGGTATAAATTTTAGGGTCAAGGCTAATGATGATTCGTAGAATCTAGTGATAGACTATTTAATGTATTCCGGTGTAGGTACAAATTTGTCTCACTCTGATTGGTGAATAAATAGAGACTGTGTTCCTCAATCCATTATTTGACAAATGTATGGCTGTGATCATCAGGAATAGGCTATAAATATGGGCATCACTTTTCATATTTCGATTTCGTGGTCTTTTATTCTGAACTCACTCGTCATTTTGTTTTCTTTCTTTCTCATGATATCAAATCGACGTGCGCTTTCACATATAGTGCACGGTTGGATTCATTCAGGCGCTGAAGCGATATTAGCCTCTTTTGACGTGTGCTCGTGGAAAATTTCAGTCTCGTCCTAACAATATCAGATCAACGCGCACACTGTTGCTCAGTCCTCGACTGAAATCATTCTGTCGCGTCGAATCGATATCAGGTTCAATATGGCTAGTTCTTCCATGTCCTCAGATAACAAACTTCTAGATTTTGTGAATGCCAGTGACATTCCATCTGAGAAATTAGAGTATTTTGTGAGTATTTTTTTTGCTCCCTGCGATATCGTTAAGCTAGTTTATGAGAATCGTTATAATTTAATCTCTTATCTTGATAATTTTTCTCAAATTATTAGTACTCCTATTTTGGATATAGATACTTTTTGTTTCGTTCATTTTCAGGACCTTGTGCATTCCCAACCATCTTCCAAGCATAAATACAATAGAAAGTACTCTAACCTGCATGACCATTTCAAAAGAAATATATATTGTGGTATCCACAAAAGAATATGTCGCCTTCTAATCAAAGGAATGACTTTTGTCTTTTACATATCTGTTGAAATTCCAGATGATGAGTCTGCTGAATCTTCAATTGTTCCATTGATCGAAGCAGATCCAAAACATCTCTTTGATCTTTGGTTAGAAAGACAAGCAAATCACCAACCTTGCCAATGTAGAAAAATCAACATCTACACTACGAATGAGATGCAAACTCTAATAGATCTTGATCAAACATTAATCAAAACATGAAATGAAGTTGATGTTCGTACAAACGGTAAGCACGTGTAGATTTGAAGAAGTTCTGCTAGAATCATAATCAAGCACTTCGAAAATCATACAGATAAGAGCATTTAATAGCAACACTAAAGAGACTAAAATCCTAATCAGTGAAATCAGATCACATTAGAAGCTAATTACAATACTTATCTCTTTTCCCTTTACTTAGGTTTAACAGATGTGAGTGGCATTGTACACCTACACTAGCATGTAGACTTCTACAAAACTACTTAGCAAAGAAAACGATTTGTCTTAAGCTTATAGTACACATGTTAACTTCACTTCTATAAAAATGAGCACAACATCTTGCTACCAATCTTAATTTTTGTGCAAGATTTAAATATATAGAGATAGCAAATTACTTTCTAAGAAAGAAGGTGCAACTTAAAGAGAGTTAATTGCAACATGTTCTTACTATTGATTGTGTGGCTGATATTCTGACCAAGCCTTTGTCAAAAGGTCCATCTTAAAATCTAGATCAACATTGGGAGTTGTGAAAGTATGTTAAATATATCAATTAGTTATGAGAAGTGCCAAAAATATGCATATTCTAACTTAATTAGTTTTGGTCACTCATGATATTTTGGTATGGCTAGACCTCCACTAAGATGTGAGATGCATTTTTATGTACATTAAAGACACATGTTTCCTATCTTAAAAGCCAATTCCTGCTTGTCATCACTCATCTTTTTCCTTCAACAACCTCAAGCCAAAAATAATTCTCTCATAAGAAACATTTGATATGCCTGTGTCCACTCTACATGAGTTTGGTGTGAGGTTATGTTTTATGAGAAGCAAGTAGGTCTTGTTTGTTTCTTTCCACGTCCACCATTGTGTGTGTGTGTGTGTGTGTGTGTGTGTGTGTGTGAGAGTGAGTGAGAGAGAGAGAGAGAGAGAGAGAGAGAGAGAGAGAGAGAGAGAGAGAGATATCACAAAAACTTGGGTATTCCCATCTATGAATCATTACTTATTCATCATATTGGGCTTTTATTATGTATATTTTTCCTCATCCACAACAACACATGACAATTGAGCATGGACTTTTTGTGGTAAAATTATCCATCCAAAGATCGACGCATGAATTGCCATGCTAACCAAATGTCAGCTAAAGTAGTAATTATTAATGTCTTTTGTGTGGAGATTTTACATTGGTTTTTTCTATCTTTTTAGTGATTTGTAATTCAAAAAACAAGTTGGCATGGAACTGACACGACATATATATTTTTCTATGCTAACCTCATATTCTTTGGCGAATTCAAATCGGAAGGTTTTTGATGTGGAACTTCCATGCAAATTTATTTCCAAAAGTTTGGCTAGGTTTTGGCCTCAATTTGAAAACATTATGTTGTTATGCCAAGATAACATGCAATAATGATCTCATGTATGTGCATCCACAAAGATTTGTTTCTTTTCTTGGACTTTAGGTTCATTGTGTATAAGTTGTTTTGAAATATAAGCCCAATGAGTTGTTGTACTTTGACCCATTAGAATCATTAAAAATAGCAAAGTACATCCACAAATTTTATTAAATTTATTTTTATGTATGACATTGACCTCTTTGCACAAAAACAAATTGTTTACAATTGATACTACTCATTTGTTTGATTTTCATGTAAGATTCCAAAAGTATTTCATTAGAATAATTCTACTTTTTTTTACATTATTAATACACTACATTTAGAGTGGAGCTAAATGTCACCTTGCACTATGTGCCTTGAGGTATATGTATGCCTAAATATCCATCTCTTTACACCCTATGTGAAGTGTGAGCATAAGAGTGCTTTGCAACGTATAACACAAAGTTCGAGGTGGCATTTAACTCGATACCTCCAATTTTAGCTCTGTTACGATAGCCTCAAAGCTATTGCAATGATTTGTTGAAAGTTGACATGTCACTCTCATATGAGTTTAAGCATTAAAATGAATTTTTTGTTTAATGTTTTCCAATGCAATCTTTGTTGTTAACGTATTTAATTAATGTTTGTAACAATTCCTATCATAGTATCTACCAAGAGATACTATATTTAATTTTGCTTTATATTTCATCTCTTTCGATTATTCATCTCGAGAATATACTTAATTTGCTTTATTATGATTTTCGTATTTTATTTTCAAATTTAGCTCGCACATGAGTAAATTGTAATTTTGCATTGATATATTACTTTTCATATAAAGGTGGCCTTCTATTTTGATTATAATTATCATTTTTTTATTAAAAAGATATCTTGGAGTTTGGTCTTTCAACCAAATGGCCATGAGATGAGATGAGATGGCCCAATTAAGTATGGCGCTATTCCTTCGTCCTTTTTGTGTTCTCTTCGACTTTGGATCGTGCTTTTGCCGAAGAAGCTGATAATAATTTTCTCCATTACCTGATAGCAAAGACGTTCCATCGATCGATAGATATGGCGAAGGTGGTGTCGAAGCATGGCGCCGTGACTTGTCGGTGGTGCAACGTGGTACTGTGCCATCTTCTGAAGGTGAAGCCTTACATCGAAGGCGCATATTGCGAGATCTGCCATGACGTGTTTCGTGTCATGCTGTAGGAAAACGAAGAGCAGCTTAAGTTCCTTCGTAGCTGGGATCCCACCATGTACAAGCCTCATGCTGATGTCGCTTTCCACACTTCTGACGGCAAATGCGTTCACGCTCACAAGGCTATCCTGGTACGTGCTTGCGTCATATTTATTGCTCGAATCGCATTTTCGCATGTAGTTAGTTGTGAGGTTGTCATGGCAACAGAGTCTTTTATGAATGTTTATTATCTCAATGCTTTTGAGTTGGAGGAACAATTTACTAGCCCAACATTTCATTGAATTACAGTTTGAACCTTTCAATGATCTGTTCACAACAGGTTTATTAACAAAGTGTTTGCTGAAAAAAAAAACATTTGCTTTTCCAATGCCATGACCTTGTAAAGAATGATGTATGGAAAGTTAATCATATGGTCCATGATAAACAGCTTCATCTGTGGTGTTAGCAATTAATCTCACAAAAGATTATTACTTCTTTTCTGCTTATGCTATGTTGTAAATCATGCCATTTTCAGCTTAGTAAGTCAACTGCGTTCATAGCCATGTTCGCCTCTCAGATGAAGGAAAACTCAGATGGGATAGTAAGAATTGAAGATATGACATTTGATGAACTGGATAAATTTCTTCGATTTCTTTATACTGCAGTTGTCAGCAGCCATGATCTGGAGAAGTATGCAATTGCACTACTTCATGCTGCAGAGAAATACAACGTAAAGCCCTTGAAATCTACTTGTGAAGAATATTTAGCAAAACATGTTACTGGGGAAAAGGTTTGCAATGTGTTGGAACTTGCTTGCAAATTTGATTCAAGAATAATGAACGAAAGTGTACTCGGTTTCGTTTGACGAAGGATCTTCTAAAAGAAAATATGTTCAGTACAGTTATTAAATCTTTCAAGGAGGTATCAACATTTGAAGGATACAAAAGCTACAATGAAAAACATGCTCAGTTGATAACAGAAATTTTTGAAGGTCTCGTGCAACGATTGCCAGGTAAGAAAAATCTGAGGGATACTAGAGACTCCATTCCAAGTGCGTGAAGCCATCCTCTGTAGCAGATTTTTTTTTTGGTCATGTGAGTATTATCAACAACCAAACTAGTGGCTTCAACGAAACAGAGTGGAAAACATAACACTTAAATCAACGGCCTGCATTAATGTATGATGTTTTCAGGTGAGATCGAGGATGGATCAACAGGGAGAGATCAAACGGAGGATATATAGCTTTACCATAGAGTGGATTTTTGTTCTTCGCTGGAGGGCCGAGGCCTCGACTAGGATTGCCTTAGCGATGTTGCCCAATTTTGGGCGATTTAAATTTGTTCTTTTTTAGATAGACTGTAGACATGGTTTGAATTCAATTCTTGCTCATGCCATGAACTGCTTCATCCCTTATTGAGACTAGAGGGGAAGCTCTCTATGTTCTTTCCCTTCATTGCTTTGAACTGTATAGATTGCTTCAGGATTCACCTCAAAGCAGGAGGCTTTTAAAGTTTGGTGGAAATTAGTATGACAACTGTTGCACGACTCTTTTTAGCCATGTACACACATGCCTTGCCTAAGTGCTTTTTTGTTTAAATTGTAAATCACTCCTGAATATATGAACCGTTTCATTAGTGCATCTACTGCATGAAATGGAGTCTAGTGCTGCTTCACAAATGTGGATAACCTTTATCCTGTATATGGATAACTTGCAAAGAGCTGAGGTTGTGGTAACTGAAGAAGAATTAGTAGCTTCTTTACATTTCTATCTTTTGAAAGAGAGTTCTTCTTTGGCTTTCTGTTTCCCATTCAACATTGTCATGTGCACTTTTAATTCTGTGAACCCTAATTTGGTTTCAGGCTTCAGCTTTCTACAAGCAACTAGGAACTTTCAAATGTATGTTTTCAGTAGCAATCAAACATCTATAAGATTTACAAACATTGTAGACATTACAGATATTGCATTAGGAATTTTTTGGAATTATATCTGAAAAACTTTGCAAACTTTTTTCTTGTCAATTTTTTTGGAATGGACCTGATTTTGAACCACATTTTATGCCGATTCGTATAGTTTTGAAAAGTCCCAATCTGAAAAGGGTGGAAACTGTGAAGAATTTGGGATCAATCAATATCCAAATCCATAACCTAATCTCTGGTTAGAAATAGATCAACTCTGCCAATCTTGCCAATGTGAAAAAATCAACATCTACTTAATGAAAGAGATGCAAACTCGCTAAGAACCTGATCAGACATCAAAGATAAGATATGATGAAGTTGTTGTCCGCACAAAATCAGTAAGCTACTATATTTCACACGTATGGATCCGAAAATAGCATAAAATAAGCATTCTACACACAAGATTGCAAGATATCACCAATATAGTGCACCAATGGATAGATGAACCCAAGAGAACCATGTAAGCATGAAAATGAGATAAGGGAGATAGAATGTCTTCTCTTCCCATGAGTTACATCCTCTTATAGCAGGTCCAAACCTAACTTCAAACTTTGGTTTCCCTCCATAATGAAAAACCCTACTATTTTTGCAATGTCTCTACTACTCAAATTGAATCTATCAAAAACTCGTGTTCTACAGTTTCTCACACTTTCCAAAAGTGTATTCAAATGCTATTAAACTAATATAGCTTTGAAAAGTCAAAATCTAAGTCTAATATGAAAATTGGGCTCAATTGTGTATTTGGAAATTTATCAAACTATGACCAATCTATGACCAATTTATCAAACTATGACTAAACTAGTTGAAATTTCTCACACTCCCTCTTCAACTAGTTTTAGCTTCATCATAGAACCTTTGATCCAACTTTAGAATGATCTCCATCCTAAGTATAGTCCTCCTTTCTAAGGTTTTATAGTAGCCTCCATAATTGATATAGAGAATAGTGTCCACTTGGGGAGCTTCACTATTTATTACATCAATTTTACATGTCAATATGTGAATAGAACATGAAGAACCAAATAGAATGTAAATGAGATGATTCCTCCATGCTATAAACTTTGAACTCTCTGGAAAATTACAGCAACCAAATGATAAATGTGAGTGATCACCATTTTCTTTCTTGTATCCTTCCTCTTTGTCCTTTCTTGCCACCTTGAAACTCCATGAATGAGCCTCCATCTCCATCTTGCCACAAGATGTCATCATCACGTAATGACTTGATAATGAATGTGTGATATAATGAGCCTCCAATAGCTTCATTTCCATCAACAAAACCAGCCAAGAATGCTAGTACAACTTCAACATCAATATGATGCTCACCAATGTAGCTAGTTTTACCATATCTTGACAATTTGCACACATCCACATGAAATTGCTCAAACATGAGATAGAACAAGTTAAGTATATTTGAACAACGCTTCCTTGCTGCACATTTGACCTTACTTGAGTCTTCAATAACCAGGCAAAAAAAAATCCATAACATCTTTGCCAATTGAATATCCTTTGATGCTCTTGAATAGCTCCAAATTGCCATCTTTCTTTTTATGTTGTTGAAGCCCTTTGAGATCAACCTCTTGATCATCAACTTGACCATCAAAGTCATTGAACAAGACTTGTTTTCCAGATCCATTAGTTGCTAGGAAATCATGAAAACATCCATGTACTTGCATAGCATCATCTACACAAGAAGATTCACCAAAATACGTTTCATTCTTCATAAGAGCTGATACTCAAGATCCATTGCTTGGATCCACTCCTCTTTATTCCTTGCTTCATCTACACAAGTAGGCTCATCAAAAGAGGTTAGTAAATTGAAGTGTGTACATCAAACAACTTGCTCCTTTCTCATCATATGTGAGCCTTGAAGGCATTTGTCTTTCCCTTGATGTTCTCTTTGGCTTTTGACTTGATGAAGGTCCATCATCATTACCATCTAAAGTAGGATCTTTCATATCAACATCAAGAATGTTGGATCCATCCACATCACTATGAATAGTACTTGAAGATACTTCTGGAATGTTTCCCTCATCAGAAATGACGTCTCTATCAATAATCACCTTACTACTAGAAGAATGTAATTCTTGTAGGCTTTACTCACCTCACTATATCCAACAAATATACTTTTCCTTGAAGATGGATCCTCCTTGGTCCTATCATCAAGAGTTATATTGAGATAGCAAGTACATCCAAATTTCTAAGAAAGTTCTCACTCGGCCTCCTCTTGAGTAGCATCTCAAAAGGTGTCCTTCCATCCAAAATAGCACTCGGCCACCTATTGCAAAACAAATTAGCACACACTGAAAGCTTGATCCCAAAATGGCTCATCAAGGTTAGTACTTAACCTCATGGGGCGAAGCACCCTTAAATACCTTATGGGCTGTGGGTAGATCCCATGCTAAGTGGTTAGTTTGGACCATAGTGGGTAGGTGTCGTGCTGAAAGACCTTAGTGCTTTGCTGAAAGCCTAACCCTAACCCCAACCCTAAATCTTGATGACTACTTAAGAAAGAGCTACTATAACTGAACTCAATGTGTACTCTTGACTTGGAATATTTGATTTTGTTGTGATATTTGTGGTCCTATGTTTTCTATGCATTTTGGCATACCTATAATTAGTGAAATCCATGGTTAGCATTGCTTCTCATGCCATTCATAACTTCATGTGCTCAACATAGAACTAAGTTTGGAATTTCTTGTTTGTTTGTTGTTACTTTGTTTTTGCATGTCCTGACCATAAATGTAACATTTCAATTATCTTGCATCTCTTAGGTGTGAACTAGTATTTGAATAATTTTCCAATGGAAAGCTCATCTTCTTTAATTCTTCCCGCTCCAACTTACTTTGTAGTTTCTACAACTTCTTCATCTGACATTAAAGCTACAACTTTGTACCCCAGGTTCAATTCAAGCTAGTGAATTTTGCACCATCTCTTCATCTCTATGTCTCATGAATCCCCAAATAGTGTACTATTCTCCCTCGATTGAGAATTGTAGTGGTTCAGAAACAAGCAAGTACTCAGTTACTGATTCAAGTCAGTCTACAACCCCATGTCAAGGAACTCGTTCTTTAAATAGGGCAAGACAGACACGAAGAACCATTAGATCCAATGTTATGAAATCAAAAAGATCAATATTTTATAATGTAGAAGATATTTCTGAAAGCGCAGAACCTTCTGGTGAAAATCAAGGAGACGATGTAGTTGACATGCGAGAAGCACATGTACGAGGTACAATTTCAATATTACCAGAGTCGTTAGTTGCTAATGTACCAAGTTCCTTTTACAGAGCAGAATCCAAGGGCCAAGACAAGTTTCGAAGGGATTTAGAATCAAGTCGTGAAATGACGGGGCATCAAAATCAATTGCTCGAATCTCAAGAAATTTGTAAAGTAAATAACATAGGTTGTTGTGTTTCATTTTTACAAATGTTAAGCTTTGCTAAAATTAGGCAAATTCGGACAAAGTTTTTTTCAAAGACAAAAAATGATCAGTACATCCAAAAACTAGTAAGTTTGATAAAGAAGGTTTGGTACTTGTCCAAACTTCGAATGGTGTTTTGTCTGAGAGGCCTTTAGTAGGACATATGTTCTGAATATAGGTTCATGTTGAAACAGCTTCAGCCCAGAAGGACTTCAGAAGTGTCACATGTGATAACATGCACTTTGCCAATCTGACTAAGGTTCTGTTCTTTCTCACAACAAGACCATTTGACTAAGGTGAATAGGAGGTAATATATTGTTGTTCAATGTCATTGTTAAGGCAATATTCCTTGAATTCGTTGGAGATGTATTCTCCCTCGTTATCTGACCTCGACGCTTTGATTCATTTGTCAGGATTCTCAGCATGCACTTTGAATTGTCTGAAATTGATGAAAGCCTTGGATTTATGTTTAATAAAATAAACAACTGTTCTTCTAGAGAATTCGTCAATAAAGGTAATGAAATACTTTGCATCTAGCAATGAAGGAGTTTGCATAGGTCCACGTATATATGTGTGAACAACATCTAAGAGATCTTTTGCCGCATGCATATGGTTTGATCTAAAAGGAATCCTAGCCTACTTTCCACAGATGCAGCTATGACAGACAGGGAGATCGACCTTACCAAAAGGATAGTCAAGATTCAGGACCATAGGTTGTTTGGACATATTCAAAATAGATGCATGATTCACGTGTCCTAAGCGATGATGCCATAGTAATGCTTTGTTGACTAGAAGAGATATTTTCAAGGATTGAACAGTGTGCCAGTCTGTATAAGTAACATTGTCTCTTGTTGAGTGCAAGGATCTTATTACTCCTATCAATAATCTTGCATTGATCAGATTCAAATTCTACCCTATGACCTAAATCTGTAATTCTATCTACTGATAACGGATTTGTAGAGAGTTTAGGAACATATAAGACCTTTGATAGTAATCTGAATTGATCATGCTGAAATCACAATCTTACAGTACCTTCGTCTTCAATAGTATGAGTACTATTGTCACCAAGATGAACAAATTTCTTCATGCTGTAAGGCATATAGGAATTGAAGATCTCACGTTGATTGATCATGTGTTGAGTTGCTCCAGAATTGAGAAACCATGAATCATCCAAAAATGCACTTTGATCTTTGACCATGAACACGTGTTCATCCGCTTCGACCTGGGGAGATGATGAGATTGTGTTTGCTTGTTGATCAGGTTGCTTGGCTGAGTTCTTCGCTTGTAGAATTCGGCAATTCTTGACTCTCATGGTTATTACGCTTGCAATACCTACAAAACATCTTCTTCTTCGACTGTGGATTTGATGATTGTTCTTGACCTTCTGTCACTTAGAGCCTTTGTTGACATATAGAGCCTGCGAGGAGGAAGTAGACAATGTGTCTTGACTTCTTCTATTGTCTTCTTGCAGCAACATAGTAATAACATTAGTAAGAGTTAAGTCTGAGTGTGTCGATATGATCATCACCCAGTTCTCATATGTAGAGGGCAAGCTTGAAAGCAATGTCATGATTGCGTCTTGATTGTCTATGACTGATCTAACAGCGGCCATCTGTTGCAAGAGATTCTTAAACTGGTTAATGTGGCTCTGAAGAGAATCACCAACAGACATCTTGAATGTGAAGAATTTGCTTCGTAGATGTAACTTAGTAGTTACGTCCCTCTCATCATATAGTGAGCTCAGGATGTCCCAAACGTCTCTTGATGTTTTAGCTTTAGCTATGTGTCCAATCTGTGTATTTGATATATTGAGGATAATAAGTGCAAAAGCTTTACTGTCCTTCGATTTCCACTTTGAGTCGTTGTCTTCAGGTTTTACTTCTACACTGTAACAACATCCCATAATTCGCTGGCGATTAACAAGATGTTCATCTTAAATTTTCACAAATAATAATGGGATCCATTCAGTTTGTCTGCGATAAGACCGACTTTACTTTGAGAATCTATCTGGAACTTAGTCTGTCGATTGTATCGATGACACTAAGATGTAGTAATGCCAATAATAGGAAATCAATTCTCTGATACTGAAAGATTGGAAAGAACTGAAGAGTTTGATATCAATTTGATATTGCAAAAGATATCAAGTATTAGAGATTTCGCTCTGATACCATGTCGGAAAGGGGTGTTGTGAAGATAGGTCAAACTAAAAAAAAAACGAATGAAAACAATTCGAGTGTCTAGAAAGAAAAACTTTTCGTGTGTGGCAGAATAAACTATGTTCCTCTTTCACAATGCATGACTACGCCTATCAATTTCAAACAAAACAATAGTGATAGAAATTATGTTTGATCTTATAGTAACTAATGTTGAAATCATCAGTACTACAGTAATTATGTAGCCAAACAATAAAGCATAGAATTATCAGACAAATAATTAGTTGCAGAGAACTACAGAAACACATACATTCTGAGATGAAGCTGAATGCAATAGAAGATAGTATTGGTTTAGTATAAAAACGTAACATAAGTAAATGAGTACAATAAGTTGCGGATTGAAGCCACGTACTCTAAGCAATTTCTGAGCAGCTAAAATGGAAGTCTAAATTAAGCTTAATGTTTATAAGCAATAGCGCAATAGCAATTTCTAAACAGCTCTAAGAGGTGAGGTAGAATGCTCGGGAGTGTTCAAGCTCGCAGGCTTGAGAGAGAGAGAGAGAGCTCATTTTTTAAATGCTTCTTAACTTCTGATCATAATAAATTGTATGAATATGAACATCTATTTATACTAAGAAATTAGGTCGTCAATTGCGATTGCCAGTTGGCTGGTATCCGCTGGCATCCATTTGGTTCCTTGTCATTGATTGGTGATAAGCAGTAGAAATTGGCCGTAAAGCATATGTTTGCATACTACGAACCAAACTGTCACTTCTGCAAAAATGAACTAAAATAGCCACAGGCAACACTGTCGCAAAAAGACGACAGTGTCGGAATTTTGTGAAAAACCCGACAGTGCCTTAAAAACTGGTTTAGGGTTGCCCCACATATTGCCAGAGTCATTTCCTTAACATTTGAGGCACTTTGGAGAAAGCAAAAAATGGGACTCTGCATATTTGCTCGCAAATCCTGTCAGGCGAAAAATGCGAAAAAAGATGACACTGCATTTTTACACGAGATTCCTGATAGGCGACAGTTTTGCAAAAATGCAAAAAAAGCCGAAGTGAGAGAAAATGTGACATTGTGGTAAAACTCCGTGTATTTCTACAGACTGTGTAAAAACACTTGTAAACTTGCAGACTATGTAAATACACGGGAAAATCCACAAAACTGGATAAACAATGGATGAAGATTAAAACTGATTATTCGATTAGTAAGAAGGAGAATAATCCAACACCGTGTAGCCAGCTAATGTTCAAAAAGTCCACTAGTAAGCGCAACAAGTTTTGATTCACGAAAGATAGAGTTACTTTCGCGTCGACACGCTATGTGGTCTGTCACAATAGCGCTTAAAGAATTCTCTGATAATGCAGTAGATGTTTTATGCAGATGATTTTCTTGTCTTGAACATGATCAAATGCTTAATTGGTTCATAGTTGTATGTTTGTAATCAGCTGGTTTACTCTTATTCCGCACACTGGTTTTTGTTTTGTAAAATGCATATACAAATTATACATAAGAAAAATTACACACCTTGGAGGATTGTAGATCCTGTCACAGAGGGTAGTAGACCCAAGGATAGAATCGTTGCACAAGACCTTCAAAAATTTCTGTTATCAACTGAGCATGTTTCTCATTGTAGCTTTTGTATCCTTCAAATGTTGATACCTCCTTGAAAGATTTAATAACTGTACTGAACATATTTTCCTTTAGAATATCCTTTGTCAAACCAGACCGAGTACACTTTCTTTCATTATTCTTGAATCAAATTTGCAAGCAAGTTCCAACACATTGCAAACATTTTCCCCAGTAACATGTTTTGCTAAATATTCTTCACAAGTAGATTTCAAGGGCTTTACTTTGTATTTCTCTGCAGCATGAAGTAATGCAATTGCATGCTTCTCCAGATCATGGCTGCTGACAATTGCAGTATAAAGAAATCGTAGAAATTTATCCAGTTCATCAAATGTCATATCTTCAATTCGTACTATCCCATCTGAGTTTTCCTTGATCTGAGAGGCGAACATGGCTTTGAACACAGTTGATTTACTCACCTGAAAATGGCATGATTTACAACATAGCATAAGCAGAAAAGTAGTAATAATCTTAAATGCTAACACCACAGATGAAGCTGTTTATCATGGAGCATATGATTAACTTTCCATACATCATTCTTTACAAGCTCATGGAATTGGAAAAGCAAATGTTTTTTTTTCAGCAAATACTTTGTTAATAAACCTGTTGTGAACAGATCATTAAAAGGTTCAAACTGTAATTCAATGAAACGTTGGGCTAGTAAATTGTTCCTCCAACTCAAAAGCATTGAGATAATAAACATTCATAAAAGCCTCTGTTGCCATGACAACCTCACAACTAACTACATGTGAAAATGTGATTCGAGCAATAAATGACGCAAGCACGTACCAGGATAGCCTTGTGAGCGTGAACGCATTTGCCGTCAGAAGTGTGGAAAGCGACATCAGCATGAGGCTTGTACATGGTGGGATCCCAGCTACGAAGGAACTTAAGCTGCTCTTCTTTTTCCTGCAGCATGACACGAAACACCTCATGACAGATCTCGCAATAGGCGCCTTCGATGTAAGCCTTCACCTTCAGAAGATGGCACAGCACCACGTTGCACCACCGACAAGTCACGGCGCCATGCTTCGACACCACCTTCGCCATATCTATCGATCGATGGAACGTCTTTGCTATCAGGTAATGAAGAAAATTATTATCAGCTTCTTCGGCAAAAGCACAAACCAAAGTCGAAGAGAACACAAAAAAGATGAAGGAATAGCGCCATCTCATCTCATCTCATGGTCATTTGGTTGAAAGACCAAACTCCAAGAGTCCATAAAAAAGAATATTAAAAATATCTTTTTAATAAAAAGATTATAATTATAATCAAAATAGAAAGGCCAACTTCTTTATATGAAAAGTAATATATCAATGCAAAATTGCAATTTACTCATGAGCGAGCTAAATTTTATCACAATCAATGATGAATAACCAGAGTTTTGTAGCTACCCCATGCCATTTTGGATCTAAACTATTTTTCTTGTTATTTCTCTATATTTCTCTCTCTAACTCGTGTTGAAGCTAATGCTTATACACTGATATCTTGTACTTTTGCTCATTATTGATTCATTGCTATCATATTCAGTAGTGGTTAAGCCATTTCTTCTGAACTAGATCTTGCTAAACAATCTAGAATCAGGTTACTATGCTAATCACAAAGCTTAATTAGATCCATCATACTTGTGGACATTCCCCACACGTGTGAATAATATAAATTTCTGTCAGTCAAAACAGACCTCAGAATATCTTGATCTGTTTAAGGTAGTATACCATCTATTATTTTGAGGTCCATTCTGACCTCTTCTCATACATTTTTTACAATTTATAAATAGATTATATGCTAGATTGTTACCAGCCATGAATGCTAGATTATATACCTCTGCTCATAAATGTTTATCTCCTAACTTTTGTTGTAGATGCACGTTTTGCAGTATAGGAATGCATTTAATTTTATTTTACATTATGATTTATGAAAATAATCTACACATTTTAGAAACAAATCTGTACATTTATTGATGAATCTGTTGATAATGGGTGTGAATCAGTGGAGGTCATCATAGACCTCAGAATATCTGGATGTATTCAAGGCACTACACCATCTTTTATTCCGAGGTCCATTCCGACCTCTGCTATTACATTCAAAAATAGATCTAGTCAACACTGGCGATTTGTGTGTGAACAATGCTAAATTACTACCACCTCAGCTATTATATCAAAATTACAAAATTCCTGCCCCAGTTGATACATTTTGACTCAACACCACCACATTTTTTAGATTCTTTCACCACATTGAGACCTTCATGTTGCCTTCTTAATTACATTTGTCCTTGAAATGACGATACTTCTCCGCTAGTGTTTTTATGAACCTGCTGGGGAACTCCATAGTTGGCCTAAGAAAAAAATGATATCCACTCTCAAAAATTTGTAGTACACATAATTAATGTTTCAAGCTTACTAGTTTGTGCTACTTTGATTTGTAGGATCTTAACCTAGTCCTGTTATTTTAATTTACAAGATCATAGTTTATGTGTTGTGTATTGTTTATGTTTTCATGCTTAGAAATAGAGAGCGAGGGATATGGAGAGAGAGAGAGAGAGAGATCATGAAAAAGTTAAAGGTAACCAACACTCCCAATTCTAAGAAGGTGTGCAGCCCTTGTTTTCTTCTGATAAAGGCATGGTCCAAATGTTTCTTTTTGGATGATAAGTTTCATGAGGAAGCCCAAACACCATAGGGAGGGAGCATGTAGTGACATTCTGGAATATGATATAATTGTATGGTTCGGGAGTTTTGATTAGCACTCTACTATGTTCTTTCTTTTTTTTCTCCTCGTGTGTGTTTGGGTTTTAGGGTTTAGAGTGTGTGTGTGCATGTGTGATGCAATTCGTTTATGTTTCATGATTACCAGTTCATGCTACCCTAATTCGCAGTATCTTGATTTATGTTTCATGCTTACTAGTTCATGCTACTCTAATTTATAGGATCTTAATCTATTCATGTTATTTTAATTTGTATGATCATAATATGTGTTGTGTATTAGTTATGTTTTATGCTTAGAAATAGTGAGCGAGGGATTTGGGGAGAGAGAGAGAGAGAGAGAGAGAGAGAGCGAGAGAGAGAGAGAGAGAGAGAGAGAGAGAGAGAGAGAGAGAGAGAGAGAGAGAGAGCACATGAAAGAGTTAAAGGTAACGAATACTCCCAATTTTCTAGGAAGGTGTGTAGCCCTTGTTTTCTTCCGATAAAGGTGTGGTTCAAATGTTTCTTGTTGGACGATAAGTTCCACGAGAAAGCTCAAACGCCGTAGGGAGGGAGCATGTGGTGACATTCTGGAATAGGATATAACTGTACAGTTCAGGAGTTTTGATTAGCACTCTACTATGTTCTTTCTTTTTTTCCCCTCGTGTGTGTTTAGGTTTTAGGGTTTAGAGTGTGCGTTTGCGACTGTGTATGTGTGTGTGCGTGTGCGTGTGTGATGCCATTCGTTCCTGTTTTATGATTTGTTAGATCTTAATTTATTCATGTGTGTGTGTGTGTGTGTGTGTGTGTGTGTGGTTCTTGAATCATAGTCCGAGCTATTATAGGTATTGAGTCAAAGCTACGAGGGCAATACCAACATGTAAATCAATTTTTCATCTATAATTATCCACATACCCTAAACCCTAATAATATTGGTGAACACACAAATCCATGGAGGATGCAAAGGGGGCTAACTGGCTCCGCGATCGAATTGTCTGTGCCGATCGGGTGTCTCGCCTAAAAATGATGACACCAGAGAGGCATCTGGTGTGCAGGCCATTGGCATTCTTGAACCTCATGGTTCACCACATCAAAATGAAAAAAGTGTGTATGCTACTTCAAACTCAATAACTCTAAAAGGTTGCATGAGGTTCATTTGGATTCAAACAAGTGTCCACATGTAACTACTTTGAAGTGTTGAGTTCGAAGTAGCATCATCATTTTCTTTCTTTGATGCTACGAACCGCAAGATTCAGGGACTGCCATGGTGGGCCTACACACCATACTCCTCTTTTGTGTCTTGGTATAAGAGACACCCCCTCATTACATATGAGTCACCTGTGGGGCCAATGAGCCTCTTGTCAATGTCTATTCCTCAATGTGGTTCAATTTGGATCATCGTTGTTCCTTGAACTTGAAATGGTCATGAACGGACAATATATGTGTTGGTATTAATGTTGTAGCTATGAGTCAGTATACATAAAAGTTTTGGAATCCGTTTCACAAACCCTATTTTTTAAGCCAACAGGACAAGAGAGAGAGAGAGAGAGAGAGAGAGAGAGAGAGAGAGAGAGAGAGAGAGAGAGAGAGAGAGAGAGAGAGAGAGAGAGAGAGAGAGAGAGAGAGAGAGAGAGAGAGAGAGAGAGAGAGAAAGATGCACGTTTTGTTGATGTAGGACTACACTCAACTTTATTTTCATTAGGATTTATGAAAACAGATCTACACATCCTAGAAAGAAATCTGTACTTTTTGTTGATGAATCTATTGATAAGTGGGGTGGGAATTAGTGGAGGTCAGAACAGATCTCGGAATATGTGTTTCTGTTTAATTCAGTATACCATATGTTATTCCGAGGCCGATTTTGACCTCTGCTCATACATTTTTTTCAGATCATAAATAGATTTTATGCTAGATTGTTATCAGCTCATAGATGCTAGATTATATACCTCTGCTCATAAACTTTTACATAAATATTTATCTCCCATATTTTGTTGTAGATGCACGTTCTGTAGTGTAGGACTACATTCAATTTTATTCTCATTAGGATTAATGAAAAAGTTTTACACATCCTAGAAAGAAATCTGTACTTTTTGTTGATGAATCTATTGATAAGTGGGGTGGGAATCAGTGGAGGTCATAATAGACTTGGAATATGTGTGTCTGTTTAATTCAGTATACCATCTGTTACTCTGAGGTCGATTTCGATCTCTGCTCATAATTTTTTTTCAGATCATAAACACATTATATGCTAGATTGTTACCAGCTCATAGATGCTAGATTATCTACCTCTGCTCATAAACTTATCATAGTCCGAGCTTTTATAGGTATTGAGTCAAAGCTACGAGGGCAATACCAACATATAAATTATTTTTCCATCTCCAATTAACCACAAACCATAACCCTAACAATATTGGTGAACACACGAATCCATTGAGGATGCAACGGGGGCTAACTGACCCCTCGATTGAGTTGTCTGTGCCGATTGGGTGTCTTGCCTAAAAATGGAGAGACCAAAGAGGCATATGGTGTGCAGGCCATGGATGTTCTTGAACCTCATGGTTCACCAATGAGGAAAGTGTGTCTGCTAATTCAAACTCAATACCTCGAAAAGGTTGCTTGAGGTTCATCTGGATTCAAGCAAGTGTCGACTTGTAACCACTTTGATGGTTACAAGTAGCAACATCCTTTTCTCTCTTCGATGCTACGAACCGTCAGACTCAAGGACTGTCATGGTCCTACATACCATGTTCCTCTTTAATCTCTTCATATATAGGATAGACACCCCCTCGTTACGTATGATTCACTTGCGGGGCCAGTGAGCCTCCTATTGATGTCTACTCCTCAATGTGGTTAAATTTGGGTCATCATTGTTGTTTGAACTGAAAATGGTCGTGAATATGACAATACATATGTGTTGGTATAGACGTTGTAGCTATGAGGTAGTATACATAAAAGTTTTGTCATTCGTTTCACAATACTCTATTTTTTAAGCCCACGGGACAACAGAGAGAGAGAGAGAGAGAGAGAGAGAGAGAGAGAGAGAGAGAGAGAGAGAGAGAGAGAGAGAGAGAGAGAGAGATGGTGATGTTTTTTTCTTACTAATTTTTAAGACTCCCATTGGTTGTCTGCATTATTTATCCCTCTTATTCTGTTGCACCCATTATGCTCGATATTGGAACCCCTAGTCAGAGGTCAGGCCATAGTCACGGGTCATCCCGGCTTTCCTCTATGAGCGAGACTGAGCTCATTAGCTACCTTGATAAGTTGCCTTCCTCGCAGCCTGATAGGGTCTTAAAATGCTAGAGGGCTCGATGCGAGGCTCGTAGGTCCTCTCGATTGGTTGAGTACACATCATTGACCGAGGAGATTCAATCCACTTCTCGTGTAGACTAGTCACATGTTTCCCCT
Organism: Diphasiastrum complanatum; assembly: GCA_029204225.1. Taxonomy (NCBI): domain Eukaryota; kingdom Viridiplantae; phylum Streptophyta; class Lycopodiopsida; order Lycopodiales; family Lycopodiaceae; genus Diphasiastrum; species Diphasiastrum complanatum. The sequence continues at coordinate 11,613,203 of CM055104.1, read as the reverse complement.
TCCCGTGAGGGTCACTCATACGAGGGTCGCACCCCCACCCATGTCACTACTGCCAGTGCTTCCTCCCAACACTCTTGGGAGAGGAGGAGGAGCCGCCTCAGTGTCACCTGTTGTGGAGGATGTCGCGATGACCCTGACGTGGTCATTAGAGGAGTTCTAAATCCAAAAAAGACTCTTTGTATATATTTTTTCTCAATTTTTCCTTACACATGGACCAATCAAAACACTCAAATTTGAAATCTACATAACATAACTTTTTGAGTCCACATTTACACTAAAAATGGTATAACTTTTTATTGGTAAGTCCAAATTTGGCGGAGTTTGGTGCACTGGAAAGCGCTTGACAAGGACTTTCCAATAATATGCTACATGACATACTTTTGAGCTATGATTAAAAAGTTATGACAAGTCAAAAGTATTAGTGCTATAATATTTTAATAATATAAACTACATCTTGCACAAATTCTTTAAGGGTCTTTTTGGAGCTCAAAACTCCTCTAATGCATGAGTCTTGCATGTCGCCATAGCACATCTCCTCGTGGGAGTCCCTACTTCGAGATACCTTGACCCAGGAGGCAGCATGTACATCACATGATACTGCAACTCTTGCATTTGTCACACCTCAGATTCTCGGCATGTCCACTTTCACCCCTCACATTTTCCCTCCCTCTGGACCCACTGCCACTGAGTCATTTCCTCCCGGATATACACCATGAGGTCACGTTTCACCATGGGGTTTTCACCCCAATCCCCCCCTATATATTCTCCCCTCCAGATGCCCCTCATTGGCTATTCTCCCCTCGGTACCCCACAACATCAGTATTATCTCGTCGGCGGGGCATCTTTCATACCTGAGGCCACCCCCGTAGACACTCCCATGGCCACGTCTCCCATACCGGAGGGCACCCCCGTAGACACTCCCAGGGCCACATTGCCACCATCTGTCATCCCACCATCGTATGACATAGACAGGGATGGTCACATCATTGAGAATAACTGTGGTAAGAGGATCATCACGTGCATGAGGGAGCTCATGTATATCCACTTTCCTAGAGACATACTTCATGACTGGCGCGATGTTAGCGATGACCGCAAGAATCGCGTCATTGACCAGCTACGTAGTGAATTCCCTATCCCATCCCAGGACATGAACTTCACACGGAAATGGATGAGGAGCCGCATGGGAGCTGTGATGAGCCACCGCAAATCGGAGATCCGAGATGCAGTGATAGCCAAGAGAGGCATGCCTTCTTGCGTGGAGAAAGAGGACTAGAAGCATGCGAAGAAAGAGTATCGAGATGATCCAGAATACTTCAGATAGCACCGAGAGGCGACTAGAGACCACGAGGCTTTCTCACTTGGGCAGTGGCACGAGGGATATTTCTGAGCCCACTTTGTAAGTCTACCCTATATCCATTTGTGATATTGACTGTTGATTGTTTTTTTTGCGCTCTTAGGAGTTTTTCATAAGACATGTTGGAATAAAATGCCATCTTTATATGATCTAAATTTGGAATATTTGTGCAGCGATCCACCATGGTGGTAGGTCTATGATGGATCCTCCTCCACAATGGTCTCACCCCGTGCTAATTTCTCCCTGTCCTTTTTCTCTGCTTTTGCCTTCAGAATATGTCTCTTGAATCGCTCTGGAAGGACTTTGTTTTTCTTATCTTCGGGAGACTGAAAAAGAAAAAGCTATGCTTAGCATGAGACACATAAAATACAAAACAGAATAGGAGACTTGAAGTATCAAAAAGAAATAATTAAATAAAGAAAAAGCTATACTTATCATAGGAGACATAAAATATAAAAAAGAAACAATTAATAAGCACCTATGCTAAGCATGGGTGAAGTAAATACCAGGTCTCTAAACAAAATAAAAAATGGAGTCAAAGATTCATTTCGGCTGCTCAGAGAGTAAGGCCTCTGGCAGTCTTCGAAATCTTGACAATTTAACCCTTTCACAAGGGCTTTTTGAACTTTCATAAATAATTGATGCCTGCATTTAAAAAGTATAATTGTTAAAAATCCAACAAAATTATGAAAATCACTTTATTACAAAAAGTAACATGAAAACAAATATTTAAATTATGACTATTACCTTTCAATTTTTTTTCTCATTTCTGCTAGAGAAAGTTGACCATCGGCAACTCTAGAAAGAACATTTATTATTAGCTCTGTGAAGAGCTCATCTCTTGCATGTTTTTCCACTCTGATATTACCATTTATGTATGGATTGGCTTCAAAGTTTGAGTGTTGACAACTTTCTTCTTTGACTTTGAGGCACCCTGAGCAGGTTGGCCTTTTATTTGAAATTTTTTCCATTTGTCAATAATTCTATCAGCAAGGGCCCACACCTAAAATAAAAAAAAATTAAATTATTTGATACGGAATTTAGGGACTATTAAATTTAGTCTGATAAAAACAATTTGAAAGGACTGTAACATATATTATGACCAGAGTATTTCATGATGAGCATTACAAGAAAAATTGTCTGGCCACTGCGAAAAGCAAGTTAAAAAAAATTATCATATTTTGGAAGGCCCGGCGTAGGATTTTTCGAATCAAAAGACAGGCCTGTCTCTTGAGCACAGAGTGCTTTCAACTCTAGTTGATTCACATCTTTTGCTTTGGAGACTCTCGTGTATTCTTTGTGAAAGAACCGGATTCTTTGTATGATGGTCATCTTCAGCCGGTAATCTTGATCAATATTATGGTCTTAAGCCAATAATTTGGCTTCTTCCGCTGTCAGACCAGCAAATGCAATTGCATTCACAGTTCAAAAGAAAGGAATATGGGGATACTCTTGAGAAAACTGTTTTCAGGCTTGTAAACTATGTATGCCCCCAAGAGCAAAAAAATGATATGAATCTAATAAAGAAAAATCAAAATTTGCAACGTCGTTGCATTTGTTGGGATCAACCAAAACAACAAATGGTGTAACTATTTCAATTAACCAGTAACTTGCTAGGATTGTTGCTTATTTGCATTTAGCTGTTTTTCTTGTTTATGTCTATTGAGGTTCGCATAGCTTTTTATTTGTTCTATGACCAACATAGGTTGCAGTTAAGTTTGTAGAGCACATTTAGTTTTATGTGTCAACTATTTTAACGGGTCTATGCTTAGCATAAATATATAGTTAGAATTTTTTTTAAGGTTACAATGCCAAGTAGTTCTACCTGCTCTATTCCAGTAGTTGTAACTCAATACATTGCAACAAGTGCATCATCTTCATCTGATATTCCCAATGAAAGAGTTTTTTATAAAGCCACTCATGATTCTCAACATGTTTCCATAAATGATGTGGCAACATCATCATTTACCCGTTCATCTTCTGAAATTCCTCACGCAAGTACTTTTCAAAAAATGACACCTGTAACTCAACTTGTGTCAAATCTTTTGACCTCATCCTCCTCTTCAGATACAGGCAGTGCACAATTAGAACGTTGCTCTTTTGAACAAGTTGAATCATTGAGTGATGAGTCAAAAGCTTCAATTCACTCAATTACTGATTCTAGTAAATCAACAGATCCGCATAAGTATGTTGATCCGTGACATTCAAGCTTTTCTCATGTTCGTAGGAGACCTTCTCGAAGTGATGTTCATTGTGTTAAATCCAAAATGGGCTATATTTATTGAAAATTTAGAGCCTTTTGAGGGTCCAAAACATCCTGAGGTTGGAGCCTCCGAGTCATGAAATTCCAACACCTTCTCAAACAGTTCAAGCACCTACTAGTGTCACAGGTTCAATTTATAGATCAGACTCGAAACAAAAAGGAAAATACAAGAGAGACTTGAGGTCTTCACCTGATTTAACGAATTGTCAAAAACAGTTGATTACAAAATTTGAGATTCGAAAGGTATGGAATATTATTTGTGGCTCATCCTGTTGTTTGCAAAAACTGAGTATCAAAAAAATTGAAGAATTAAGATCAAACTTTTTTTCTCGAAGTAAGGATGAGAGAAATTTCTATTTGTGTGCAACAGTGAGGCCAAACAAAAACTCCTTTTCGCATTTTTTAAATGCTTTGGAGGTTTGTCGCAAAGCTTACAAAGAATTCACGCAATCGGAAACTCACGGTTTCAACAAATGCATGCATTACTTCAGAAAGATCCAACATTAAGGAGATTCTTACAGGGTCGAACTGTTTCTCCAGATGCTTTAAATGCAACTGCTTGGCTAAAGCATTTCATAGATGTGCATGGAGAGAAATTGCCTAATTTCTTATATTTTCACTTGTTGGATAATTTTATGAAATTAGAAATATTTTTGATGTACAAAGAGTTTGCCAAAACAAAAAAAAATTTAGAATTTGGAAAAGAGATTTTGGACTGGTAAAGATTCCCAAAAAATCACAAATGACAGTATGCTCCACTTGCGAGTTGTTAAAGTCTGCAAAACAACTTGCAAAGACCAATGATGAGAAAGGTAAATATTAATCAAATTTGTCATTCATTTTAATACTTTCTGTTTTGAAAAAAATTAAGTTGCAATCTTTTTTAATATCATTATGGTACGATCTTTATTCTATTAAATAAGTAAATCATTGTATTTTCAGTGAATGCTGCAAAAGCCCTTCAACTGCACAGAGATCAACGAACACTTGAAAGACAAAATTTGGCCAAGCATCGAAAGAAATGTTTGGAATGTCCACAAAAATGTCTGGGCCTTGTTATTGATGGCATGGATCAGAAGAAAACAATGTTGCCTCATTTTGTCAAAGTGCCCAAAAATTTGAGCAAGACAGATTTTATTTAGGTTCATCTCGTTGGAACACTTGTGTTTAATGGCACTTTGGAGTCCAAGGTCTTTTTTAATTATCCCAATGTTCGAAATGATCCAAATTTGACGATCACCATTGTACATAAGATAATTTGCGAATTTGGTGAAAATCTTCCGAAAATACTTTATTTGCAGCATGACAACACTACTAGGAAAAATAAAAACCAAATTGTTTTGGCATACTTGTCCATGCTATTGGAGAAAAGTTTTTACAAAAAAGTACAAATAGGATTTTTGTTGGTAGGACATACCCACGATCAACTCGATCCAATGTTTAGTTGCTTTTCTAAGAGGTTGAGACACAAGAAAGCCTTTTCTTTACCAGTGCTTTAAAGCATTGTCGAGAAATCGTATAAGCCAAAGCCAAACATGTCATTAATTAGACACAAATATGATTTTCGTAACTATGTTAAGGCGTCCAACGAATAGAGCGATGCATAGCTAATATTAATGATATTAGCTTTCAGCACTAGTTGAAAATTAAATGTAACGAATCAGACATTATATTATTATGGGGCAAACTATTTTCAAATTCAGTTTCATGGCTACCTCTTGAAGGAGTTCGATCTTTGCTTAACATTCCATCGACTCAAATCAAGCTTGCTATGTTGTCTCCCTTGAAGTCCTTGCTAGAAGAACAAAAGGTCCAAAGAGAACATCTTGAGATTGATCCATTTGCCTCCTTAAATTTTTTGGAATCAAGTATTCAAGCATCTTATAGTTTTTTTGATGAGTTTGATCAGCATTGGTGGATGGACTTTTTCGAGGAACAAAAAATCAGTTTGCTCAATCTCGAATATACATCAACAACTGAAGAATTTCATTGGCCTCATAAATCCGGAACATCAACTACAACTGTTGAACCTTCAGATCTTCCTCGAGATGATGATTTCTTGCAGCTTGTGCAAGGTGAGAAACGTGAAATTTATGTGGGCTCAAGGAAGAATAGGCAAAGTGTAAAAGCTGCAAAAATGAAATGGCACGATGATTTGAATGAAATCCAAATTGGAAGCCTTGTTGCACTTCTAGCTTCTGGAAAACAATGAAGCACGTCCATTTTGGATTGCCAAAGTACTTGGTTCTATTCAAAATAGCAATAAAATAAAAGTACTACGTGTCCATTGGTTGCGCACCACTTCAACGAATGCTTTTTTGGGAAGGTACGAACTCAAAATGCTGCAAGTAGATCCAAAGGGCAAGAGAAAGAGACTGCCAGAAAATCAACCAAGAGTCAACGACTTGAATCTACAGGATGTAGATGTTTTGGCATTTAATTCTGAATTAACAATGACCAATCATCTATGAAAGTCAACTATATCTATATTGAAAGAACGAACTTGTATTACTGGAATAACCATCATCCTCCACTCGTCATCAATAGAGAAAAGTTGATTTACAAGGTTTTTAGTCAACATTAGATGCGGATTCTGAAGAAGATATGCTAGTTGACTCTAATGAAAAAACATGGGTCTTCCACTTCATCAGCTGAAAACGAGAGTGTTGAGAATATGTCAAGTTCTGAATTGAGAGGCATCAGTGAAAATTCCTTAGAAAATGTACTTAAAAAAAAAGAATGTGCAAATATAATTTAAGTTGTTTTGTATTTCAATGGGATTTCTAGTTTCAAAAATCATTTGTTCTCTTGGATTATTATGTCATTTGTAATTATGATGATTTTATGAAGTTTGCAACAAAAAACTTGTAGTTCTTTATTCAAAATATGCATTTTCTTGGCTTTTTTTAAAAACAAAATTTAGAGATTTATTAAAAAAATCCATGATTTTGGCATTAAACTAGGACCATTAGAAAACACCAAAAAAGATTACTCTTTTTCAAGTCAAAGTCCCAAAACAAATGTCATCGTGTTTCGAGCATGGTTTCAAAGGATCAATACTTTCCTTATTGATCACGACTACACACCTAGCTCTTAATATTCAAACGTTTACTTTAGAGCAGTGCAACGGTCTTTTATCATTATCACTTTATATGTGGATGATACATTGATTTTCAGCAACAATATCGATTTGATAAAAGAAGCCAAAACAATGCTATCTTCCGAATTCGACATGACCGATCTAGCGAAGCTCATTTCTGCGTTGGTATACAAATCCACAGAGACAGAAAACAGAAGTTGATCTACATTACACAACAAAGGTACATCTACAACATTTTAGTCAAATATAATCTGATCAATTGCAAGTTAGCTCTCTCACCAATGGAACCAGGACTCAAATCGTCAAAGTACCAGTGTCCTCAAACAATTCATAAGAAGCAACAGATGCGTGAGTATCCTTACCATTATATTATATGATCTGTTATGTATGCCATGATCTGTACCAGGCCAGACATAGCTTTTACAGTCTGTTTATGACTAACATTGGTGTATCACATTGGAAGGCTCTTATCAGAGTCATGAGATTTCTTTGAGCTACTATGGACTTTTGCATTCAAATGTAAAGTGTAAAATAGTAGAGTCTTTGATGGTGGACATTCACAAAAAATGTAGATAACTATAGTTCAGGGTGCTTGTGATTTTGCAAGTATTAGCAGGGAAGCATATGCAACAATATTTAAACTTATTAGAGAAGCTTTTAAGCAAGTTCAAATTAGAAAACAACATAAGTATGCATAAGATCACTCGAACTCCATTTCATATTGAGGAGGTGTATGAAATTGATGGAAGATTGATATTCTATAATTCATCAAACAATTTATTTGTTGATCTAAATTAGTTGCTGAGATACATCGTCACATTCTATGATATAACCTATGAAAAGGTGAATGGCAAAATAATCATAGTACTGAAGTTAGATGAGTCATAAATTGTGAAAGGGCAAAAGATGGAGAGGGCTAGTATAACTCTCATGAATGGTGCTCTATCACAAACAGAGAACCAAGAAGATTTCAAATTCAATGTCCAGCTAGAAAATGATATATGGTGGTTGGCAACGTTTCAGGTAAGTAGCCTCATTATTACATTACATTCATTGAATAGTATTAATACATTGTGAACTAAGTCTGATCAATTCTTTGGACAGGTGCTGAAAGAGGATCATGATATATTATCATGGATATTTTCATGGACATCTTATCCTAGGATCATCAAGGACCATATGGATGGAGGACTTTTCAATGTTCCAGGAGTTGGAGACTTCAATGTTGAATGGCACTTAGCAGGTGACTTTTCAAACATTGAAATGTATGTATAATGTCTCTCACGGTGCTACATCAAAACACCCTTGTTTGTATTGCATGAAAATGGCAAAAGATGTAATTAGGAGTACAGGAATTACTAGAGAATATGCAGATCCAAACTGGAAGCCTGTGCTGCCTATCCCCTTAAAAAAGGTGCATGTTTGCACTCTTCATGCAGAAGCTAGATTAATAGAAAAGATCATTTATCTTCATATAGTTTTTGCTTGGAATACTAAGCTAGCATCATTAGCAAAGGAAGCTATCTTTCGATTAGAAGATGTTTTATCAAAAGCAGGTGTCCATAAAGGACATGTCAAAATTCAAAAAGATGAAAAACTTTCAAGAAAGAATGGGAACATGCCAACTAAGCCAAGCATAGGAGGAGCAAAAGCACGTCGTTTCCTATCAAATCATACTGGTAAGGCTTCTAATATTCAGCACTTAGTCTGGACAGATATTATTACTGCCACTCAGGACTTCGAGAAAGATGACAAAACTAGAGTACTAAACGTTGATGTATGGAAAAAGCTTGATAGTATGATTGCTATTTAAGAAAAGAAAAATACTTTGATATTGATAAGAAAGCTATCCAAAGGACTTGTGTTGAGTTTGTTAATGCAGTATCAAAAGCATGGGGAGAAGATCATATCACTCATTACATGGTTAGTATAAAATTTTTAAAATGCTTTCAAATTTTCACATATATTTAGATTCAAACATAAGACTAACATTATGATTTTGACATACGCAGCACACACTAAGAGATCATACAACATTTTTTGCAAATACGTATGGAAGTTTGAGTGTATGGTCATCACAAAGAATGGAGAAGTCACACTGGCAAGCACGAGCAGCATTTCATCGAAACACACATGGAGGAACCAATGAAAAACGAAACTGCATTTGTCAAATCTTTCAGTGGTTCTACCGCAGAGTTCAGATTCGACATATAACAAAGTCCACACAATACAACAAGTTTAGAAAAGCATGCAAGTTCATACAAGAAGAGAAAGTTAGATGATTGCTGAGTAGAAGATCATCATTGTCATCAAATCATGACATGTTTAGAATTGCTTTGCAAATTTATTGAACAAGAGAGGAGAAATACTCAATGTAAATGTATTGATTGTATTATACCAAAATACAAAGTGTCAACTATTCATCATCAGATCTTGTGTCAGATTCTATGGCAGTATTGTCACGAATAAATTCTCTGCTAGTGTATGCATCTAATAGATGTGCATTATTCTTATTTCCATTAAGCTCAATATAAGTGTCTTTTGACAAAAATGATCTTATTTGACTTAACAGATTTATGTCCTCCTAGGTAAAATGATAAAGCTTTAACTGCCATTATAAGACTCTCCCCGATTGGGCTTAGCTTGGAATGAGCAATACAGATCTCATTCTTCAGGAAATGATAGTGGGCCGGCCACTGTCCCTCTGGAACGAGGATGTGTGTTGTTTGAAACCACCTCGTCTCACAACAAAATCATCTATTATGAGAGCATCCTGCAATAGGAAATATGTTAGCAAAAACACATTCAGTGATTAAGAACATTCTAATCCAAGGAAGTTTAGACACTTACACATTCTTCAACATCAGCAGCAACCAGATCAGGATGATCAATATAATGACCACGTACTGAAGTAGAATCATCAATTAAATGCATTAATGATGGACGAGGGAAGTCCATCTAGGATTGAAATGTCGTGAATTCTTCATCGGATGGTCTGCTTCACCCATCCTTAGCTATATTTGATAAAGTCTTAGTCAGGCATTCTTCACCAGTCATAAGTCCCTCCTCATCATCAAAATCAATAATAGCAACAAGGTCGTATGTTTCAAAATCTACAAAGTCGGAGAATTCGGAAATTGTGCCGAATAATAAACATAGAACCTCGTCCTCATGATAGTCAAAAAATTTACATAAATCGGCAGTAGTAAAATATACATCGTCGTTAATATAATATATAGGCAAATTGAAAAGACATTTCGACTCCTCTATAGGGTTGGATTCATCATCAGATGTATTTTGGCCAATAAAAGAATCCCGGAGAACATCAATATTTACATCAATAAAGTCACTTTCCTTATCAGAAGTGTCGCTAAGAAAGTGCCTGATATCCTTAATAGCTGATTGAACAGAGGATGATGCAAAATGAGCATCAGCAACAAAAACTTCCTCATCATCTGGGATCTAAACTAACAGGAAAAGTATGAAACCACTCTGATATTCAACCAATCGACATTTCTTGTTGCAATACGGACACATTGAACTGCTTTTGAAAAGATCAAACAATTTGGTGAACATTCTATCCAGTCTATGTCTGAAAGCTGAGAAGAAATGAACAAGATCAGTATAATGCATGTACTGGAGTGGACCTATGAAGAAAACAGGCTTACTAAGTATATCTCTGAATCTAACATAATGTTCATAAAATACGTCAGAATTTGGACGTGCAGTCCTGAAAACATGTAGATATGGCCTGAATAGATTGTGGAAGTAGTCTAGGTTTTCAATAATCCCAAATTCACTAAGAAATGAACTCGAGCCTGAATCTCATGAGGATCCTGAGGAAGAGGCCATGGCAGTAATGTGAATATCGCACTTGTGCGCGAGGGAGAACTGAAACAAAACTAACTATCAAGAACAACCTGAAAGGCTGTTAAGGCATGAGCAGCTTCCTTTTGAGGGCCCTTGATTGCAGGTGCAACGCTTACACCGTATTGGGCAATGGTTTTGATCAACTCTTGCCGAAATCTATATACATCATCAGGAGTATACGGCTCGAGAGTGAACTGTAATCACAAAACACGAGAATCAGCAAATTACAAACAATGATGGTAATAAAATATGAATCAGAATGAAATGAACTAAAAATGAAAAGAATTTTACCTTTTCAATATCTACATCCATTTGTAAATTATACCATTCAAAAAATAGCTTCGTATTTTACAAGACGAACCATGCACAACTAAAAGCATCATTTTGCTGTACACACTACATATATAGAATGAAAATTAGTGATATTATGACTGAAATTTAATTTATGCTATGACGATACATTTGAATTAAAAAAGCAATACATGCATATCAGAGATAAATTCGATATACCTTGAGAGATTTAATGGTTATATCTCCAATTGAAGTTGCCATTGTCGGTATTTTCCGAACGACATCATGAAGTAGAGAATCAAATTCTCTATGTGTATTTGTAGTTGAGTTAAATTTTACACATAGAAAATTTGATATTCTCTCCTTATTTATCTTTACAAAAAGAATATTTAGGCTCCAATGCCGACTGCAACAACTAAGCTACAAATATCGTTAAATTCATATTTATGAAAAAATTCCGTTCTTATTAAAGCAATGAGACATGCAACAGTCTAGATTAAAGCAACAAAAACAAAAGAGCAATCCTTACACTCGATAAAATAGACAGCCTTCTCAAAATTGGCTTCTTTCACATTTACCTCTCCCATGAAAAATGGACTAACTAAAAAAATTGTACCATGGGAATCGAAACTAATACTATTCTGCAAAAAAGAAACTTCGGCCTCTACTATTGCATCTGAACTTTCTGAGGTCTTATCTTTTAGCTGGCACAAAATTTGAGACCTAATCGAAAGCTTCTACGTGTATTTGGAAGAAAAAAATCAAAAAAGTTGCCGAGAAGATCAATTTTGTTAGCTAGGTAGGCCTTGTATTGATTATAATGCTCAAAATAAAAAAAAACCTGGGCTGAATTGTATGGAATTCTCACAGAAAGATTATGTACAGGAGCAGAAAGAGAAGTGGAAACAATATTTATAGATTTCTCTGTTATTTTGTCTAGCTCCTCATGGATAATCAACACTTTTGGTGATGAAACCTGCTGAGGAGCTGGACGAATAACAGGAGGAGGACTAGGAGAAGATTCTCGATTAGAGTCAGATTCTCCAGTGACTCAAAGCTCAGGAAAACACGCGGTCTCTTAGCCTAGATACGTCTAGGAAGAAGGGAAGCAGCTGGCCTTCGAGATCCAGCCTTCTTTGGGACAACATGCTTTCTCTTCCTCCTAGAGGTAGTAGGCACGTCGTTTCTATCCAGAGGCAATTCTCTGGAGGTGCTGGCATTATTAACATGCAAACCAGAATATCTGTCCCGAAGCCTTTTGAGAATGACAAAATCCTTTGGCATGATGGTGACACGCTTACCATGCACTGCCAAAAGACAAGTATCCTCAAAAAACTGGGAAAGAAAATCTTCTGCAGCACCCTGCAAGGCCTGCATGGCTGTCACGGAAAAATGAACATTTAGCCTAAGTGACAAAGTGACATTCCGTACAGATCAGCCGAAAGGAGCTCTAGGGATCAACAATTCAGTTGATCTCTGGAGTTTTCTGATCTTTCTCAACCAGACCTGCTTCTTGCCACGCCTACGGCCAGTGCCAGGGGGACACGAGAATGGGATGGTTGTACAGTGGTGACGGCACGGGCAGTGGATTTGGTCCTGGCCATCATCCTCAGAAGAAGAAAATTAACAAAAAGGAGTTTGACCAAAACAAAAGTGGATCAAAACAAAAAAATTTGTGAAGAAAGGGCGCTTGAGCTCGATACCAGCACTGAATATCGGTTTTGAGCGCAAGATCTACAAAGATTATTTGTAGATTAGCGATGCGCACTGGAAAGCAATATTGCACAGTAGGCGGTATTGGACTCGAGCGCACTGTGAGAGGGCAGAAGCTTGAACGATGAAAGAGCGCGCTTGAGAGCGATATCGGGAGCTAAAAGCGAAATTTTTGCGAAAAAAAATGAAAATTCCGACGACTTATATATACGAAATTTTTGCATGTGTAAAAAGATGGCCGAGACATGTGTCGTCAGAAGATTAGACCACGTGGAGTGTCCATACTGACAATGATGACCCAATTATGAGGCCACGTGGGTTGAGACACGTGTGCAAATCTCTAATCGACGCGTGTCATTCTGGCACGTGCCAGAAATCAGATCAATCATTCTAGGTACGGCGCATTTAATTAGGCGAATCACAAGTCAACACGTGTTCCTTCGTCTCTCGTCCACACTGCAAAATGTTTTTTATACATAGGTCTTTTTGGGCTCGGATTTTCACGCAAATTCACGATTCCTTTGTCGGGTATCGATCAAGCGCGTTGCTTGCTCTCATTACATCACGTTGGCTATTATGCGCCTGGATCCGATATTGCATCGTCCGGTATCGCATTCAAGAACGTCTCACTACTCTTTTCTTTTTTGCTCGTTGTTCTTGCTCTTGGATCCGATACTCCAATTTCAAATATCTCTCTCGAGCGCACATTCATTTGTCTTGCATGTCGGACCTGGGGTTTGAATCTAGTTTGCTTTCTTTTTTTTAAGAATTTTTGCAAAGTTTTGCACGTGTGAAAAAATGACCGAGACACGTGTTCTCAGATGATTAGACCACGTGGAATGTCCGTACCGACAAATGATGACCCAATTATGAGGACACGTGGGCTGAGACACGTGTCCGAATCCCATATCGACGCATGTCATTGTCGCACGTGGCAGATGTCAGATCAATCATTCAATGTACGACGCATTTACTTTGGCCAATCGCCTGTCGACACGTGTTCTTTCGCCTCTCCTCCACACGTGCAAAATTTTCTATATAAATAGGTCTTTTTCGGCTCAAATTTTCATGCAAATTTATGACTGCTTTGCCGGATATCAATTTCAAGTGCGCCGCTTGCTCTCATTACATCTCGTTGACTATTATGTGCCTGGATCCGATAATGCATTCTCCAATATCGCATTCAAGCGTGTTTCGTAACTCTTTTCTTTCCTGCTCTGTGTCCTTGCACTCGGATCCGATACTCCAGCATCCAATATCTCTCTCGAGCGCACGTTGCCTTGATGTGCTTGTCTAACCTGGGCTTTGCGCCTGAGAGCGATATTTGGAACTTCTGTTCTGTTCTTTTTGTTTAAAATGTCTAATTTTGAATCCAGTTTGTTTTCTTTTTTTAATGAATTTGGTAATACTGATAGGTTGGACTATTTCAAATCTCTTTTTTCTCCTTTTCTTCTTATTCTACCTTCTATAACTGAGGGCCCTGGTGTGGAGGCATTTTCTGAAATATATCTCAGATTTAAGTACCTACTCAGTACTCCGTTATTCAGGTCTCAAAATAAAGACATGATTCATTATCAAGACTTGGTGGCACTCGACAAGCATATCTACAAAGCTAAGCTTGACAGAATGTTTACCAAGTTACATAATGATTTCAAGTCTATAGATGAGTGTCCAATTCATAATAAAAAATGTAGATTTGTTGATTTTTAGTCTGCTTTTGCTTTTTTTTTTTTGTTAAATATTTCTGACGATTCGGACTTTGTGCCCTCCACTTTTGAAGCAGCTTCTTCTAGTGGTACAAAGTCTGAAAAGTCAAAGATTGTAGATATAGGTACCTTTTTTATTGATACGAGTGTTAATTTAGATGGTTGTTCTGATTTTGATCATGCTCGAAATAGGGCTACTTTCATAGGCCCTAGAACACCCACTACCCTTTCTCCTTCTGATAAATCTTTGATCAATTTGCCTACTTATAATATAGATAATAATTCCTTTTTGACAATATCGGATCTTTTTGACTTCACTGAAGCTGAGACTCTTTGCATTTTGAGCAAAGAGCTTGATAAATTTTCAGATATAATTGATTTTGATGCTGATGATCTTCTACCTGGTGTGACGATGTACATAATGATAAGTTTTATTCAGGAAAAGATTGCTTGAAAATGGCTATGGAGGAAATGCGCAACAAAGAAGATGATCTACATTATAAGGAGGAGTTTCTTAGAATCCAAAGTCAGCTTGGTTTTCCACAGCCAACTGTCTATTCACCAATAATATTGACATCGAAAGGTGGACATAATATTGATGGAGAGGCGATAATCAGAGAAGACAAAGCTGAATGCGTAAGTTTTTGTCTCTTATCAAGTACTAGTAGATTTGTTATGTCAGATTATATACTAGAGCTTACTTTGTTTTCTATCATTTCAGGAAACAATTTTTCTTGATGACTTCGCAAGTCGTTGAGGAGGGCAGAGATCTTCTGCGGGAGAATTTTCAAGAGATCATGCACTCGGGCACTATCTAAAGTCCTTCAAGAATAATGAAATAAGTGTTGCCCATTCAAAGTTTCATCAACATGGTGAAACTATGATTATGGCAATCAAGGCACTGTCTCACTTTCTTGGAGGACATAATTTTGATACGGTGCATAAAATAATTTTTGTAAAGAAAACTATTGCGGTTAAAATTTTAGGATATGGACCAGTAAATTCCATGCTCAGATCATCTCATTTTGCAGTGTATGCTGCTTACATTGATCTGAGTAAGCATGAAAACTATGAGCTATTGGATCCATACGAAAGATGAAAATTGTTGCATGATTCTAAGTTGCAACTTTTATTGGAAAAAATATCGGAAACAGATTAGATACCGCTAAATTTTACTTTGTAAATATTTTTATTTAATATGCAAAATTTTATTGTGTGTCTATAGCCTACTGGCTTGTATAAATCTGCATGCTTTTTGAAATGTTTTATAATCCGTTGATTTTGTATGATGACGAATTTGGATTCTTCTGTAAAACCATTAGAAAAGTTGCAGTATATAGTTGTATTCATCTCTTGTCAAGAACCAGATATGGACGATTGTCAAGTTACATGCTAGCAGAAACGTAGTTGATTGCAAATGGATTTTCAAAGTCAAGTACAACGCAGATGGAAGCATCAACAAAAGAAAAGCACGATTTGTCGCCAGAGGATTTTCTCAAGTTTACAAGGCTGATTACACTGAAACTTTTAGTCCAGTAGTTAAGCATTCTTCTAGTCGACTTTTGCTATCATTTGTCACTGCAGCATATTTGAAAATATATCAAATGGATGTTTACAAACAGCATATCTCAATGGAGTTATCGAAGAAGACATTTACATGGTGCAACTTGAAGGTTATATTATCGAGGATAAACATAATCATGTGTGTAAACTCCATATGACACTTTATGGCTTCAAGCAATCTACTCGAACATGGTTTCAAAGGATCAACACTTTCCTTATTGATCACGGCCACACAACTAGCTCTTTAGATTCAAACGTTTACTTCAAAGTAGTGCAACAATTTTGGTCAATTTGATCATAAGTGTGACCCACCAATAAAAATCTTATTTTTATTTTTTTGAAAATCTTCAGAGCGACTAACATTGATAAATATGAGCATTGTTTGATTTTTTACTTTTTCTAACAGTATTGTCAAGTTGCAAGCAGAGAATCTCATGAAGACTATTACCAAATTCAAGTATTATTTTTGTGAACTATGGTAATGGTCAAGTTAATTGGATCATTTAAAACATTTGGATAGTTGAAATACACTTTAGACTGCAAACTGTCGTTGATAATAGGAGCACCAACCAAATGAACTTAAATAAAATCAGCATCGTTTAGATTCTTTGGCACTCTTACAAAATGTGGCATTAGTGATTTCTTTTGATCCATCCCGTCGATTACGACACCCAAATACTTTTGAGGAAACTCCAAACACTTGTTTTGGTGTTTTGCAAGCCTTTGTCTTTTTGTTGTCTGTTGCTCTCTGTGGATGTGAAGTGACTTGGTAATGTCCGCTAAAAAAATCACACACAAAAAAAAAACCTGAACTTAATTGGAAGCGCAAAAGAAAATTAATTTAATGAGTGAAACAAATTTAAATAACAAATACCTTTTCTTGGGATGTTTTCAGTTGTTCTCTAAGTGCTTTCAGTTGCACACAGATAGTGCAAACAGATATTTGAGATTTTTTTGGAATTTTTACTAGACCAAAATCTCTCTTCCATAGCTTCACGAAATAAGAATAACTTAGATGTTGAACATTCTTGGACATTGCGAAATCTTTGTACATCAAGAATATTACCAATTTTGTGAAATTATCTAGAAGATGAAATTACAGAGAATTTGGAAGTTTCTCCCCATTCACATTAATGAAATGAGTTAACCATGCTTTTGCGGTTAAGCAGTGTGGAGAAACAGTTTGACCTTGTCTTGCCCTATTTAAAGAACGAGTTCCTTGACGTGGAGTTGTAGACTAACTTGAATCAGTAACTGAGTGCTTGCTTGTTTCTGAACCACTACAATTCTCACCCGAGGGAGAATAGTACACTGTTTGGGGATCCATGAGACGCAGAGAGGAAGAGATAGTAAAAAATTCACTAGCTTGAATTGAACCTGGAGTCATTTCATGGTACACAGTTGTAGCTTTAATGTCAGATGAAGAACTTGTAGAAACTACATTAAGTTGGAGCGGGAAGAATTAATGAAGATGAGCTTTAATACTAGTTCACACCTAAGAGATGCAAGATAATTGAAATGTTACATTTCAGGTCAAGACATGCAAAAACAAAGTACCAACAAACAAACAAGAAATTCCAAACTTAATTCTATGCTGAGCATATGAAGCTATGCTTGGCATGGGAAGCACTGCTCACCATGGGTTTCATTGATTATTGGCATGCCAAAATGCATAGAAATCATAGGGCCACAAATATCAGAGCAAAATCAAATATTCCAAGGCAAGAGTAGACACTGAGTTCGGTTATATTAGCTCTTTCTTAAGTAGTCATCGAGATTTAGGATTAGGGTTAGAGTTAGGCTTTCAGCAAAGCACTAAGTTCTGTCAGCACGACACCTACCTACTATGGTCCAAACTAACCACTTAGCATGGGATCTACCCACAACCCAGGAAGTTTAAGTGTGCTTCGCCCCACGAGGTTAAGTGCTAACCTTGATGAGCCATTTTGGGATCAAGCTTTCAGTGTGTAATTTCTTGTGCAATGGGTGGCCAAGTGCTATTTTGGATGGAAGGACACCTTTTGAGATGCTACTCAAGAGGAGGCCGAGTGGGAACTTTCTTAAAAATTTGGATGTACTTGCTATCTCAATATAACGATAGGACCAAAGAGGATCCATCTTCAAGGAAAGGTACATTTGTTGGATATGTTTCTGCACACAACCTCAACACCTGAAAAATAAGGGAGGAAACCAAAAATTCAGGGGTAGCCTACAAGAATCACTTTCTTCTAGTAATAAGGTGATTATTGATAGAGACATCATTTTTTATGAGGGGAACATTCCAAAAGTATCTTCAAGTACTATTGATAGTAATGTGGATGGATCTAACATTCTTGATGTTGATATAAAGGATCCTACTTTAGATGGTGATGATGATGGACCTTCATCAAGTCAAAAGCCAAGAAGAACATCAAGGGAAAGACAAATGCCTTCAAGGCTCACATATGATGAGAAAGGTAAGCAAGCTGTTGGAGGTACACACTTTGATTTCCTAACCTCTTTTGATGAACCTACTTGTGTAGATGAAGCAAGGAACAAAGAGGAGTGGATCCAAGCAATGGATCTTGAGTATCAAGCTTTTATGAAGAATGAAAAATATTTTGGTGAATCTTCTTGTGTAGATGATGCTATGCAAGTAGATGGATGTTTTCATGATTTTTCAGCAACTAATGGATTTAGGAAACAAGTCTTGTTCAATGACTTTTATGGTCAAGTTGATGATCAAGAGGTTGATCTCAAAGGACTTCAACAACATAAAAAAAAAGATGGCGATTTGGAGCTAGTCAAGAGCATCAAAGGGTAATCAATTGGCAAAGATGTTATGGATTTTTTTTTGCCTGGCTATTGAAGACTCAAGTAAGGTCAAAGGTGCAGCAAGGAAGTGTTGTTCAAATCTACTTTACTTGTTCTATCTCATGTTTGAGCAATTTCATGTGGATGTGTGCAAATTGTCAAGATATGGTAAAAGTAGCTAGAATGGTGAGCATCATTTTGATGTTGGAGTTGTACTAGCATTTTTGGATGGTTTTGTTGATGGAAATGAAGCTATTGGAGGCTCATTATATCATGCATTCATGATCAAGTCATCGAGTGATGATGACATCTTGTGGCAAGATGAAGATGGAGGCTCATTCATGGAGTTTCCTGGTGGATACATGGCAAAAAAGGACAAAGATGAAGGATACAAGCAAGAAAATGGTGATCACTCACATTTATCATTTGGTTGCTATAATTTTCTAGAGAGTTCAAAGTTTATAGCATGGAGGAATCATCTCATTTGCATTCTATTTGGTTCTTCGTGTTCTATTCACATATTGACATGTAAAATTGATGTACTAAGAAATAGTGATGCTCCCCAAGTGGACACTATTCTCTATATCAATTATGAAAGCTACTATAAAACCTTAGAAAGGAGGTCTATACTTAGGATGGAGATCATTCTAAAACTGGATCAAAGTTCTATGATTAAGCTAAAACTAGTTGAAGAGGGAGTGTGAGAAATTTCAACTAGTTTAGTCATAGTTTGATAAATTGGTTTTAGATTGGTTATAGTTTGATAAATTGCCAAATACACAATTGAGGCCAATTTTCATATTAGACTTAGATTTTGACTTTCCAAAGTTATATTAGTTTAAATACATTTGAATACACTTTTGGAAAGTGTGGGAAACTATAGAACATGAGTTTCTGATAGACATTAGATGAGTTCTAAATCCAAAAAAGACCCTTTGTAAAGATTCTTTTTATATTTTTTCTTAAATTTTTCTTACACATGGACCAATCAAAACACTCAAATTTGAAATCTATGTAACATAACTTTTTGAGTCCACATTTTGATTCCACACTAAAAATGGCATAACTTTTTAGTGATAAGTCCAAATTTAGCGGAGTTTGGTGCAATGGAAAGCGCTCAACAAAGGCTTTCCAATGATATGTTACATGACATACTTCTAAGATATGAATAAATAGTTATGGCAAGTCAAAAGTATGAGTGTTATAATATTTTAATAATATAAAAGACATCTTGCACGAATTCTTAAAGGGTCTTTTTGGAGCTCAAAACTCCCCTAATGTTCAATTTGAGTAGTAGAGATATTACAATAATAGTAGGGTTTTTCATTATGGAGGGAAATCAAAGTTTGAAGTTAGGTTTGGACCTACTATAAGATGGTGATATCTTGCAATCTTGTGTATAGAATGCTTATTTTATGTTATTTTTGGATCCATACGTGTGAAATATAGTAGCTTACTATTTTTGTACGAACAACAAGTTCATCATATCTTATGTTTGATATCTGATCAGGTTCTTATTGAGTTTGCATCTCTTTCATTAAGTAGATGTTGATTTTTCCACATTGGCAAGATTGGTAGAGTTGATCTATTTCTAACCAAAGATCAGGTTATGGATTTGGATATCGATTGATCCCAAATCCTTCACAATTTCCACCCTTTTTAGATTGGGACTTTTCAAAACTATACGAATCGGCATAAAGTGTGGTTCAAAACCAGGTCCATTCCAAAAGAATCGACAAGAAAACAATTTGCAAAGTTTTTTAGATATAATTCCAAAAAATTCCTAATGCAGTATCTGTAATGTCTACAATGTTTGTAGATCTTATAGATGTTTGATTGCTACTGAAAACATTCATTTGAAAGTTCATAGTTGCTTGTAGAAAGCTGAAGCCTGAAACCAAATTAGTGTTTACAGAATTAAAAGTGCACATGACAATGTTGAATGGGAAACATGAAGCCAAAGAAGACTCTCTTTCAAAAGCCAGAAAGGTAAAGAAGCTACTAATTCTTCTTTAGTTACCACAACCTAGCTCTTTGTGAAATTTACGTAACGTAACTTTTTGAGTCCACATTTTGACTCCATACTAAAAATGGCATAACTTTTTAGTGGTAAGGCCGAATTTAGTGGAGTTTGGTGCATTGGAAAGCGCTCAACAAGAGCTTTCCAATGATATGTTACATGATATACTTTTGAGCTATCACTAAAAAGTTATGGCAAGTCAAAAGTATTAGTGTTACAATAATTTAATAATTAAAAAGGCATCTTGCACGAATTCTTAAAGGGTCTTTTTCGAACTCAAAACTCCTCTAATGACTATTAGTAATCGGTAATGGATTTGGGGAGAATCATTCATGAAAATAATTTGCATGCGGTCCCTTGCCAAGATCAACATATTATTTTTAAGGAATGATCCTAAGCAATTGTCATACCTATAATGAATTGTTGTTAAATTTTGTGTTGCTATTATTATAAAATTTTGAAATGAAATCAAAAAGGTTTTAAATGACATGTAGACATATCATGGTGAATAATCTAGACCCATAATGTGAGATCATCGTATTGTACACTTTCACTGTGTCTATAGTGGAAGGGCCCAAGCAATCAAATGGTGAGGAAAATAGAATGGTGAAGAAATAAGTGTTATACAACAACTCTCCACCACCTACCATCCCTACAACATCATGCTACAACATGAGTATCAATCAAGTGTAGAATGTACTTAAATCTTACATAGACCAAGAGTTTAAATTAGGTTTTGGGATTGATTAAATTAGGGCATAATAATCGGAACTCATCTTTTAATGTAAAAATAAGAATAAAACTGTGGGCTTTTGGATCCAAATGCATAGTTGATGTTTTGCTTGGCTTTGCTTTGCTTGCCTTTTCCATGGCCTTCTTTCATTCTCTTCAGTATTCACCTTTTCAGATTTTCCTCTCTCCCATCCAACAAGTGTTGGAAATTTGTGAACTTCGAAAACCTTCGGCATTTATGCGAAGCCTTCGGGAATTTTGGCATTCCTCTCTCTTCGTCTTTTTTAGGATTTAGCGAAGCCTTCACAATTTACGATGCCTTCGAGATTTTTTGAAGCCTTTGGCATTTCTCTTACTGCGACACTTTCTCTTACTTTGGGTTTTTCGCTTCGACCTTCGCATTTTAGCAGAGCCAATTTTGACAGTTGGGTCATTTGTCGCATTTGCACAATTTTTGTAGTTTTCGAAGTTTTTGCATTTTTGCCAGAGCGTGAAAACAGAACCAGAGCATGAATGGATGATGCAGAAAAGCAAAATGGACAAAGACATCTAACTAGAAGTAATTAGAGTTAGGATGTTCTTTTAATTTACAAGAGATTAGATCAGTTGTCTCTCCATTTTCTATATATACAATTAACGAGAGACATACTAATTGTAGTTAGTATAGGATACTAGTTGTTCGCAGGAGAGAGGAGCTCTCTTACGATGATATGTTGTTTGAGATCCAAACAACGCACAAGTTTTGTGGTAAATCTATAATTCAGATGATATATATGCAAGAGTGCATTAGACGCAGTAATCTGTAATTGTTTTATGTCTGATTGATTCATTTTCTCTTTCGCCCATTATTTTCATGCAGTAAATCTATAATTGTAATATGCCATATGTTGCAGTAGTAGAAACTAGATAATTCTTCTTTCTACATTTGAGCTTCCACGAATTTTCTTTCAGTGGTATCTGAGCAAGTTCTTTGAGTGGAACTCCAAGACAGGCAAGAATGGCTTCCAACCTTTCACAGAAAATCACTGTAATTCTTGATGGATCAAACTATGGTCACTGGAAAAGAAGAACCATGATTCTCTTAAAAGGAGAAGGTCTATGGGGCATCGTGGATGGCTACCAATCATTAAGAACAATCTTAATGTGATCTCCTGATACTACATTTGATGACGAAGCAAAGGCTGTCACAGAGGAAAAGTTGATACGACAGCAGGCTGAGCAAAAGGAAGACGATGAGAAGGCCATATTTGTTAAAACAAAAGGGAAGAACGCTCAGCGAGGAGATTTTTCCAAAAACAAGAACCAGCCAGAAGCAAAGAATGCTGGCGGTTATAAGAAACTAAATAAAAATAATGTTACCTGCTTTCACTGTCAGTAGACAGGACATTATGCAAGTGAGTGTTGGTACAATCCTAAGTCAAAGGCTTTCAAAGGAAAATTTTTTAGGAAGGACGGTGTGCATGCAGCAGAATCATCCCCACCACAAGAGGAAGATGAAAACACATTTGTGTTGACAGAGGGAGAAGGCAACACTACATATCTCACACAAGAAAATTGCTCCAGTATAATAATAGATTCTAGAGCTATTGTCCACGTTACATGCAAGAAAGAACTCCTGTAGAAGTTTCAACCAAGTTGCACACCTAGATCAGTCAAGCTTGTTGATAATAGCCAACATAGAGTGGAAGGAACTAGAATAATTCAAATGATGACGCCTAATGGATGCAGAGATCTAGAAGGGGCACTATGTGCCATCATTGAAGAAGGACCTGTTATTTGTCGCAAGAATGGCAGATCTGGGCATGAGGATCTATTTTGATCAGAACAAATTAAACTCCATGGAAAATTGACAATGATTCACCATCAAGTTCACCATCTGCACAAAGTGGCCAACTATTATTAGATGGCAATATAAAATCCAATCTACAAATAACAAATGAAAGAACATGCAACACGACGTGACTAAAATGAAATTTTTATCATGTCTATTAAAAAATTATGTAATATTTTTCAATATAATGTGTTGTTGTTTATGAACATAAAGATGCATGCTAATAAAACATGACAAACCATTAAGTCGATATACAAAGTGAAGCAAATACCTTGTTAAAAAATACTTGTTTGCTTCGCCATGAACTGCGTTTGTTTGTGTAATGACATGGGCTATGCTACAACTTCCACGGGCTATGTTTTTTTAGGTGGATTGACAGGAATATATGGGGTGGGCGGAGTGCTGTGCTTCCTAATGGTTAAGAGCAATTTGTTTGGGCAAGAGGCCAGTGGTTTAAGTGCTCAGGGGAGATGGGTGGTTGGGTTTTGCCATGTGACAAAAAGGGTGAAGGAGTGTTCAAAAAAGATATGCTCCCGCCCTTAAAAATCTTAGTTTTTCTTCTTCTTCTTTTTGTGGGGGGTGGGTTTTCTTTTTTGATGGGGACTTTTTTTTGTCTCCTTTAAAAAAAAAAAACTTAGTTTATGGGGAGCCAAAAAGCCCCTTCACCTTTTTTATTTCATGGGGAGTTGGGGTTCACATTTTTAAAGGGGTTTACGTTTTAAAGGGGAGGTGTTTTACATTTAAGAATGTGGGTGTGTGTGTGTGTGTGTGTGTTGGGGGGTGGGGGGGTATTTGTATTGATATATTTATTTTTAAAGGAATGGAGGCACCCCCTTGTTTTATATATCTACACGCACACACATTTTAACCTTCTTAATGTTTTTTAGGGGCATGGAAGGACCTCCCTCCCTCTATGGGTGGTTGGCCAGCCTGTCTATGGAGAGAGAGAGAGAGAGAGAGAGAGAGAGAGAGAGAGAGAGAGAGAGAGAGAGAGAGACGTGGGGCTCGTGGGAGGGAGGGAAAGAGAAAAAAGGACTCTAGACTCTATCATACACACACATACAATACACCATATCCACAAAAAGTTTTTTATATGGAGATGTGTGTGTGTGTGTGTGTGTGTGTGTGCACACACACACACACACACACACATTCGATGTGTCGGCAGAAGCTCACACACACACACAACGAGCACACACAATCGATCCTACAAAGAAAAGCAGAGAAAAAAGCCGTCTATGATAAGAAGCTATGCGGTTTATTGTAATAATACTCCAAAGCTTTTGGTGAAGAGGTGGGCAAGTATAAGGTATGGGCGCCTACTCGCATAGGAGCAACATCCGATTGATGTGGTTATCCCTCCCATAAATACAGGCCTTCATCCAATATCAACACTCGAGATACAGCCAATGGTCGTTGATGGGTGATCGTTGACGGGTGACCAATGCATGTGTGTATGTATATGGCCGAAGTACGACAGGTGGACATATCATCTTGGGTATCAAAAAAATTTGATTTTGGGTATCAAAAAATTTTGATTATGGGTATCGAAATTTTTTGATTTTGGGTATCGAAAAAGTTTGATTTTGGATATCGAAAAAGTCTGATTTTGGGTATCAAAAAATTACTGATTTTAAGTATCAAAATATTATGATTTTGGTTATAAAAAATTTACAAATTTTCCGAGTCGATCCCGTATCGAAAATTTTTTATTTCAGGTATCGGGGTGGGGGGGTATATGTATTGATATGTTTATTTTTAAAGGAATGGAGGCACCTCCTTGTTTTATATATCTACGCGCACACACATTTTAAACTTCTTAATGTTTTTTAGGGGCATGGAAGGACCTCCCTCACTCTATGGGTGGTTGGCCAGCCTGTCTATGGAGAGAGAGAGAGAGAGAGAGAGAGAGAGAGAGAGAGAGAGAGAGAGAGAGAGAGAGAGAGAGAGAGGAGAGAGAGAGAGAGAGAGAGAGAGAGAGAGAGAGAGAGATACATGGGGCTCGTGGGAGGGAGGGAAGGAGAAAAAAGGACTCTAGACTCTATCATACACACACATACAATACACCATATCCACAAAAAGTTTTTTATATGGAGATGTGTGTGTGTGTGTGTGTGTGTGTGCGCACACACACACACACACATTCGATGTGTCGGCAGAAGCTCACACCCACACACAACGAGCACACACAATCGATCCTACAAAGAAAAGCAGAGAAAAAAGCCATCTATGATAAGAAGCTATGCGGTTTATTGTAATAATATTCCAAAGCTTTGATCTGTGTTGCTGACAATGTGGATTGATTTTCACCAAAGGTGATCTGAAAGAAGTTAGAGAAGAGGTGGGCAAGTATAAGGTTGGGGCGCCTACTCGCGTAGGAGCAACATCCAATTGATGTGGTTATCCCTCCCATAAATACAGGCCTTCATCCAATATCAACACTCGAGATACAGCCAATGGTCGTTGATGGGTGATCGTTCACGGGTGACCGATGCATGTGTGTATGTATATGGCCGAAGTACGACAAGTGGATGTATCATCTTGGGTATCAAAAAAATTTGATTTTGGGTATCAAAAAATTCTGATTATGGGTATCGAAATTTTTTGATTTTGGGTATCAAAAAAGTTTGATTTTGGATATCAAAAAAGTCTGATTTTGGGTATCAAAAAATTACTGATTTTGGTTATAAAAAATTTAAATGGAGGCACCGCCTTGTTTTATATATCTACGCGCACACACATTTTAACCTTGTTAATGTTTTTTAGGGGCATGGAAGGACCTCCCTCCCTCTATGGGTGGTTGGCCAGCCTATCTATGGAGAGAGAGAGAGAGAGAGAGAGAGAGAGAGAGAGAGGGAGAGAGAGAGAGAGAGAGAGAGAGAGAGAGAGAGAGAGAGAGAGAGAGACACGTGGGACTCGTGGGAGGGAGGGAAGGAGAAAAAAGGACTCTAGACTATCATACACACACATACAATACACCATATCCATAAAAAAAAATTTATATGGAGATGTGTGTGTGTGTGTGTGTGCGCACACACACACACACACATTCGATGTGTCGGCAGAAGCTCACACACACACACAACGAGCACACGCAATCGATCCTACAAAGAAAAGCAGAGAAAAAAGCCATCTATGATAAGAAGCTATGCGGTTTATTGTAATAATATTCCAAAGCTTTGATCTGTGTTGCTGACAATGTGGATTGATTTTCACCAAAGGTGATCTGAAAGAAGTTAGAGAAGAGGTGGGCAAGTATAAGGTTGGGGCGCCTACTCGCGTAGGAGCAACATCCGATTGATGTGGTTATCCCTCCCATAAATACAGGCCTTCATCCAATATCAACACTCGAGATACAGCCAATGGTCGTTGATGGGTGATCGTTCACGGGTGACCGATGCATGTGTGTATGTGTATGGCCGAAGTATGACAAGTGGATGTATCATCTTGGGTATCAAAAAAATTTGATTTTGGGTATCAAAAAATTCTGATTATGGGTATCGAAATTTTTTGATTTTGGGTATCGAAAAAGTTTGATTTTGGATATCAAAAAAGTCTGATTTTGGGTATCAAAAAATTACTGATTTTGGTTATAAAAAATTTAAATGGAGGCACCGCCTTGTTTTATATATCTACGCGCACACACATTTTAACCTTGTTAATGTTTTTTAGGGGCATGGAAGGACCTCCCTCCCTCTATGGGTGGTTGGCCAGCCTATCTATGGAGAGAGAGAGAGAGAGAGAGAGAGAGAGAGAGAGAGAGAGAGAGAGAGAGAGAGAGAGAGAGAGAGAGAGAGAGAGATAGAGAGAGAGAGAGAGAGAGAGACACGTGGGACTCGTGGGAGGGAGGGAAGGAGAAAAAAGGACTCTAGACTATCATACACACACATACAATACACCATATCCATAAAAAAAAATTTATATGGAGATGTGTGTGTGTGTGTGTGTGTGCGCACACACACACACACACATTCGATGTGTCGGCAGAAGCTCACACACACACACAACGAGCACACACAATCGATCCTACAAAGAAAAGCAGAGAAAAAAGCCATCTATGATGAGAAGCTATGCGGTTTATTGTAATAATATTCCAAAGCTTTGATCTGTGTTGCTGACAATGTGGATTGATTTTCATCAAAGGTGATCTGAAAGAAGTTAGAGAAGAGGTGGGCAAGTATAAGGTTGGGGCGCCTACTCGCGTAGGAGCAACATCCGATTGATGTGGTTATCCCTCCCATAAATACAGGCCTTCATCCAATATCAACACTCGAGATACAGCCAATGGTCGTTGATGGGTGATCGTTCACGGGTGACCGATGCATGTGTGTATGTATATGGCCGAAGTACGACAAGTGGATGTATCATCTTGGGTATCAAAAAAATTTGATTTTGGGTATCAAAAAATTCTGATTATGGGTATCGAAATTTTTTGATTTTGGGTATCGAAAAAGTTTGATTTTGGATATCAAAAAAGTCTGATTTTGGGTATCAAAAAATTACTGATTTTGGTTATAAAAAATTTAAATGGAGGCACCGCCTTGTTTTATATATCTACGCGCACACACATTTTAACCTTGTTAATGTTTTTTAGGGGCATGGAAGGACCTCCCTCCCTTTATGGGTGGTTGGCCAGCCTATCTATGGAGAGAGAGAGAGAGAGAGAGAGAGAGAGAGAGAGAGAGAGAGAGAGAGAGAGAGAGAGAGAGACACGTGGGACTCGTGGGAGGGAGGGAAGGAGAAAAAAGGACTCTAGACTATCATACACACACATACAATACACCATATCTACAAAAAAAAATTTATATGGAGATGTGTGTGTGTGTGTGTGTGCGCACACACACACACACATTCGATGTGTCGGCAGAAGCTCACACACACACACAACGAGCACACACAATCGATCCTACAAAGAAAAGCAGAGAAAAAAGCCGTCTATGATAAGAAGCTATGCGATTTATTGTAATAATACTCCAAAGCTTTGATCTGTGTTGCTGACAATGTGGATTGATTTTCACCAAAGGTGATCTGAAAGAAGTTAGAGAAGAGGTGGGCAAGTATAAGGTTGGGGCGCCTACTCGCGTAGGAGCAACATCCGATTGATGTGGTTATCCCTCCCATAAATACAGGCCTTCATCCAATATCAACACTCGAGATACAGCCAATGGTCGTTGATGGGTGATCGTTCACGGGTGACCGATGCATGTGTGTATGTATATGGCCGAAGTACGACAGGTGGACGTATCATCTTTGGTATCAAAAAAATTTGATTTTGGGTATCAAAAAATTTTGATTATAGGTATCGAAATTTTTTGATTTTGGGTATCGAAAAAGTTTGATTTTGGATATCGAAAAAGTCTGATTTTGGGTATCAAAAAATTACTGATTTTAAGTATCAAAATATTCTGATTTTGGTCATAAAAAATCTACAAATTTTCCGAGTCGATCCCGTATCGCAAAATTTTTTATTTCGGGTATCGAAAAGTCTAATTTTAGGTATCAAAAAATTATGAATTTTCAGAGTCGATCCCGTATCAAAAATTTTGATTTTGGGTATCAAAAAATTCTGATTTTGGGTATCGAAAAATTATGGATTTTCTAGTCGATCCTGTATCGAAAATTTCTGATTTTGGGTATTGAAAAAAATCTGATTTTAGATATAAAAAAATTACAAATTTTTTGAGTCAATCCCGTATCGAAAATCTTGGAAAGAGCATTTCCAGTCAAATTCATAATTGTTTACAACTCAAGCATGAAAAAAGGTCTGTTGGACCCTCAACAGGATTTTGACCTGCTTTAGGCATTAGAGAAACTTAGAGCCCGACGAGGGCCTTTGAAAAAGATGCTTTTTTATTTTTTTTCTTATTTTCGTTGCCATGTGGACGAATTGAAATCTTAGCTTCGAGGTTCTACGTAACGTAGAATATTTCAAATATAAATAAAATGAAAACGTTTTAAATACATTGTTGTTTCGTCGGGCACCATGTGGAAATGCTATTGGTTGATGAGGCCTGCCCTTCCAGTTCATCACTGTCCGAAGAGACCCAAAAATATTGAAAATGAATATGATAGATGGTTGACAAGAGAAAATCGATGTACCATTAATGTATATGCATTGTCAAACCATGGTTAACAGGGATAACTAGAGTTGATTTGTGGTGCCAAATAGATCAGTGTTTCAAATTTTCGCCAACACTTTTCTTCAGATTCATGGCTTTTTGTTTACGCAAATTTTCAGATTCATAGTTCATTGTTTCTGATTTTTGCATGCAAATTACGAATGGCATCATCAAGGAAGCCGTGGTCCTCAATCGACTCTGTGCTTCTATTCAACGAGACAGATGATAATGGATTATGGGTGCCAAAAAAATATTCAAAAAACTCTTGGGTTTTGATGCATCCAGCATCAAGAGGAGCATTTCAAAAAAGGAAAAGGTCAAAACTATCATTTCGATCTTATTGGAAGGCCAGAGTTCTGGATTTCAGAACATCATCAGGAGATAAATCTAGTCCAGCATGTATATATGCATTCAGAGATAAATGTGCAAGGATTCAACTGTCAAGATCACAAAAAAAGCAACTGTGAGTATTGATATTTTTGATACTTTGATTTTTGTCATTCATAAATATCTAATAGTAAACTTGCCAATCTGATCATTTTTCTCTTGCAAATTTATATCCATCCAGCATAAATGAATGGGAACTGAGTGGTAGGTGTGTTAGATGTTATTCACACTGATATTGGACAACTGCAATATCGAGGTAGAATTGCAAAAGATCTAGCTGATAGTGGAATCTTTTTTTATGAATCAATGTACATTCCTGATACAAAAGAAAATTTTGGACAAATAGTACCAATTTCATTACCTAGTTTTGAAAGTGATGAATGAATTGCACCAGCTGCTATAGTTTCAGAATCATTTCGTTGCAAGATATATAATGATGTAAAAAATTCATTAAAAATGAGCACGGGATAAAAAACAGTCAGATTGAGTTGGTTTATTAATATATTTGTGGATTTCTTTTCAAGTGTCAATGTTCACAAAACCCCAACGATGTTTGTATGCAAAAATTTATCAGATAGTTTATTATCTGAACTTATGGATGAAGGCTGGGACAAAAGATCAGATGGAGAAATAGAATGTTGAATTAAAATGTCTTCCATGTGCTTCCATTATCAAATTGAAAAACAAATGTTAAGCTTATGCTTCCATTATTAAAGATGGAAAAAAAATAAAGGTAAATGGTGCCACTCGATCAAGACTTGAAAGCCAATGGACATTCAAAACGAAAAAATATTGAAATTATATACAATGATGCCGTTTTGACATGTGTTGAGGTGGAAGAAGATTGGAGTCTAAACTACATCCGGCAGGAACTATTGCTCCTACAAGATGATGTACTTTCGGACTTCAAATTCATTTTCAATGGTAAACTCGTAAGTAACTGTAAACACTCGATCTTTTATGAATAGTTTCAATCAAAATGTTATAATACAATTTTTATACTAATTCTAACGAACTTTGTATTAGTTCTATGTAGGTACATAAAAGACATGAGCTCGAGATCAAATGCAGAGATATTGACGAAACAATACAACTTATGGAAGAACATTGAGATTCACTATCAGCAAATACATGCCAATCATCATGTCTTTTTATCATTATAGAAAAATTGCATTCCATTATTAGACTATGGACACAAGTTGATTGTAAGAATCTATTGTGATATCAATAAAAAAAACCCATAAATGGGTTGTTTACAAGTAAAATGATTGTATCATTTTTTTTTATGTCTCTCTATTTACGAATAGATCTCTATTCAATCGATTTTTTTATATTTTCTATATCAGTATTAGGAATTGATTAAGCAACAACTCCTTCTATAATCCTCCCCTTCTCTGTTTCGGGAAGGGCCTCAATGCCTTTTAAGGCAAGAGGATTATTTGCTACAAAATTGCCTTCCTTTGTATTAGGAAGGACTTTTATTCCTTTTTGATCATATAAAATAAGATCTGCATCCTGAACAACCTGAAAGGTTGTTAAGGTAGGAGCAGATTCCTGTTGAGAGCCCTCGATTGCAGGTGCAATGCTTACACCGTACTACGCAAAAGTTCTGATCAACTCTTGCCGAAATCTATATACATCATTAGGAGTATACGGCTCAAGAGTGAACTGTCATCACAAAGCACAAGAATCAGCAAATTACAAACAATGATAGTAATAAAATATGAATCAGAATGAAATGAACTACAAATGAATAGAATATCACCTTTTCAATATCTACATCCATTTGTAAATTATACCATTCAAAAAATAGCTTTGTATTGTACAGGACGAACCATGCACAACTAAAAGTGTCATTCTGCTGTACACACTGCATATAGAGAACGCAAATCAGTAATATTATGATAGAAATTTTATTTATGCTATGACGATACATTTGATTTAAGAAAAGAAATACATGCATATCAGAGATAAATTGAATACACCTTCAGAGATTTGATGGTTATATCTCCAATTGAAGTTGTTGTTGTCGATATTTCCCGAACGACATCATGAAGTAGAGAATCAAATTCTCTATGTGTATTTGCAGCTGAGTTTAATTTTAGACATAGAAAATTTGATACTCCCTCCTTATTTATCTTTACAAAAAGAATGTTTAGGCTCCAATGCTGACTGCAACCACCAAGATACAAATATCGATAAATTCATATTTATGAAAAAATTCCGTTCTTATTAACACAATGAGGCATGCAACAATCCAGAATAAAGCAACAAAAACAAAAGAGCAATCCTTACTTATTTTCATATGGAATCAAATAGAATTTCGCCATAGGACTGCACTCGATAAAATAGACAGTCTTCTCAAAATTGGCTTATTTCGCCTTTACCGCTCCCATGAAAAATGGACTAGCTACAAAAACTGTACCATGGGAATCGAAACTAATACTATTCTGCAAAAATGAAACACCGGCCTCTACTATTGCATCCGAAATTTCTGAGGTCTTATCTTTAATCTCGGCACAAAATTTAGGACCTAATCTAAAGCTTCTACGTGTATCTAGAAGAAAAAAATCAAAGAAGTTGCCAGGAAGATCAGTTTTGTTAGCTAGGTAGGTCTCGTATTGATTATAATGGTCGGAATCAAAAAAAGACCTGGGCTGGATTGTATTGAATTCTCACAAAAAGATTATGTATAGGAGGGGCAGAAAGAGAAGTGGAAACAATATTTACATATTTCTCTGTTATTTTGTCTAGATCCTCTTGGGTAATCAACAATTTTGGTGATGAAACCTACTGAGGAGCTGGACGAATAATAGGAGGAGGACTGGGTGAAGATTCTCGATCTGAGTCAGATTCTCCAACATCTGACTCAGAGCTCAGGATGATACGAGGTCTTTTGGCAGGGATACGTCTAAGAGGAAGGGAAGCAGCTGGCCTTCGAGATCCAGCCTTCTTGGGGACAACATGCTTTCTCTTCCTCCTAGAGGTAGTAGGCACGTCGGTTCTATCCAGAGGCAAGTTTTTGGAGGTGCCGGCATTATCTACATGCAGACCAGAATATCTGTCCCGAAGCCTTTTGAGAATGATGAAATCCTTTGGCATGATGGTGACACGCTTATCATGCACTGCCAGAAGACAAGTATCCTCAAAAAACTAGGACAGAAAATCTTCTGCAGCACCTTGCAAGGCCTGCATGGCTGTCACGGCAAAACGAACATCAAGCCCAAGTGACATAGTGACATTTCGGACAGATCGGCCAAAAGGAGCTCTAGGGATCAACAATTCAGTTGATCTCTGAAGTTTTTTGATCTCCGTAAGCCAGACCTGCTTCCTGCCACGCCTATGGCCAGTACCAGGAAGAACACGAGAATGGGATGGTTGTACAGTAGTGATGGCACATGCGGTGGATTTAGTCCTGACCATTATTCTCGGAAGAAAAAAATTAACAAAAAGAAGTTTGAAATAAAAAAAAGTGGATCAAAACAAAAAAATTTGCGACAAAAGGGAGCTTGAG
Organism: Diphasiastrum complanatum; assembly: GCA_029204225.1. Classification (NCBI taxonomy): domain Eukaryota; kingdom Viridiplantae; phylum Streptophyta; class Lycopodiopsida; order Lycopodiales; family Lycopodiaceae; genus Diphasiastrum; species Diphasiastrum complanatum. The sequence continues at coordinate 11,579,947 of CM055104.1, read as the reverse complement.
ATCGATACCAGCACTGAATATCGGTTTCGAGCACAAGATCTATAGACATTATATGCAGAAAAGAGATGTGCGCTTGAAAGCGATATTGCACAGTAGGCGGTATCGAACTCAAGCACACTGTGAGAGAGCGGAAGCCTGAAGGATGAAAGAGCGTGCTTGAGAGCCATATCGGGAGCCAAAAGCGAGAATTTTGCAAAAAAAATAAAAATTTTGAGGGCTTATTATATATACGAAATTTTTGCACGTGTGAAAAGACGGCCAAGACATGTGTCGTCAGATGATTAGACCAAGTGGAATGTCCATACTGATTATGATATACCAATTATGAGGCCACGTGGGCTGAGACACATGTGTGAATCCCTGATCGACTCGTGTCATTCTCGCACGTGACATATGTCAGATCTATCCTTTTAGGTACGGCGCATTTATTTTGCAAATCGAAAGTTGACACGTGTTCCTTCGGCACTTTTCCACACGTGCAAAATAATTTTTATAAATAAATCTTTTTGGGCACAGATTCTCACGCAAATTTTTTGCAACATGTCGTTGTTACTTTTCACCATGTTTCTTATATACATATACTTTTGTTTTTTATTTCTCCCCCTCCCCACCCACCACGGCGGGAAGGGGACTTAAAAAACAATATGTTTTTTTGATTTATCCCCTCCCCACCCATAGCGGAGGGTGGGAAGGGGGACTTAAAAAAGAATATATTTTTTGATTTCTACCCTCCCCACCTGCTGCCACATGTGGGGAGGGTGACTTGAAATAAGTTTGTTGCATTTATGCAAAAGCTAGCGGTGACATAGTCCTTTACCTCTATTTCCAATTGTCATGATATCTATTGGCTCAAACATGTTTTTGTTGTGAATAGGGTCGTTTGGTATTCATTGCACCACAAAAGCTATTGTGTATTTGTGCAAGTTTTGTAATCATTATTTGATTATGTAGGAGTGGGCACGGGAGGTGTAGACGAGTATTATCAGCAACAAATGGAGATGCTTGAAGGCTTCATAGAAATGGACACAATTGAAGATGGTGGTGCTTTCCCGGGGGCTACCAAAGTAGGTTTTTTTGAAGTTTGTTGAATACTTAAGTTTAACATTGAATTCGAAAATATGATTTAATTCCAAAAAGTAAATCAAGTCACCCTTCGTGAGGATTGTTCTGCCGATTGGCCTAGAGCGAGGAGGGAGGGTTCATTGGTTAGAAAGAAGAACCCTATTCATTCTTATAGGCCTTTTCAGTACCATATGTAGGATATAGCTGCAGATTTAATGTTTTGAGTAACCTCATATTTGTTTCCTCCTGGAGTTCATTCTATACGCAGAGAGGCACGTGAGGGGTCGTAAGGACGACGTGCAGGGAGAGCTCTCTCTCTCTCTCTCTCTCTCTCTCTCTCTCTCTCTCTCTCTCTCTCTCTCTCTCTCTCTCTCTCTCTCTCTCTCTCTCTCTCTCTCTCTCTCTCTCTCTCTCTCTCTCTCTCTCTCTCTCTCTCTCTCTCTCTCTCTCTCTCTCTCTCTCTCTCTGTGCCGTGTGCACCCACGCACACACACACCCCATCAGATTTCATTTGCTACAGTTTTATGTATATGTAAACTCTCTCTCTCTCTCTCTCTTTCTCTCTCTCTCTTTCTTTCTCTCTCTCTCTCTCTCTCTCTCTCTCTCTCTCTCTCTCTCTCTCTCTCTCTCTCTCTCATGCACACACACACACACGCACACACACACAGACGTGCACACACACACACACACACACAATGAGTCTCCCATCATCGGCTAATTGTCGCTCCCAAACCATTGACCTTCGATCCAAACCATCGGCCGTAACCCAAATTGTTGGCCGCGCGTCATCGCCCATCATCAGTTGTCCATTGCCTGTCCATTGTCCACCTTCAATCATGAATCACCCACTCTAAGCATCATCCACACGTCTCGACCACAAGCCGCCACCTAGATCGTTGGTCGTCCATTGCCCGTCGCCGCCATCATCGATGGGCACACTTTGTTAGTAGATTGTTAAATTTATAATGTGTGTCTGTGAGAGAGAGAAAAAAAGAAAAAGAAAAGAGGAGATGTGTGTGTGTGTTTGACATTTTGCATTGATTTAGAATTTAAGAGAGAGAGAGTGTGTGTGTGTGTGTGTGTTTTTGGAAGAAGTGTGTATGTGTTGTGTCTTGCATTTTGAATTTAAGATAATAGAAAGAGAGAGAGGGAGAGAGTGTGCGTGTTTTGCATTATGCATTAGTTCAAGGTATTTAAGAGTGATAAATAAATAAATGGTGTTATAATGAGAGGGAGAGAGAGAGAGTGTGTGTGTGTGTGTGTTGAGATTTAGGGTAGTAGATGAATAGATTGTGTGTGCGTGAGTTTGTTTGTGTTTAACATAGTGAAAAGCATGTAGAGAACTTGCATCCTCCACTTGTTTGTCTTTTTTCAAATAAGTGAGTTTTCTAGGCTCGGAACTCTCTCGGGTGGATCTTCTTGCAGTCATTGGTAGACTCAGCTTCTCTCACAACAACACCTGCCACGATTTGCGACGTGAATCGCGAGCTTGATTTTTTTTTAATTCGTCGCGAAAGTCGGCAAAACACGTCGCAATAAGGTCATCAAATTCCAACGTCCTCAAAACATGTCGAAATCTGACATACATAACTTGTCGGAATCCGGAAGAGCATTTTCCGGTGGGTAAAAACAAATCCGACGTGGACGTCGAATTGCAACGTCCGACGTGGATGTCGGATTGCGACGTCCCACGTGTGTGTCGTAATCCGATGTCCAAAGACGTCGCTTGCGATCTGACGTGGACGTCACAATCCGACGTTAAAAATAGATGTCGGATTTCGACGTCTGTAAATCCAAAATAATCCCAAAAATTGTCCGACGCCCATCCGACGTCCATCCGACGTATACTTGGATGTCGGATTCCGACGTCCCAAATACATGTCGGAATCCGATCTTTGTTAATAGAATGATAAAAAAAAAGGTCGACGTCTATTCGATGTGTGTCCGACGTGTTTGGATGTCAGATTCCGACGTCCCAAATTAGGTGAAAAAAATAAAAAATGCATAAAAAATAGTGCACGCATTTTTATTGGGCTGTTCTTGGAGTGGTGTTCTTGGAGAAGTGATGTTCATGAATTGTTTTTGAAACAATATTTTTGAGTTGCATTCAACATTTGAATCAAATAACAAGCTAAACATGAGATACTTTTCATTCTTAAATTACTTTTCATTCTATATTTTATTGCATTACTTCATGTGCATTATGAATGACAATACTTTATTGCATTGCTTTATGCACATCATAAATTTCGATATTGATTCTTGTTTTGAAATCCGACATTGCACATGGTTTTGAATTCTTAGTTGGTTATCACGTCAATCCACATTTCGAAATTCGACATTGCAATTTTTGAAAAAAGAACATTGCACATATAAAAGCAATGGCAATATAGCACGATCATTTGCAATAATAATATATTCAAACCCTAATATATTGAAATGAAGTAAAAAATTCGAGGTTTGGCCTTGCTATGGAAGGCGTAAATCTTTTTAGCATTCAAGCATCAACTTGGTCCACATGGCCAGTTGTGCTCGTTAATTATAGCGTACTCCATGGTTGAGTATTAAAACGGGACACTTGTTATTGGATTTATTGATTTCAGGAAAGTACAAGGCCAAGAACATGGATGTATATCTTGCACCTTTGGTCGATGAATTGTGCATTCTTTGGAATGGTATTCACGCTTATGACCTCTCGAGACCTTTACAAGAAAGGAACTTCATTGTTCGTGGGATTCTAATGTGGACGATGCATGACTACCTCGGTTTAAGCGAATGTTTCTATATATTTAATCTAATTCGTTTTAGGGTTTAGTGTTTGAGTATATTTAACTGAGCTTATATTCAATTTGGTTTATGAACTATGCAGGTTTAAAAACATCCGGTTACAATGCATGTTATATTTGTGGACCACTTTTGGAGAGTCGACATAGCACAAATATGTTGAAAAAAGTGGTGTACAAAAATCATTGAAAATACTTGCTGCTTGATCATCCTTTTCAAAGGCTAAATAGGCAATTTTTTGGAGGGTGAGGAGATAATCCTCTAACTACTTCATGCATGGGAGTAGCGGAATGGCATGGTGAATGGCTTAAACGATGTTAATTCTTCATGGAATAAATCCATTGATGGTATGAAACGGTTGTCTATTTTTCATAAATTATCCTATTGGAGGAATTTATTGATAAACCATCTATTGGATCCTATGCACACATTTAAAAATGCCAGTGAATCCTTATGGAATCACATCATTGGCATAAAAGACAACTCTGCAGTTTGTAAAAAACTACAAGCGGCCGATGTGAAAAGACCCTATTGGATTCAATACACCGAAGGTGGAGATGGGATTCTACCTAGCGTGCCGTGGATTCTTACAAAAGAGCAACTCTCATGTATCAAACATGTTATAATACAAATGAGAACTCCAACAGGCTATGCACATTCTTTATGCAAATCATTTACCAATGACGGTAAATTAAGTGGATTGAAATCACATGATTGGCATAAGATGTTTCAATTCATACTTCTACTTTATATGTGTTATTTTAATATTTTTATGTGTTGAACAACGTAATGTACTATCAATCTTGCAGGTGGATTTCCTCAAAAGAAATAAAAAGTAGTGAATTGAATTCCATGAAGATCCAAATGACCGAAATGGTATGTTTGTTGGAAAGAGATTTTCCAACTTCCTTTTTGGATATACAAGTTCATCTTTTAGTGCATTTCGTCGAGGAAGTATCAATTGCAGGACCTGTGCACACGAGATGGATGTTCTACCTTGAGCACTTTATGAAAGTTTTGAAGGGCTTTGTGAGACAAAAGGCAAGGCTAGAAGGTAACATTGCAAAAAGTTGGCTTGTATAGGAAATCTTTGTATTATATCACCGAAATAATCTCACAATTGCATCCTGCAAGTCCAAAAATGTGGTGTGAAGAAGAAGATAAATGTGTCAAGGGAGAACTACCACAAGGAAATGGTGTGCAAAAGAGACTTTCACCTCAATTAAAGAGAAAATTGACACATTCATATTATATAATTGTGGACAAATGGAGAAGTGGATTTCAAGGTATGAAGAAGCCAAAAAGGAAAGAAACATAACATTGAAACGAAGAAGAAATATCAATCAAAGAAGAAGGAGGGCATTGGAGAACGACGAACCTTTGGAGACTTTACCTTCAAAATGCTCTCGTGAATGGGTTTTTGATACGATGCTAAAAGCATCCGAAAATGGAGAAGAAGTGACCAAATTAGAATGGAAATTTATTCGTGGATGTGGATGGAAGATTAGTGTAATATTGTTTCTGTGAAGTTTTGTTTTTGTACTACTCAATATATGAATAGTATTTCTAATTACACACATTTGTTTTTTTTTGTGTTTTAGTATACATTATACACTGCCATGTGGGCATATGGACACCATTACCGTGTTGAGAGAGTTGACAACAAGTGACGTACATATGATTGTGGTATAATGGCCAACTTTCAACAAGAGAGACATTCTAGTGTGAGGGACCCTAATGTCATTTCACGTGACCTAGACTATGTCGGCACATTATAACATATTTATGAAGTCGATTACGAAACTAACGGCAAATACTTTATTTTTTATGTAAAATGGTTTAAGGTCATCTATCGTGGAAGCAACGCCACGATTAGAAATGATAACTCGAAGTTTTCCAAATTGACTCAACAAAATGTATGTCAATGGACTCTCATCACACTTTAGTATTGCCATGACATTGCAAACAAGTGAGACTCTAAAATTCCAATGTCATTAATATTTGCAATCAAATTATTTATGTATCAATCTTATAAGACTAACTTATTTTTTTTAATTCTTTGGCAAATTATATTCCATCTAGATTCAAGTTTTGGAGTTTGTCTAAACTTGAGATAGACTAGTGAAAGTAATCTTCTAATTAGCATCAAGCTACATTTTAGTCTTCGTAGTGATGTGTAGGTCTAGAACCTATCAAGAAGCATGTGAGGCTACTCTTGTAGGTCTAAGATTCTCAAAAAGAGAGATTCTCAACTCTTATCCATTTCTCTTTTTGTCATCTAGTAGAGAGATAGAGGCAATATGCCACATAGAATGATCTCTTTCTCCGTGAGTTCTAGAAGGCCTCTTGTAGTATAAATAAGGTGGCTTTGTACCTTAAGAATACACTTCTTCAAGCAAAGCTTCCATTTCATCCATTTGATGTGTAATGATAATTAGATAGTGATGAATGCTCTTGCCTTGTTGCTAACTAACTTGCCAATGTATTCCATCACATTGTTTTTGGATTAGAAGCTAGTTTAATGTGCAATCATTCATTCTCTTGATCCTTTGTACTTGCAACATCTTCACACGTGTGAAAACTTCTCACCCCTCTGCACCCTCCGTGGTGGGTGGGGAGGGGAGAAATAAATAAAAAATATATTTTTTTAAGTCTCCCTCCCCACCTGCCGTGGTGGGGGAGAAATAAAAAACAATGAGTTGAGTAAAAAAAAACTATCTTTTAATTTATATATTTTAGACATTAAACTGTTTTGTTTTTAAGCCTATGTGAATAATGTTGCTATGGTTTCTTTGACTCTTTGCAGTCATTATACGCTGCTGAATAGACTGTCCTCAGGCCCGTTGATGGCACCATGCTATCCAGTTCAACGGGCTGCACATGAAGGCTTTTATCGCTATTTCCAAGATTTCCATTGGCGAGCCTTGCTTTTCCATGGACGATGTTGAAACCCTAGGTGTGGTTCGTAGCATTTTGATGCCCGATGTCATGATGGTTGAATGGGTCGAATTCATGACCTGTAGCGTAGGTGGAATGGAATGGCATATAGTCCTATCCTGCAAGGATACTGCGCACTTTACCGAAGCTCCACAAATTCATGACTCGCGATTGGTGCTCTGTTCAATGATTGCTCTTTGCAATGTTCATGAATCCCTATAGGAGAGGGAAGAAGGTGACGAGGTCATGCAAGAGACTGTGGAAATTGCAACAGCCACGGTCACTCAGATTTTTGGCATGACAAAGGTATTGCAAGATTTGCCCAAAGATGCTACTGGTATGGAATTTGTCACAAGAGCCACAAGAAGGAGCAACCGCATTACAGACTTGTGGAAAAAGGGGAGGAAGGTTGAAAAGGAAACAAACGACGAAAAGGACAGCTATTTTAGACAAGATTGAAATTGACTGGAAGACACTGTAGGCCGGTTGGACGAGCGGAGAAAAGACCCATGGAGCCGAGGATTAATCTTTTCGACATGTGAACTTCAAACTATGAGGATGTGATATCTCCCTCTGATAATGAAGAGCTAGAGGCGTTTGAAGTGGACACCAACGTGAATCTTGACGTTTACTCTTCCAATGATATCGATTAGTTATGGGGTAGAAAAATGTACAGGGTGGAGTCCAGAAATATCCACCATGCATCTCTGTTCACAAATTAGTGTGCTTTGGATATTTCGTTTGCAGAGAAATTGTTCCAGTCTGTGTGCATGTCCCAGGGCTTAGCACCCTCATCGATAAATGTCACGCTCATGCCAATATCCTTCCAAAAAGGAAATGCTCCTGAGGTATTCTTCGACAACCCTGAGAAGTTTCTCGCGGGATGTATCACGAATTCAAGAAAATGGACATGGACGAAGCATCACATATATACAAAGAGACTTATCTAGTGGAGATGGACATTGCAGAAGGGTCAAGATTGGATGGCCTATCCAAAAATAGGTTCTTGGCGTACTGCAAGTTTGAACCCATCGATGATCTACACTTATGTTGTGCTTGTAACGATATAGCGTCTGTTGCAGTAAGACAAAATAAGATCACAAGATCTACGTAAGAGTCCTTGTTTGCGTATGTACATATGTACAAAAACACATCTTGTTATATTTTAGAATTTGAAAGGTTAAATTTTGAACCGAGAGCAAGCAGAAGAGGAGTAACTTGGCAGAAATAATGGAACGCGCCTGAGATCTTTGGATCTCATTAGAATAGCCACGACACATCAAATGGGTCAGGTTGGATCAAGATACTAGCAAACGGATGACCATTTTCTATCAGGGAATGTGTGGCATTGTTGCCAGTCAACTCACCGGAGCGATGCTGAGAAGGTTTCCCTTGAAAATGATGTATCAAAAGTTTGAGTATACATTGATACTACTGCGATCAGATGATACTTTTAATAACTTCGTGGAAGTTACGTAAAGTTATGTGGCCGGGCATCTAACATACGACGAATCGGACTTCACACCAAAGAAGCCGAAGACGATTCCAATGACAATCCGATTATTTAGGTCTCTACGTATGTGCCAGATACCATTTGTAATCGGGTCAGTAAAAAATTGTTGCAAGGAGAGTTCTATTTTGGAAAAAAATATTGATGAGGGCGTGAGGTCAGTAGTGCGTAAAACATGTTCTCTGCAAATTGTAAAGTTTTTGATTTCTTTGGCTAACGATTTGCCAGAGGGTGTATAGTATGACAAAGAGGCAATAAGACGCTTGTCAATAGTTGTAGATTAAAAGTTCGCATCTAATGAGCACTCTACACACAAAATTGCAAGATATCACCAATATAGTGCACCAATGGATAGATGACTCAAAGAGAACCATGTATAAGCATGAAATGAGATAGGAGAGAGAGAGAGAGATCTCCTCTTTCCACGAGTTACATCCTTTTATAGCAAGTCCAAACCTAACTTTGAACTTTGGTTTCCCTCCATGATGAAAAACTCCACTATTAGTGTGACTAGATTTAATTTCTCTACTACTCAAATTTAATCTACCAAATACTAGTGTTCTATAGTTTCCCACACTTTCCAAAACTGTTTATTCAAATGCTTTTGGACTAATATAACTCTGAAAATTCAAACTCTAAGTCTAATATGAAATTGGCCTCAATTGCCAAATAAACAAATATAACAAATTTGATTAAACTAGTTGACATCTTTCACAACTCCCACACACACATATATATATATATGTTTTTAATGAAATATATATATATTCTATATACATGACGGGTGGGCTCTCAAGTATAGTATAAATATATATATATATATAACTACATATATAATATATACACATATAAGTCTCTTTGAAAAAGACACACACACACACACACACACACACACACATATATATATATATATATATGAATCTTATAAATCATAATTACACACAGAGATATATATATATATATATATATATATATATATATATTATTTATCTATTTATTTATATATATATATTTGTATAATTAAAAAAAGAAATCGAAGAGAACCCACCTGCACCAAAGAGCGGAACACACCAAAGAGCGGAACAAAGGGAAACCCACAAACAAGAAAGAAAATACGTATACAAATTGTAACAAAAGGATGTTATCATAAAGAGAAATATAAGGCAGAGAGTGAGGCACACAGGATGATTTTCAACGAAAGCAGATTGGATACAAAAGATAGCTCTCAGAAGATTGAAGAGCTTCGCACTATGCTATATGAGAAAACACTATAAGAGAAATTGTTGCTAGCTTCTATCTCACAAATGATAAACACATGCCCTTATATACTCAAGCTGAGCTCGATTCATCAGCTGGATGACATATTAAAATAATGATAGGACATTATCCAAGTCTTGCACTAACACTTAACAGCTGGTTGACAGATGTGTTGCACTACCAAGATGCTCTAGTTATTTTTGTAATGGATTATGACATCATTGGGAATGACCCCATCGTGTATCTTTAAGGGGGTATGATGTCATCTTTGGTAGTGGGAGATGACATCACTAGTAGTTATCCGTTGGTGGAGCCAGCTGGACCCTTTGACCACCTTCTTTGACCAACTGTCTCAAGACGGTTTGTCTGGTGGCGGTGGATATAGTCAACTGAGGACATCAGCAATATTAATTTTTAATCCTAGGATGTGTTGGGCTGTGTAATTGAAATGCTCAAACCACAAGGACCACTGGATTAGCCGTGCATTCCCAATAGCTTCCGTGTTCTTACTTTGTAAAAAGTTGTTGAAGTTTTTTAAATCACTTCGGAGGAAGAAGTGTTTTTGTAAAATAAAAAACCGGAAACCTATAAGTACTTTGTTGGCTATAAGTAACTCCCTGTGAGGAGAAGAGTACCAACTCTGAGTTGGAGTAAAAGAACCGGATGCAAAACTGCACACTGCCAAGCTACGATTAGGTTGTTCTTCGCATGGTGTTCCTCCCCAAGCATGAAGACTGGCATCAGTATAAACAATCATCTGACCAGTAGTGGGAAGCTGCAATGGCGGCAGGTTCAAACAATAATGTTGTATGAGTTGGATACATCGATGGTGTGGCTTATCTTGCTTGGTCAACAGATGACAGAGTGGTTGGGCCATCATTGCCAAGTTCGGTAGACTCTAGTTGATCCCGTTTAAACAACCTAGAAATTTATGTAGATCAGTGATCGACAGGAAAGTAGTCATGTCCGTAATTTTTTTGAGAACATGCGGTTGTAACTTGATTTTGCCGTTAGAGATAGTCACTTTAAGAAAATCAGCTTTTAAGAATTCAATCTTTTTATGTGTCAGTACCAAACCATTCTTCTTCCTGATTTGAGTTCAAATTTCGAAAAAATGGAATCTCTGTGGATCTTGTTGATTAGATCATCCTTCTCTGGCATGGGGTATTTGAAGTCATTTTGGTAGGATTAACATTAGGAACTTCTGGGAGGCGAATGAAATATTGTTCTTTATCCTAGAACTGAAGCCGATTTTCATGAGCGTACTGTAGAACCTTTTCTGATATGCCATGAATCTGCTTTTGGTAATGAAAAACTTGTGATTCAACCTAGTTGAGATGGCGACGGGTGCAGTAGTCTATTTTAACTAGTGAAAAATTATAGGACGTCAAATCCTAAAATAAAATCAGTTGAATGGTGAGATCCTTTGAAGTTGATGTAGAGATTCAGTGATCCTATCCATAGTTGCACTACAATTCTCAAAATTCATTTTGAAATGCAGTCCAAAAACGCGTTTTAGGTTTTTGGTAGAAATGCTGAGAAACATATTTTTTTATGTTGATTTTTTTGTGTGGGCAATATGGGTATCATATAAAATTTCTAATTAACATTACATCTGTAAAGTTTGCGGAATGTTTCGGATACATGATGGTCCAGTTTAGGTGCATTAATCCATGTTGGGTTCTGTCAAGGATAAAAATTCAAAACTGACCTCTAGCCTGTTCGTTACGATCACAGATGGTTCCAGTGAGACAAAGACAGAAAACTGTAGGGCAATTGTACTTCGCTTTTTGCTTTGGGGGGCGCTGCCCCAGCCTGAACCCCCTCACAAGGTGGTCCGCGGCGGGGGCACTGCCCCCCTTGCACTCCCCTAGATAAAAATGGGGATCCAAATGCACGTCGATGAAGGCCCAATATTTATGGCCCCACTTGTATGCACATTGCACTCATATCTCGAGTGAAATGAGTGCAAAAGTGATCATCATCCATAGAGTTGATAGCCCAAACAGTAGCGATAATATTTATTGAGAACCAGAGCAAATAACAACCCAATAGCAATTGAAAATAAGATCTGTTTGTGCCCTATCTACTGCACTTTTGAGAGGCAAAACGCTAGTTTGACATTGCTCCCCTAAAATAAATTCAACCATAAGCTATTTTTCCAAAAATAAAAAAATAAAAAAATTTCATCAAGTTTCGCGTTTTGAAACGCGTTTCGGAGAATCGCGATTCGCGAAACGCGGTTCGCTGCAACTATGATCCTATCATAACAGAAATTGTGACATTATGGTGTAATAATCCAGGCTTGCTGTTTTAATAAATGGCTAGGACTGGATTATCTTCAGTTTCAATCATCTCAGGAGGAAACAACTTCATGTTGATACAAGAAATAACTGCGCCAGTATCTCCCACCATTGCTATGAACTTTGGGTTCTGTACAAGAGAAATTTGACACTGAATTTTGATGTGTGGGACATAAGAAACAGAAGTCTCTAGCACATTAACTGGTTCCACATGTGGTGTGTCATTGTCAAAACTTTTCATGTCAGAGGATGTAGAAGATTCAATTGTACAGGGAAGAGAATCAATTAGCAGACTCTGAACTCTATGCATCTGTATCTTAGGTTTATGAGCAAACAATATTTCTGCAATATATTCTCCCTTATGAATCATATACAAGGTTCGAGATCGGTTGAAAAAATGAACACAGATGGTTTGTGGGACTGTATGCTTGTAACGCGATTCACACTAGAAATATGGCTATCATCTAGTGTGAATCATGCCATTCATCATATGATTTCTATAGACGAAAGTGCCAATCATTCCAACATGTGATTTTCAGAAATAGTATACCACTTAATTCCACCAAGCTCAGACAACAATACACTTAAATTATAAATCATTTGCAATTGCAACAACCCAGTTATCCCCATTACTATGTCTACGGTAAATATCACTTCCGATAGTTGAACATGACCACACATGAAGGCAGTTGTGATATCTTACACAATCATTTTCCACCCGATGCTCTCAAAATAATTGCAATTGCGATTGCAGCAATCAATTTCCACAAAACACAATGGAACTGAAGGAAAAACCAATAATGTCACATTATGAATTGATTCACAGCCAGTTACACTTGCAATATCTGATTTCCACTCAGCTGCGTCTTACTCCAGCATGTTGACAGCATGTTCACATCAATGTAGGGACTCAACATAGGGACGGTGATAGTGCTGTCTCTTTCGACAGGTTCGACATGGTACCTATCCACGCAATCCAACCAAGCGTTTGTGGATGCATGGGCGATAGTGTGAATAGATTTCCATACTGTGCTGTTACATTTGAAGTTAGAGCCAAATGCTATCTGCCAAACCTAATCGCCTTGCTTGATCCTGTTCTTAAATTTTTGAGTAGGCTAGCTTGTACCACAGAGAGCTGCTAAAAGTGTTGCCAGTTAAGAAAACACAATTGAAAACACCCGACCGGATCAATCACCACAGCACAACGTCAAGTGCAACAAGAATTTAGAATTGCTCTCTTCAAACTGTATATTCAAAACTGCTTGTAAGTACAAAGATGAGTTCCTTAAAAACACTCAAAGGGCTCATAAAAGAAAGATGGCCCGATAACTCTAGAACTAAGCACATGTGGTGTCGTCGAAATAAGAAAGCATTGTATAAGTCAATCATTGCTATTTTAACTCTCTCCCTCAATGATCAACGTCACTTCTCATTTTAGAGTATACTCTATTCATGGAACATACCTCCATGATAGCATTACAAGTAAAGGCTTTTTACATAACCTGGTCTAAGCCAAGTTTGGCTCTAAAAGTTTCAAACTTTTCTTTTCTAAAAGCTTTTGTAAATATATCAGCAACTTGTAACAACGTAGAACAATGTACAATACCTATGTCTTCAGATTGTAATTTTTTATGCACAAAGTGATATTTTACTTCAATATGTTTTGTCCTTGCGTGAAAGATCGGATTTCTAGCCAATTGTATTCTGCTTTGACTGTCACAGAAAATAACAGTGGGATTTACCTGCTTCATGCCAATCTCACATAACAACTTACGTAGCCAAATAGCTTCCTGGGTAGCAAAACTCAACGCTTTATATTCGGCTTCTGTGGAAGAAAGAGAAATAGTATCTTACTTCTTGCTAGACCATGAAAAACAGCCGCTACCAAAATTGAAGATATAACATGTTGTTGACTTTCTATCATCTATACTTCCAACCCAATCAGCGTTAACATAACCTTGCAACTTAGGTAAAACACTTTGTCTTTTGTAGACTAGACCAAAGTTTGGTGTACCTTTTACATACCTCAAAATCCTTTTTACAGCTTTCGAATGGTTCATAGTGGGTGATGACATGAATTGGCTAATCAAACTTACACAATAGCAGATATCAGGACGTGTAGTTGTAAGATATATTAAACTTCCAACCAGCTGATGAAATAGTGTAGCATCAACATGTGCACTATCATCAATACGAGATAATTTCTTACCACCTTCGCAAGGGGTGATGGAAGGTTTGCACTCTGTCATGTGAAATCTCTCCAATATCTCGCCTACATACTTGTTTTGACATAACTTGATATCACTGCTAGTTTGTCATACTTCGACACCCAAGCAATAGTGCATAAGATCTAAATCTGTCATCTCAAATTGCTTGCACAAGTTGGCTTTGATAGAACGAGTAAGGTTCTCATCATTGCCAGTGATAATGATATCATCAACGTAAAGTACAATCAAGGCAATGTTGTCATCATTTATAAGAACATAAAGATTTGGATCTGAATTTATTCTTACAAATCCATGTGAAAGAAAGTAACTGTCAATGTGTCCATACCATGCGCGTGGTGCTTGCTTAAGGCCATAAAGTGCTTTGTGTAGTTTACATACTTTCTATTCTTGCCCTTTTGCCATGAAGCCCTGCCGTTGGACCATGTAAACTTCTTCTTCTAAGTCACCATTAAAAAATGCAGACTTCACATCCATTTGATGGACTTTCCACCCAAAATAAGATGCTAAGGCAATGACAAGGCGTAGCGTAGTCCACTTAGCCACTGGAGCAAATGTCTCTTCATAGTCAATTCCTTTGCTTTGCTCATAATCCTTCACTACTAGGCGTGCCTTATACTTTGCTATTGTGCCATCCGCATGAAACTTTGTTCTAAACACCCATTTGTTATCAATGGGTTTCTTTCCAATTGGTAGATCAACCAACTCCCATGTATCATGTCTTTGGATGGATTCTATCTCTTCTTCCATTGCCCTTTGCCACTCTTTGTGATCTTTTGCCTCATCAAAGGTTGATGGCTCTCGAAACTTCAAAATGTCAGTCATTAGGGCATAGTTCACATGATAACAATCGGGAGACTTCCTTTCCCGTGTTGATCTTCTCACTTCACTTTGTGTGCTAGATCCTATTTGATTTAGCTTTGCATCATTCGTGATCCTTTCATACCATTTTGGTATCTTAGATTCAGGTGATACACTACGTGGAGAGTACGTATCCCAAGGAGTGTCCAAGTAATGTCTCTTACTTCCAACCGGTTTCTCCTTTATTGCTCCTATTGGCAAGTACCTCCCCCTGAGCTCCTGAATAGGTGGTGTTCTTTCATATTCGCCCTCTTGACTTTCGTTTTCACGTGCATCATTTTGTGGAGCATCTTCTTCATTTTCTTCCTCTAGAATTGTGGGAAGTCTCTTGATGTTTTCACCTCTTGCATGGTCTTCATCTTCATACCTATGTGTTTCATCAAAGATCACATCTTTGCTAATGTGAATCTTGTTCATTACAAAATCAAAACACCTGTAAGCTTTTGTTCTTTCATCATAACCGACGAAGATACACTTGATTGCTTTGGCATCAAGTTTCTTTTGCTCCTCCTTTGGCACATGTACATAGGCCGAAATTGTCAAATTTTGGCTTTATTCCAGTAAATGCTTCTTCAGGAGTCACATTTGGCACCGCAACTGTAGGGCTCCTGTTTTGCAAGAACGTTGTCGCACTGCACACTTCCGACCAAAGTGAATTGGTCAAGCCCATTTGCTTCATCATGGAGCGTGCACTCTCCATAATAGTTTTGTTTTTCCTTTCAGCTACACCATTACTATGCGGCGTGTGTGACTGTGTGAATTGTCTTTTAATGCCGTGTTCTTTGCAAAAGTCTTCAAAATCATCAGATTTGTATTCACCCCCTCTATCAGATCTTAGCACTCTTGTGCGTGCATCTAGTTGGCTCTCTACCAAAGTTTTGAACTCCTTGAAACGAGCAAAAGCGTCAGATTTCTTCTTCAAGAAATGAATCCATGTCCTCCTAGAGTAATCATCTATGAAAGTCATAAAATAATATGCTTTCCCCAACGATGTGGTCTTCATTGGGCCACACAGGTCGCTGTGAATTAGTTCCAGTGGTTTGTTAGCTCTTGCAGCTCCACCTTTCTTGAATGTCTCTTTGTGATGCTTTCCCATGATGCATCGTTCACATATTGCATGATGATCATCCTGCAATGTTGGTAACCCTATTACCATCTTCAGCTTCGCCATCAATCTCAAGCTCCCATAGTTCAAATGACCAAGTCGTCTGTGCCATAACTCGGATTGAGATGCTGTTGAGATAGCCAAACCATATTCACCTGGTTTCGCAGCATCCAATTTATAAAGGCCACAGTTACTATCTCTATAACCCTTCGCCACCACTTTGTGGTTGTGGTTCGTATCCTTCATAGGGCATCCGTCCTTGACAAATTCAACTTTAAGATGTTGATTTGCCATTACACCAACAGAAAGTAAACTCTTTTTGAGTCCAGGAACATAAAATACATTGCCATCAGGAAATTGCACAGGTACATTGCCCACACCCTGTATCTGGCATTCCTCTCCATTGGCTTGAGTGACCTTATCCCCATCATGGATTGGTGAGAATTTTTCAAACCAATCACGTTTTCCAGTCATATGCCTTGTGGCGCCTGAGTCTATGAACATCTGGCACCATCATCAACTTGGGATGCCAATGTCGATGAGAAAACACTTGTCTCGTCATCTTCTCCATCATCTTCGGCAATGTTTCCTTGTTGAGTCACTTTTCCTGCCTTTATGTCTGCTTTCTTCTTATAACACTCGCGTGCCCAATGGCCCGGTTTGTGGCAATAGTAACATTTTTCTTTCTTCTTCTTTTTCCCTTTTGATGACGATTCTCCTTCGTCATCATCATCCTTGGATTTCTTAGAAATCCTTTTCCATCCTTTCTGCTTGCCTTCAGCAAGCAAGGCTTGATCCTCCTGTGGGGTTTGTCTTGACTTCACCACTTCGCGATGCTGCTCTTCTTGCAACATGATTCCGTGAAAGTCTTCAAAAGTAGGCAACCTCTCCCTCGAAGCAATGCCGCTCACAAACATCTGTAGCCCTTCCGAGACACCGCTCATTGTGGTATGTACCAATTCAATATTTTTGATTGGTTCTCCAATCGCCACAAGTTGATCTCTCAGCTCCTTTATCCTGGTGAAGAAGGATCCCACTGATTCATTTTCTTCCATCCTTACTGTGTTCAATCTCGACTTCAAGAACATGGCTCAAGCTGGATTGCAAGTTTGAAATTGCATTCTAAGAGCTTCCCAAGCTCCCATAGCCGTCGTTGCATCACTTATGTAAGTGATCACATGGTCTTTCACTAAAAGATTGATCAAGGATAATGCTCTCTGTGCCTTTTTGTCAAAGGCCCTTATGTCACCTAGAATGGTATTTGGTCGGACTTCAATACCTGCCACGATTTCCTACAACTCTTTTTCTATCAAAATGCTCTTCATTTTAAATTTCTAGATGTTGTAGTTAGAAGCCCCATCAAGTTTGCTTGCATCGCCCAAAATTGCCTCATTGATGTTTGCTATCTCCGAACTGCTTAAAACTTCACTTGTAGGCTATAAAGTGTATGCTAGAGCCAACCGTGATGTCAAAAATTGATAATAATGACCTGCAATTTTTAGCTTACCAGGCCACCCGCCGCTCTTTCGCCAAATTGAAAGTCAAACTGGCGTCGTTTTCCAAAATGCTTCACGTCACCAACTCCCAGCTTCCTGCTCAGTGGAATGGTGAAATCACTTCTGGTGCACTATGAGCACTTTCTCCACGGCAATCACTCTATTTTGGTGTACCTACTTGCAGGTACAGTCAGGGTGCCCTTCGTTTGGAGGCTATAGCCTTTCGTTTGGTCAAAATAGGCTAAAGGAGGTGAAAATAAGGGCAATTTGGGTTTTTGAATTGTTTCTTCAGTGTGAAGAAACTTCACCCTTCAAAGACTTGGGACCCAACAATTTTTTCAGTTTGAAGATTTTTAATGAAGTTGCAATGCACTTTGCACGTCAGACCCCTTCAGACTTTTTCACTTCAATCCAACGGATCCTTTAGATCCAACGACCCACCTGTTGTGAAATGACCATCGTCGATTTGTATGAATCGAGATCGAACGACCGTCAACACTTTTGTGCATTGATCAAAGGCCTTCGGAGCACTGAACACTTCGGGCCGCTAGCTGATGATTAGGACTGAGCGCGCGACAGCTCCCGCGACCTCTCCTCCTCCTCTCTCTTCCAATGATGGAGTTTTCTCTCTCCTTCACGGGCTATGGCAGCTTCACATGGATTGAACTAGCTGCCTTCCTCCTCCACGGCCAGTCGCGGCCTCCCTACCACTGAATCGTGCTAACAAGGCGCCCATTGACAGCCTCTCACAACTTTGAAAATGTCCTCCTACAAGGAGACATCTCTGATTTTGTCCCTTGAAACCCTAGCAATTTTGAAGAAAAGAATATATTGAGCTTTACTCAGGCTTTCCCTGAGCTTTCCTTTGCAGCTCCTAACTGACTGAGGTCGCCCTACTGTAGGTTATCTTCTGCTCCAAACTGCTCTTCAAACGGTATTCGATTGGATTCAAACCAATCACAAACGCCAAGCAACCCTCCAGAAGAATTTTTCAGCTTCAAACTTGCTTGCTTTTTTATTCAACCAACTTCCCTGTCTTTGAATCCTTTTTACAGTTTTGAGCCGTTCCACGAATCTCCACAGACTCGGTTTTGTGCTTCCTAGCCAACAAACCGTCGTGAAGTCGCAGCTCTCTGTTCTTCTCTGGTGATTCCAGCCACCAAGGGCTCTGATACCAAGTTAAGGAAACACAATTGAAAACACCCGACCGGATCAATCACCACAGCACAACGTCAAGTGCAACAAGAATTCAGAATTGCTCTCTTCAAACTGTATATTCAAAACTACTTGTAAGTACAAAGATGAGTTCCTTAAAAACACTCAAAGGGCTCATAAAAGAAAGATGGCCCGATAACTCTAGAACTAAGCACACGTGGTGCCGTCAAAATAAGAAAGCACTGTATAAGTCGATCATTGCTATTTTAACTTTGCCAAACCTGTGGAGCATCATTGGAGCTGCTTCCATGTGCCAAGCAGAGAGGCACAATTTTCTCTAGCTCATCCAGGACCGCTCTGCCTCCTGCATGGATGCAGAAGTGCTCAAATGCCAAAGTGAAATCAGGAACTCGAGGTTTTTTGTGATTCTTTAGAAGTTTGCTTTTTATGATCACTATAGCAAAACTATTT
The DNA here is from genome assembly GCA_029204225.1 of Diphasiastrum complanatum. NCBI lineage: Eukaryota > Viridiplantae > Streptophyta > Lycopodiopsida > Lycopodiales > Lycopodiaceae > Diphasiastrum > Diphasiastrum complanatum. The sequence goes on along the minus strand of CM055104.1, from coordinate 11,560,781 downwards.
GCTCAGAGATGGGCAACACCAATGGGCCAAGAATGACTACATTCGTCTTTAGGGCCTCGCCAGCCACCTCCATCAAATGCTTGGAGAGGGAGACCCCCACCAAGCATTGATCATCTTCCTCCTGGGGGATAACGCTCTGAAAAGATTTGTCATTCTAAACCTATGTGGGTTCTCACAGTGTGAAGTACTTTGTACTGGGCCTCCTCGTGTCGATGCCTTTTTTGGAGAGGAGTATGGCAGCTACACCCACATGGAAAAGACAATTTGTCACCAGCACTGATCGATTATTGCTGCAGTACCAATTGAGTGTGATGTTCTCCAAGCTCACCACGACAACATACAAGCTACCATGCACTTTCAAAAGAACCTTTGCGAAGTCTATGGCAGTCAGGCCTGCACTGCAGCCAATTCCTCCCAAATTATAGCTCTTAGTGGTCTCTTTCATCTTGTAGCGATTGACTACCCTCGCTGAGTGCGATGGCATTGAATTGAACACGATATTGTTAACAATCAAGATTTCTATCTCTATCAGACTGACGTTGCTTTGTCTGAACAACTCATCCAAATCTCCGAACATTACCTTTTTCGCTTCCAAGCGCGCGTGCTTCATATTGTTAAGTGTTTTAAGCATGCATTGATTAACTAATGATGCAACCAAAGGACACATACAATAAGCATAATCAAGCATCGATCTACACAATCCACACTTTATAATAAATAAATTAAACATTTCTATATGATTTTAGATATTATAGTAGTCCACAATAATCACATGTTAACCACAATAATTACACTTTATATTTATAAATTAAACATTTCTACATGGTTTTAGGGCCAATTACATTTCAATTACATGACTAGTCAAGGTTCAAGATTACATAAAAAACTAGCTACATCGAAAGATGGCTGACAAATGTACGAATAAAAATGATAGATATAAGAACATGTCCACAATTGTCTCTAAACATGGAAAGGCTAGCTATAGAGCCAAAACACTAGCTAGACCTATCCTATTTCTCCTCATCATCTCCACCATGTGGAGCTTGTTGTTCTTGCACACGCAAGACACATGAACTAGTCTTCCGAACAATCGTATGGGAGTGGGAGAGAATAGCAAGTTTAAAGAACATAAAATGGATTTGATGTCATACCTGAGGAACAACATCCCAGTTTATACGCATGCCCTGCCTGTCCAATAACTCAAGTACTGCCTGCGTACCATGGGAATACCAAGGGGAGAACAGCCAGGGGGGGGGGGGGGGGGGGGGGGGGTTGGTTTGTCGAGATGGGACAATAGATAGGGGGAAGTGGTGGGGTGGGGTGGGGGGTGGAGGGGAGTGGCCTGAAAATCCCATGGTGAAAATGTGACCCCACAGAGTATAGCCGGAAGGACAAAACTCAGTGGCAGTGGGTCCAGAGAGAGGAAAAATGTTGGGGGTCAAAGTGGACATGCCAGCAATCTGAGGTGTGACAAATGCAAGAGTCTCAGTATCGTGTGATGTACGTGTTGCTTCTTGGGTTAGTGTATCTCAAAGTAGGGGCCCCCACGATGAGATGTGCTACGCGGACATGCATGACTCACGACCACATCGGGAATATCAGGGTCATTGCCACATCCTCCACAAGAGGAGACACCGAGATGGCTCCTCCTCCTCTCCGGAGAATGTCGGTAGCACCATGGGTGGGGGTGTGATGAGGGCGACCCTCGTCTGAGTGACCCTCACGGAAAGGGAAAACATGTGACTGGTCTCCATGAGGAGTCGACTGAATTTCCTCAGTTGATGATGTGTACTCTACCAATCGAGAGGAGCTATGAGCCTCGCTTCGAGCCCTCAATCGTTGTAAGACTCTATCCTGCTGCGAGGAAGGCAACTGATCAAGGTAGCTAAGGAGATCACTATCACTCATAGAGGAAAGACGGGATGACCCACGACTATGGCAAGACTTTTGACTAGGGGATCCATCATCTGACATAATGGGTGCAAAAAATTAAGAGGCATAAATACTACAGACAACCAAGGGGAGTCTCAAAAAAGGTATTAAAAAAAACATCACCATCTCTCTCTCTCTCTCTCTCTCTCTCTCTCTCTCTCTCTCTCTCTCTCTCTCTCTCTCTCTCTCTCTCTCTCTCTCTCTCTCTCTCTCTTGTCCCGTGGGCTAAAAGAAATAGAGTTTTGTGAAACAGATGCCAAACCTTTTATGTATACTAACTCATAGCTACAACGTCAATACCAACACATGTATTGTCCATTCATGACAATTTCAAGTTAAAGGAACAATGACGATCCAAATTGAAACACATTGAGGAATAAACATCAATAAGAGACTCATTTGCAGCACAAGTGACTCGTATGTAATGAGGGGGGGTCTCTTATATGAAGACACAAAAGAGGAGTATGGTGTGTAGGCCCATGGCAGTCCTTGAACCTTGCGGTTCATAGCATCGAAGAGAGAAAATGATGCTGCTATTTTGAACTCAACACTTCAAAGTGGTTACATGTGAACACTTGTTTGAACTCAAATGAACCTCACGCAACCTTTTATATTATTGAGTTTGAAGTAGCAAACACACTTTTCTCATTTCGATGTGGTGAACCATGAGGTTCAAGGACGTCAACGGCCTGCACACCATATGCCTCTTTGGTGTCATCATTTTTAGGCAAGACACTCAATCGACACAGTTAACTCGATCAAGGAGCCAGTTAGCCCCCTTTGCATCCTCAATGGATTCATGTCATCATTAATATTGTTAGAATTATGATTTGTGGTTAATTGGAATGGAAAAATGATTTATATGTTGGTATTGCCCTCGTTGCTTTGACTCAATACCTATGAAAGCTCAGACTATGATACAGGAACCACGCATACACACACACATGAATAAATTAAGATCCTACAAATCAAGATTGCATGAACTGGCAATCATGAAACATAAACGAATGGCATCACACATGTACACACACCCTAAATCCTAAAACCTAAACACACATGACAGATCCAGATATTTCGAGATTTGTTCTGACCTCAACTGATTCCCACCAGTTTGTCATTGCCGACTGCTCCATAACAAATGCAAAAGTCCATAGTAGCTTGAAGATATCTCATGACTATGATAAGAGCCTTCCAATGTGATACACCAGGATTAGTCATAAACTGGTTGAGAGAGCTGACTGCAAAAGCTATGTCTGGCCTAGTATAGAATAAGTTGCGAATTGAAGCCACGTACTCTAAGCAATTTCTAAGCGGCTAAAATGAAAGTCTGAATTAAGCGTAATGCTGATAAGTACTAGCACAATAGCAATCTCCAAAACAACTCTAAGAAGTGAGCTAGAATGCTCAGGAGTGTTCAAGCTCGTAGGCTTGAGAGAGAGCTAACTATTCAAATGCTTGTTAACTTCTAATCATTTAACTTGCTTGCATAAATTGTATGAATATGAACAGCTATTTATACTAAGAAATTTGGTCGTCAATTGCGATTGCCAGTTGGCTGATCTCCGTTGGCATCCATCTGATTCCTTGTCATTGATTGTTGATAAGCGGTGGAAATTGGCCGTTAAGCGTCTGTCTGCATAAATGAACCAAACTGTCATTTTTGCAAAAATGAACTAAAATAGCCATAGGCGACACTATTGCCTATGCATTCGCAAAAAGACGACAGTGTCGGAATTTTGCGAAAAACCTGACAGTCTCTTAAAAACTGATTTAGGGTTGCCCCACATATTGCCAGAGTCATTTTCTTAACATTTGAGGCACTTTGGAAAAAAGCAAAAAATGCGACTCTGCATATTTGCTCACAAATCCTGACAAGCGAAAAATGCAAAAAAGATGATACTACATTTTTACACGTGCATTAGAGGAGTTCTCAATATCAAAAAGACCCTTTGTAAAGATACTTTTTTTTTTTTTCTTTAGTTTCGACCGTCACCAGGCCCAATCAAAATGCACAGATTTGAAATTTATGCAACGTAGTTCAAATTAACTAAAAAATTAAAATGCAATATATAAAACTTTGAAATTTGTGTCTGAGCAGCATGGACGTATCCCATTGGTTTCTTCTTCTTGCCCGACACGTGCTAATTTGTCCGATGTCAATACCTCAAGTTAAATTTACTTGACTATGCTGGTTAGTATAATGAAATTTTCTAACTATACTAGTTACAGTTATAGAAATATAGTATGTAGAGTTACATAAAATATGGTATATGCAGTAACTGTGACTATGTTGGCATTCACATTAGATTAAATGTGATACGAAAAATTGAAATTAAGTATCATATCAAAGAGATTTTTGGCACCCAAGCTTTGAAAATAGCAATGGCAAGGAGACCCAGATCTACAATTGAGTCTGTGATTCTTTACAATGAGAAAGATGAAGCTGATAACTGGAAGCCAACAAAATATACAAAGAACTCATGGGTATTGCTGCATCCATCACCAAAGGGCAATTTTCGACAAAAGAAAAGAGCAAAAATGACTCACAAATCTTATTGGAAAGCAAAAATTTTGGAGTTTAAGACTACCCCGGGAGGTCAATCTATATCAGAAGTCTTAGTACAACATGTATATATGCATTCAGAAATCAAAGTACATGATATCAATCCTCATGATCATCAAAAATGTAATTGTAAGTATATCAAAACATATGCACTCTACATCAATCATGGGTCATGTTCTTTATTGAGGCTCTTCAGATTATGATTTAAATGCTTCAACATTGTTTTTTTCTTTCAGATTTATATCCATCATGCATAAGTGAATGGGAGCCCGCACAATCACTTGCAGGAATATTAGACGTGATTTACTCTGATGTTGGAAAGCTGCAATACAAAGGAAGAAGTCCAAAGGAACTTGCAGATTGTGGTATCTATTTTTATGAATCTTTATATACGCCACAAACAGATGAAAGTTTTGGCAAGCTCGAAGCAATTCCATTGTCTAGTTTTCAAAGTGATGAGTGGCCTACTCTTGACAGCATTGTTTCTGAATCCTTGAGATGCAAGCTACTCATTGATATTAGAAATGCTATGAAGATAAGCACAGGCTCAAAAATTGTTCACCTAAGTTAGTTTATCTCATTACATATATTTGTTGATTTTTTCTCGAGTGCTAGTGTTCGTAGGACACCAACTTTATTTGTTTGCAAAGATTTATCAGATGAGACTTTGTCAGATCTCATGGATTAAGGTTGGGATAGTAAAACAAATAATGACATAGAATGCAGGATTAAAAAGTCCTCAATGATCTTTCGTTATCATATCGAAAAACAAATGCTCAGTCTCACATTTAGCTACCAGAGATACAAGAAAATTGAAGGTACATGACTACCACTGGATCAAGACTTTGAACTAAATGGTCACACAAACCGAATGGAGATAAGCATTATCTACAATGAGGAATATTTGACTATAGTTGAGGTGGAAGAGCATTGAAAGCTTGACTTTATCAAAAAAGAGCTCATGCTATTACAAACCAATCTACCAACATATTTCAGATTTATGATCAATGGAAGACTCGTAAGTACTTTATGTTTATTGCCATTTCAAAATTGAACAAAATAATAGAAAATGTCATCATTTACAATTGCACATTCACTAATATTCGCCATGTCACAGATGCGAAAAAGACAGGAGCTGATAACGTGCTGCAAAGATCTACCTACAACAATCACCATTGTGGGAGAACAATAGTTTCAAAAAAACTTTAGTAAAAGTCTGTGCATACACTCTTTCATTAAATAAATGAAAGCCCAAGTTGGGCATCAGTACATGTATTTTGTGCTCCCAAATTCATAAATTGCAGCAGCATTTGATATATCAATGTATATTTTTCTATGAATTCTATACATGTATATTTGTTCTATGCTATCTATATTTGTTTCGATCTTAATTTAGTATAACTACATTATCCTTTGCACCATCATCAATAACGAGAGCTGAAGTCTTGTCGTAGCCAGTATACTCAAGATAATTTCTTGTCTAAGTCTGTACACCTGGCTTGATGTGTACTCAATAAGTGTAAGCTACAAAATAGAACATCCATATATTAGTAATGGCCAAAAACATCAACAAAATAGAAAACTAATCATGATTCCAAAATAGGAATAAACAAAATTTATTACCTTAGAAATATCAACATCTTGTTGAAGGTTGAACCACTCAAAAAATAACTTTGCATTGAATAATGTGTATCACCCACAGCTGAATGAATTATTTTGCTGGGGTGACTGCAAAATAATTCAGCATACAAGAAATCAATTATGAAACAAAATGAATTAGAATGAAACAATTACATTAGAATACTGATTTCAAAATGCTATTAAGAAAGACAGAGTTTACCTCCAAACTGACGATCTGCCAGTCCACGGAATGGAGAACATCTGTAGGAATATATTTACTTAGATATGGAAGGTATATATCTACATCCTTATGCGTATTTCTCGTCGAATTCATCTTGACACAAAAACCTTTAATAATATTATCTACAAATCTCTTAATAGACATCAGGTTTAAACTCCAGTGGTCATTGCAAAATAAGATTGAAATTTCTTTAGCTGCAATTCTGAGAACTATTTCCATTGACAATGCCAATGTTAATGCATAAAACACTTACTTCATATGATAAGGGATGAGCAGGTACTTTGTTGCTGGTGTGAATCCACTTGTCAAAAACTGTGACAATGTGTCATTATTCTCCTTGAAGGCCTGAAGCAGAAAGCCACTCAACACCAGCAACTCATTGGATGAATCTCTTGCAATGTCATATTGCAAGAGTGTAAGCCCGGACTCTATCACAAGATCACTGATAGAAGCTCGTCTGTCTTTGATATCCAAGCAATCTCAAATTTAAGATAATCATCTGAATCTATATATGTATAAAAATTTGGAGGAGGAGGAGGAGGTGGATGTGTAGTATCTACGGGAATTAAAAGGGTATCCAAAACAGATGTAGCTATATTTACAACATTATCAACAACAATGTTATCTACAATGGATTCCGGGTTAGGCTTCACAAACTCTGTGGTGTCTACCCTCCTTACTTTCTTCGGAGCTCTCTTGGGGGATGTCTGCTTTCTAGGACGCTTCGTAGGAAGATCATTCCTATCTAGAGGAGTTGGTCTAGGAGCAGCAGGTTGAGATACGTGTAACCTGTAATACCTATCCCTCACTCTCATCAGGAGCTGAAAATCCTTGGGCATTATGGTGACTCTCTTGGAATGCATTGTAAGCAAAAAAAAATCCTCAAAAAAAAGTCTAATGTAATCTTCAGCAACCTCCTGAAGGCACTGAAGAGCACTGGGTGTGAATCTAACTAGCTCTCCAAGATCATTTCTTGTTATGTTTTGGACAACACGGTAGAATGGAGGTCTTGGGATCAACAGAGTTGTTGATCTCTGATACTTGCATATCTTAGAGAGCCACCTGCTGTGGTTGCGCGTTCTAGGTCTAGCGGGTGGTGTAATGGCAACCGTAGGGGCTGAGGATGAGCCAGGAGAGAAGAAGTCCTTCCTTGTCTGCTTTCTCCTATCCATGGACGTGTACTATGGGATAGCAGACTTGTGCGTGATGGTTAGGATGAGCAGGGAGGGATGATAAAGACCTTGTAGAGGACTGATATGTACGGACAGAATGTACGGTATATCGGACATGTGCGAGCCGAATATAAGAGAGAGCAATTAGTTTTGAAGAAAGATGCACAAGTGCGATACGGGGAGCCATGTAGGCAGATGTATCAGACTTGTGCGCATGGAAGGTGGTAGGAGGAATATTGATTGTGAAGGACGCGCACAAGTGCGATATGCGGAGCGAAAAAAAAAGTGAAAAAAATTCATCGAAGTTTGTGAGTTTATATCGCGGTTTGCACGTGCAAAAGAACGTTCTATCACACGTGTGGGAGTTGTATGGACAAATGCGAGAGTGACATGTGTCACCTTGTCACATTTCACGTGTGGGATTTGTACGAGCAAATGCGGGAGCGATACGTGTTGTGGAACAAACAAATGAACACGTGACATGTGTCCAGGTGTCATTTCACACGTGTCCAAGTGTCACCTCACACGTGCCAGTGCCTATAGTCCAATTGAAAGTAGACATGTGTCCTTTTTCCGTTGACCACACATGCAAAAATTTAGTATAAATGGCACGAAAACCGATTAATTTTTTACCTTTTCCGTTCTCAAAATTCGCAACATATCGCTCTTGTGCGCGTGCATTGTTGTCCGTTTGCTTGCAATGATACCTACTTGCGCACAAGTGCGATATTCGGTATCTGCCTACCGTACATATCCCTCTTGTGCGCCATCTTGATAGTTAGTTTTGTTTCAGTTCTCCCTCGCGCACAAGTGCGATATTCACATTACTGCCATGGCCTCTTCCTCAGGATCCTCATGAGATTCAGGCTCGAGTTCATTTCTTAGTGAATTTGGGATTATTGAAAACCTAGACTACTTCCACAATCTATTCAGGCCATATCTACATGTTTTCAGGACTGCACGTCCAAATTCTGACGTATTTTATGAACATTATGTTAGATTCAGAGATATACTTAGTAAGCCTGTTTTCTTCATAGGTCCACTCCAGTACATGCATTATACTGATCTTGTTCATTTCTTCTCAGCTTTCAGACATAGACTGGATAGAATGTTCACCAAATTGTTTGATCTTTTCAAAAGCAGTTCAATGTGTCCGTATTGCAACAAGAAATGTCGATTGGTTGAATATCAGAGTGGTTTCATACTTTTCCTGTTAGTTTAGATCCCAGATGATGAGGAAGTTTTTGTTGCTGATGCTCATTTTGCATCATCCTCTGTTCAATCAGCTATTAAGGATATCAGGCACTTTCTTAGCGACACTTCTGATAAGGAAAGTGACTTTATTGATGTAAATATTGATGTTCTCCGGGATTCTTTTATTGGCCAAAATACATCTGATGATGAATCCAACCCTATAGAGGAGTCGAAATGTCTTTTCAATTTGCCTATATATTATATTAACGACGATGTATATTTTATTACTGCCGATTTATGTAAATTTTTTGACTATCATGAGGACGAGGTTCTATGTTTATTATTCGGCACAATTTCCGAATTCTCCGACTTTGTAGATTTTGAAACATACGACCTTGTTGCTATTATTGATTTTGATGATGAGGAGGGACTTATGACTGGTGAAGAATGCCTGACTAAGACTTTATCAAATATAGCTAAGGATGGGTGAAGCAGACCATCCGATGAAGAATTCACGACATTTCAATCCTAGATGGACTTCCCTCGTCCATCATTAATGCATTTAATTGATGATTCTACTTCAGTACGTGGTCATTATATTGATCATCCTGATCTGGTTGCTGCTGATGTTGAAGAATGTGTAAGTGTCTAAACTTCCTTGGATTAGAATGTTCTTAATCACTGAATGTGTTTTTGCTAACATATTTCCTATTGCAGGATGCTCTCATAATAGATGATTTTGTTGTGAGACGAGGTGGTTTCAAACAACACACATCCTCGTTCCAGAGGGACAGTGGCCGGCCCACTATCATTTCCTGAAGAATGAGATCTGTATTGCTCATTCCAAGCTAAGCCCAATCGGGGAGAGTCTTATAATGGCAGTTAAAGCTTTATCATTTTACCTAGGAGGACATAAATCTGTTAAGTCAAATAAGATCATTTTTGTCAAAAGACACTTATATTGAGCTTAATGGAAATAAGAATAATGCACATCTATTAGATGCATACACTAGCAGAGAATTTATTCGTGACAATACTGCCATAGAATCTGACACAAGATCTGATGATGAATAGTTGACACTTTGTATTTTGGTATAATACAATCAATACATTTACATTGAGTATTTCTCCTCTCTTGTTCAATAAATTTGCAAAGCAATTCTAAACATGTCATGATTTGATGACAATGATGATCTTCTACTCAGCAATCATCTAACTTTCTCTTCTTGTATGAACTTGCATGCTTTTCTAAACTTGTTGTATTGTGTGGACTTTGTTATATGTCGAATCTGAACTCTGCGGTAGAACCACTGAAAGATTTGACAAATGCAGTTTCGTTTTTCATTGGTTCCTCCATGTGTGTTTCGATGAAATGCTGCTCGTGCTTGCCAGTGTGACTTTTCCATTCTTTGTGATGACCATACACTCAAACTTCCATACGTATTTGCAAAAAATGTTGTATGATCTCTTAGTGTGTGCTGCGTATGTCAAAATCATAATGTTAGTCTTATGTTTGAATCTAAATATATGTGAAAATTTGAAAGCATTTTAAAAATTTTATACTAACCATGTAATGAGTGATATGATCTTCTCCCCATGCTTTTGATACTGCATTAACAAACTCAACACAAGTCCTTTGGATAGCTTTCTTATCAATATCAAAGTATTTTTCTTTTCTTAAATAGCAATCATACTATCAAGCTTTTTCCATACATCAACGTTTAGTACTCTAGTTTTGTCATCTTTCTCGAAGTCCTGAGTGGCAGTAATAATATCTGTCCAGACTAAGTGCTGAATATTAGAAGCCTTACCAGTATGATTTGATAGGAAACGACGTGCTTTTGCTCCTCCTATGCTTGGCTTAGTTGGCATGTTCCCATTCTTTCTTGAAAGTTTTTCATCTTTTTGAATTTTGACATGTCCTTTATGGACACCTGCTTTTGATAAAACATCTTCTAATCGAAAGATAGCTTCCTTTGCTAATGATGCTAGCTTAGTATTCCAAGCAAAAACTATATGAAGATAAATGATCTTTTCTATTAATCTAGCTTCTGCATGAAGAGTGCAAACATGCACCTTTTTTAAGGGGATAGGCAGCACAGGCTTCCAGTTTGGATCTGCATATTCTCTAGTAATTCCTGTACTCCTAATTACATCTTTTGCCATTTTCATGCAATACAAACAAGGGTGTTTTGATGTAGCACCGTGAGAGACATTATACATACATTTCAATGTTTGAAAAGTCACCTGCTAAGTGCCATTCAACATTGAAGTCTCCAACTCCTGGAACATTGAAAAGTCCTCCATCCATATGGTCCTTGATGATCCTAGGATAAGATGTCCATGAAAATATCCATGATAATATATCATGATCCTCTTTCAGCACCTGTCCAAAGAATTGATCAGACTTAGTTCACAATGTATTAATACTATTCAATGAATGTAATGTAATAATGAGGCTACTTACCTGAAACGTTGCCAACCACCATATATCATTTTCTAACTGGACATTGAATCTGAAATCTTCTTGGTTCTCTGTTTGTGATAGAGCACCATTCATGAGAGTTATACTAGCCCTCTCCATCTTTTGCCCTTTCACAATTTATGACTCATCTAACTTTAGTACTATGATTATTTTGCCATTCACCTTTTCATAGGTTATATCATAGAATGTGACGATGTATCTCAGCAACTAATTTAGATCAACAAATAAATTGTTTGATGAATTATAGAATATCAATCTTCCATCAATTTCATACACCTCCTCAATATGAAATGGAGTTCGAGTGATCTTATGCATATTTATGTTGTTTTCTAATTTGAACTTGCTTAAAAGCTTCTCTAATAAGTTTAAATATTGTTGCATATGCTTCCCTGCTAATACTTGCAAAATCACAAGCACCCTGAACTATAGTTATCTACATTTTTTGTGAATGTCCACCATCAAAGACTCTACTATTTTACACTTTACATTTGAATGCAAAAGTCCATAGTAGCTCAAAGAAATCTCATGACTCTGATAAGAGCCTTCCAATGTGATACACCAATGTTAGTCATAAACAGACTGTAAAAGCTATGTCTGGCCTGGTACAGATCATGGCATACATAACAGATCATATAATATAATGGTAAGGATACTCACGCATCTGTTGCTTCTTATGAATTGTTTGAGGACACTGGTACTTTGACGATTTGAGTCCTGGTTCCATTGGTGAGAGAGCTAACTTGCAATTGATCAGATTATATTTGACTAAAATGTTGTAGATGTACCTTTGTTGTGTAATGTAGATCAACTTCTGTTTTCTGTCTCTGTGGATTTGTATACCAACGCAGAAATGAGCTTCGCTATATCGGTCATGTCGAATTCGGAAGATAGCATTGTTTTGGCTTCTTTTATCAAATCGATATTGTTGCTGAAAATCAATGTATCATCCACATATAAAGTGATAATGATAAAAGACCGTTGCACTGCTCTAAAGTAAACGTTTGAATATTAAGAGCTAGGTGTGTAGTCGTGATCAATAAGGAAAGTATTGATCCTTTGAAACCATGCTCGAAACACGATGACATTTGTTTTGGGACTTTGACTTGAAAAAGAGTAATCTTTTTTGGTGTTTTCTAATGGTCCTAGTTTAATGCCAAAATCATGGATTTTTTTAATAAATCTCTAAATTTTGTTTTTAAAAAAAGCCAAGAAAATGCATATTTTGAATAAAGAACTACAAGTTTTTTGTTGCAAACTTCATAAAACCATCATAATTACAAATGACATAATAATCCAAGAGAACAAATGATTTTTGAAACTAGAAATCCCATTGAAATACAAAACAACTTAAATTATATTTGCACATTCTTTTTTTTTAAGTACATTTTCTAAGGAATTTTCACTGATGCCTCTCAATTCAGAACTTGACATATTCTCAACACTCTCGTTTTCAGCTGATGAAGTGGAAGACCCATGTTTTTTCATTAGAGTCAACTAGCATATCTTCTTCAGAATCCGCATCTAATGTTGACTAAAAACCTTGTAAATCAACTTTTCTCTATTGATGACGAGTGGAGGATGATGGTTATTCCAGTAATACAAGTTCGTTCTTTCAATATAGATATAGTTGACTTTCATAGATGATTGGTCATTGTTAATTCAAAATTAAATGCCAAAACATCTACATCCTGTAGATTCAAGTCGTTGACTCTTGGTTGATTTTCTGGCAGTCTCTTTCTCTTGCCCTTTGGATCTACTTGCAGCATTTTGAGTTCGTACCTTCCCAAAAAAGCATTCGTTGAAGTGGTGCGCAACCAATGGACACGTAGTACTTTTATTTTATTGCTATTTTGAATAGAACCAAGTACTTTGGCAATCCAAAATGGACGTGCTTCATTGTTTTCCAGAAGCTAGAAGTGCAACAAGGCTTCCAATTTGGATTTCATTCAAATCATCGTGCCATTTCATTTTTGCAGCTTTTACACTTTGCCTATTCTTCCTTGAGCCCACATAAATTTCACGTTTCTCACCTTGCACAAGCTGCAAGAAATCATCATCTCGAGGAAGATCTGAAGGTTCAACAGTTGTAGTTGATGTTCCGGATTTATGAGGCCAATGAAATTCTTCAGTTGTTGATGTATATTCGAGATTGAGCAAACTGATTTTTTGTTCCTCGAAAAAGTCCATCCACCAATGCTGATCAAACTCATCAAAAAAACTATAAGATGCTTGAATACTTGATTCCAAAAAATTTAAGGAGGCAAATGGATCAATCTCAAGATGTTCTCTTTGGACCTTTTGTTCTTCTAGCAAGGACTTCAAGGGAGACAACATAGCAAGCTTGATTTGAGTCGATGGAATGTTAAGCAAAGATCGAACTCCTTCAAGAGGTAGCCATGAAACTGAATTTGAAAATAGTTTGCCCCATAATAATATAATGTCTGATTCGTTACATTTAATTTTCAACTAGTGCTGAAAGCTAATATCATTAATATTAGCTATGCATCGCTCTATTCGTTGGACGCCTTAACATAGTTACGAAAATCATATTTGTGTCTAATTAATGACATGTTTGGCTTTGGCTTATACGATTTCTCGACAATGCTTTAAAGCACTGGTAAAGAAAAGGCTTTCTTGTGTCTCAACCTCTTAGAAAAGCAACTAAACATTGGATCGAGTTGATCGTGGGTATGTCCTACCAACAAAAATCCTATTTGTACTTTTTTGTAAAAACTTTTCTCCAATAGCATGGACAAGTATGCCAAAACAATTTGGTTTTTATTTTTCCTAGTAGTGTTGTCATGCTGCAAATAAAGTATTTTCGGAAGATTTTCACCAAATTCGCAAATTATCTTATGTACAATGGTGATCGTCAAATTTGGATCATTTCGAACATTGGGATAATTAAAAAAGACCTTGGACTCCAAAGTGCCATTAAACACAAGTGTTCCAACGAGATGAACCTAAATAAAATCTGTCTTGCTCAAATTTTTGGGCACTTTGACAAAATGAGGCAACATTGTTTTCTTCTGATCCATGCCATCAATAACAAGGCCCAGACATTTTTGTGGACATTCCAAACATTTCTTTCGATGCTTGGCCAAATTTTGTCTTTCAAGTGTTCGTTGATCTCTGTGCAGTTGAAGGGCTTTTGCAGCATTCACTGAAAATACAATGATTTACTTATTTAATAGAATAAAGATCGTACCATAATGATATTAAAAAAGATTGCAACTTAATTTTTTTCAAAACAGAAAGTATTAAAATGAATGACAAATTTGATTAATATTTACCTTTCTCATCATTGGTCTTTGCAAGTTGTTTTGCAGACTTTAACAACTCGCAAGTGGAGCATACTGTCATTTGTGATTTTTTGGGAATCTTTACCAGTCCAAAATCTCTTTTCCAAATTCTAAAAATTTTTTTGTTTTGGCAAACTCTTTGTACATCAAAAATATTTCTAATTTCATAAAATTATCCAACAAGTGAAAATATAAGAAATTAGGCAATTTCTCTCCATGCACATCTATGAAATGCTTTAGCCAAGCAGTTGCATTTAAAGCATCTGGAGAAACAGTTCGACCCTGTAAGAATCTCCTTAATGTTGGATCTTTCTGAAGTAATGCATGCATTTGTTGAAACCGTGAGTTTCCGATTGCGTGAATTCTTTGTAAGCTTTGCGACAAACCTCCAAAGCATTTAAAAAATGCGAAAAGGAGTTTTTGTTTGGCCTCACTGTTGCACACAAATAGAAATTTCTCTCATCCTTACTTCGAGAAAAAAAGTTTGATCTTAATTCTTCAATTTTTTTGATACTCAGTTTTTGCAAACAACAGGATGAGCCACAAATAATATTCCATACCTTTCGAATCTCAAATTTTGTAATCAACTGTTTTTGACAATTCGTTAAATCAGGTGAAGACCTCAAGTCTCTCTTGTATTTTCCTTTTTGTTTCGAGTCTGATCTATAAATTGAACCTGTGACACTAGTAGGTGCTTGAACTGTTTGAGAAGGTGTTGGAATTTCATGACTCGGAGGCTCCAACCTCAGGATGTTTTGGACCCTCAAAAGGCTCTAAATTTTCAATAAATATAGCCCATTTTGGATTTAACACAATGAACATCACTTCGAGAAGGTCTCCTACGAACATGAGAAAAGCTTGAATGTCACGGATCAACATACTTATGCGGATCTGTTGATTTACTAGAATCAGTAATTGAGTGAATTGAAGCTTTTGACTCATCACTCAATGATTCAACTTGTTCAAAAGAGCAACGTTCTAATTGTGCACTGCCTGTATCTGAAGAGGAGGATGAGGTCAAAAGATTTGACACAAGTTGAGTTACAGGTGTCATTTTTTGAAAAGTACTTGCGTGAGGAATTTCAGAAGATGAACGGGTAAATGATGATGTTGCCACATCATTTATGGAAACATGTTGAGAATCATGAGTGGCTTTATAAAAAACTCTTTCATTGGGAATATCAGATGAAGATGATGCACTTGTTGCAATGTATTGAGTTACAACTACTGGAATAGAGCAGGTAGAACTACTTGGCATTGTAACCTTAAAAAAAATTCTAACTATATATTTATGCTAAGCATAGACCCGTTAAAATAGTTGACACATAAAACTAAATGTGCTCTACAAACTTAACTGCAACCTATGTTGGTCATAGAACAAATAAAAAGCTATGCGAACCTCAATAGACATAAACAAGAAAAACAGCTAAATGCAAATAAGCAACAATCCTAGCAAGTTACTGGTTAATTGAAATAGTTACACCATTTGTTGTTTTGGTTGATCCCAACAAATGCAACGACGTTGCAAATTTTGATTTTTCTTTATTAGATTCATATCATTTTTTTGCTCTTGGGGGCATACATAGTTTACAAGCCTGAAAACAGTTTTCTCAAGAGTATCCCCATATTCCTTTCTTTTGAACTGTGAATGCAATTGCATTTGCTGGTCTGACAGCGGAAGAAGCCAAATTATTGGCTTAAGACCATAATATTGATCAAGATTACCGGCTGAAGATGACCATCATACAAAGAATCCGGTTCTTTCACAAAGAATACACGAGAGTCTCCAAAGCAAAAGATGTGAATCAACTAGAGTTGAAAGCACTCTGTGCTCAAGAGACAGGCCTGTCTTTTGATTCAAAAAATCCTACGCCGGGCCTTCCAAAATATGATAATTTTTTTTAACTTGCTTTTCGCAGTGGCCAGACAATTTTTCTTGTAATGCTCATCATGAAATACTCTGGTCATAATATATGTTACAGTCCTTTCAAATTGTTTTTATCAGACTAAATTTAATAGTCCCTAAATTCCGTATCAAATAATTTAATTTTTTTTTATTTTAGGTGTGGGCCCTTGCTGATAGAATTATTGACAAATGGAAAAAATTTCAAATAAAAGGCCAACCTGCTCAGGGTGCCTCAAAGTCAAAGAAGAAAGTTGTCAACACTCAAACTTTGAAGCCAATCCATACATAAATGGGAATATCAGAGTGGAAAAACATGCAAGAGATGAGCTCTTCACAGAGCTAATAATAAATGTTCTTTCTAGAGTTGCCGATGGTCAACTTTCTCTAGCAGAAATGAGAAAAAAAATTGAAAGGTAATAGTCATAATTTAAATATTTGTTTTCATGTTACTTTTTGTAATAAAGTGATTTTCATAATTTTGTTGGATTTTTAACAATTATACTTTTTAAATGCAGGCATCAATTATTTATGAAAGTTCAAAAAGCCCTTGTGAAAGGGTTAAATTGTCAAGATTTCGAAGACTGCCAGAGGCCTTACTCTCTGAGCAGCCGAAATGAATCTTTGACTCCATTTTTTATTTTGTTTAGAGACCTGGTATTTACTTCACCCATGCTTAGCATAGGTGCTTATTAATTGTTTCTTTTTTATATTTTATGTCTCCTATGATAAGTATAGCTTTTTCTTTATTTAATTATTTCTTTTTGATACTTCAAGTCTCCTATTCTGTTTTGTATTTTATGTGTCTCATGCTAAGCATAGATTTTTCTTTTTCAGTCTCCCGAAGATAAGAAAAACAAAGTCCTTCCAGAGCGATTCAAGAGACATATTCTGAAGGCAAAAGCAGAGAAAAAGGACAGGGAGAAATTAGCACGGGGTGAGACCATTGTGGAGGAGGATCCATCATAGACCTACCACCATGGTGGATCGCTGCACAAATATTCCAAATTTAGATCATATAAAGATGGCATTTTATTCCAACATGTCTTATGAAAAACTCCTAAGAGCGCAAAAAAAACAATCAACAGTCAATATCACAAATGGATATAGGGTAGACTTACAAAGTGGGCTCAGAAATATCCCTCGCTGCCACTGCCCAAGTGAGAAAGCCTCGTGGTCTCTAGTCGCCTCTCGGTGCTATCAGAAGTATTCTGGATCATCTCAATACTCTTTCTTCGCATGCTTCTAGTCCTCTTTCTCCACGCAAGAAGGCATGCCTCTCTTGGCTATCACTGCATCTCGGATCTCCGATTTGCGGTGGCTCATCACAGCTCCCATGCGGCTCCTCATCCATTTCCGTGTGAAGTTCATGTCCTGGGATGGGATAGGGAATTCACTACGTAGCTGGTCAATGACGCGATTCTTGCGGTCATCGCTAACATCGTGCCAGTCATGAAGTATGTCTCTAGGAAAGTGGATATACATGAGCTCCCTCATGCACGTGATGATCCTCTTACCACAGTTATTCTCAATGATGTGACCATCCCTGTCTATGTCATACGATGGTGGGATGACAGATGGTGGCAATGTGGCCCTGGGAGTGTCTACGGGGGTGCCCTCCGGTATGGGAGACGTGGCCATGGGAGTGTCTACGGGGGTGGCCTCAGGTATGAAAGATGCCCCGCCGACGAGATAATACTGATGTTGTGGGGTACCGAGGGGAGAATAGCCAATGAGGGGCATCTGGAGGGGAGAATATATAGGGGGGGATTGGGGTGAAAACCCCATGGTGAAACGTGACCTCATGGCGTATATCCGGGAGGAAATGACTCAGTGGCAGTGGGTCCAGAGGGAGGGAAAATGTGAGGGGTGAAAGTGGGCATGCCGAGAATCTGAGGTGTGACAAATGCAAGAGTTGCAGTATCATGTGATGTACATGCTGCCTCCTGGGTCAAGGTATCTCGAAGTAGGGACTCCCACGAGGAGATGTGCTATGGCGACATGCAAGAATCATGCATTAGAGGAGTTTTGAGCTCCAAAAAGACCCTTAAAGAATTTGTGCAAGATGTAGTTTATATTATTAAAATATTATAGCACTAATACTTTTGACTTGTCATAACTTTTTAATCATAGCTCAAAAGTATGTCATGTAGCATATTATTGGAAAGTCCTTGTCAAGCGCTTTCCAGTGCACCAAACTCCGCCAAATTTGGACTTACCAATAAAAAGTTATACCATTTTTAGTGTAAATGTGGACTCAAAAAGTTATGTTATGTAGATTTCAAATTTGAGTGTTTTGATTGGTCCATGTGTAAGGAAAAATTGAGAAAAAATATATACAAAGAGTCTTTTTTGGATTTAGAACTCCTCTAATGACCACGTCAGGGTCATCGCGACATCCTCCACAACAGGTGACACTGAGGCGGCTCCTCCTCCTCTCCCAAGAGTGTTGGGAGGAAGCACTGGCAGTAGTGACATGGGTGGGGGTGCGACCCTCGTATGAGTGACCCTCACGGGAAGGGGAAACATGTGACTAGTCTACACGAGAAGTGGATTGAATCTCCTCGGTCAATGATGTGTACTCAACCAATCGAGAGGACCTACGAGCCTCGCATCGAGCCCTCTAGCATTTTAAGACCCTATCAGGCTGCGAGGAAGGCAACTTATCAAGGTAGCTAATGAGCTCAGTCTCGCTCATAGAGGAAAGCCGGGATGACCCGTGACTATGGTCTGACCTCTGACTAGGGGTTCCAATATCGAGCATAATGGGTGCAACAGAATAAGAGGGATAAATAATGCAGACAACCAATGGGAGTCTTAAAAATTAGTAAGAAAAAAACATCACCATCTCTCTCTCTCTCTCTCTCTCTCTCTCTCTCTCTCTCTCTCTCTCTCTCTCTCTCTCTCTCTCTCTCTCTCTCTCTCTCTGTTGTCCCGTGGGCTTAAAAAATAGAGTATTGTGAAACGAATGACAAAACTTTTATGTATACTACCTCATAGCTACAACGTCTATACCAACACATATGTATTGTCATATTCACGACCATTTTCAGTTCAAACAACAATGATGACCCAAATTTAACCACATTGAGGAGTAGACATCAATAGGAGGCTCACTGGCCCCGCAAGTGAATCATACGTAACGAGGGGGTGTCTATCCTATATATGAAGAGATTAAAGAGGAACATGGTATGTAGGACCATGACAGTCCTTGAGTCTGACGGTTCGTAGCATCGAAGAGAGAAAAGGATGTTGCTACTTGTAACCATCAAAGTGGTTACAAGTCGACACTTGCTTGAATCCAGATGAACCTCAAGCAACCTTTTCGAGGTATTGAGTTTGAATTAGCAGACACACTTTCCTCATTGGTGAACCATGAGGTTCAAGAACATCCATGGCCTGCACACCATATGCCTCTTTGGTCTCTCCATTTTTAGGCAAGACACCCAATCGGCACAGACAACTCAATCGAGGGGTCAGTTAGCCCCCGTTGCATCCTCAATGGATTCGTGTGTTCACCAATATTGTTAGGGTTATGGTTTGTGGTTAATTGGAGATGGAAAAATAATTTATATGTTGGTATTGCCCTCGTAGCTTTGACTCAATACCTATAAAAGCTCGGACTATGATAAGTTTATGAGCAGAGGTAGATAATCTAGCATCTATGAGCTGGTAACAATCTAGCATATAATGTGTTTATGATCTGAAAAAAAATTATGAGCAGAGATCGAAATCGACCTCAGAGTAACAGATGGTATACTGAATTAAACAGACACACATATTCCAAGTCTATTATGACCTCCACTGATTCCCACCCCACTTATCAATAGATTCATCAACAAAAAGTACAGATTTCTTTCTAGGATGTGTAAAACTTTTTCATTAATCCTAATGAGAATAAAATTGAATGTAGTCCTACACTACAGAACGTGCATCTACAACAAAATATGGGAGATAAATATTTATGTAAAAGTTTATGAGCAGAGGTATATAATCTAGCATCTATGAGCTGATAACAATCTAGCATAAAATCTATTTATGATCTGAAAAAAATGTATGAGCAGAGGTCAAAATCGGCCTCGGAATAACATATGGTATACTGAATTAAACAGAAACACATATTCCGAGATCTGTTCTGACCTCCACTAATTCCCACCCCACTTATCAATAGATTCATCAACAAAAAGTACAGATTTCTTTCTAGGATGTGTAGATCTGTTTTCATAAATCCTAATGAAAATAAAGTTGAGTGTAGTCCTACATCAACAAAACGTGCATCTTTCTCTCTCTCTCTCTCTCTCTCTCTCTCTCTCTCTCTCTCTCTCTCTCTCTCTCTCTCTCTCTCTCTCTCTCTCTCTCTCTCTCTCTCTCTCTCTCTCTCTCTCTCTCTCTCTCTCTTGTCCTGTTGGCTTAAAAAATAGGGTTTGTGAAACGGATTCCAAAACTTTTATGTATACTGACTCATAGCTACAACATTAATACCAACACATATATTGTCCGTTCATGACCATTTCAAGTTCAAGGAACAACGATGATCCAAATTGAACCACATTGAGGAATAGACATTGACAAGAGGCTCATTGGCCCCACAGGTGACTCATATGTAATGAGGGGGTGTCTCTTATACCAAGACACAAAAGAGGAGTATGGTGTGTAGGCCCACCATGGCAGTCCCTGAATCTTGCGGTTCGTAGCATCAAAGAAAGAAAATGATGATGCTACTTCGAACTCAACACTTCAAAGTAGTTACATGTGGACACTTGTTTGAATCCAAATGAACCTCATGCAACCTTTTAGAGTTATTGAGTTTGAAGTAGCATACACACTTTTTTCATTTTGATGTGGTGAACCATGAGGTTCAAGAATGCCAATGGCCTGCACACCAGATGCCTCTCTGGTGTCATCATTTTTAGGCGAGACACCCGATCGGCACAGACAATTCGATCGCGGAGCCAGTTAGCCCCCTTTGCATCCTCCATGGATTTGTGTGTTCACCAATATTATTAGGGTTTAGGGTATGTGGATAATTATAGATGAAAAATTGATTTACATGTTGGTATTGCCCTCGTAGCTTTGACTCAATACCTATAATAGCTCGGACTATGATTCAAGAACCACACACACACACACACACACACACACACATGAATAAATTAAGATCTAACAAATCATAAAACAGGAACGAATGGCATCACACACGCACACGCACACACACATACACAATCGCAAACGCACACTCTAAACCCTAAAACCTAAACACACACGAGGGGAAAAAAAGAAAGAACATAGTAGAGTGCTAATCAAAACTCCTGAACTGTACAGTTATATCCTATTCCAGAATGTCACCACATGCTCCCTCCCTACGGCGTTTGAGCTTTCTCGTGGAACTTATCGTCCAACAAGAAACATTTGAACCACACCTTTATCGGAAGAAAACAAGGGCTACACACCTTCCTAGAAAATTGGGAGTATTCGTTACCTTTAACTCTTTCATGTGCTCTCTCTCTCTCTCTCTCTCTCTCTCTCTCTCTCTCTCTCTCTCGCTCTCTCTCTCTCTCTCTCTCTCTCTCTCTCTCCCCAAATCCCTCGCTCACTATTTCTAAGCATAAAACATAACTAATACACAACACATATTATGATCATACAAATTAAAATAACATGAATAGATTAAGATCCTATAAATTAGAGTAGCATGAACTAGTAAGCATGAAACATAAATCAAGATACTGCGAATTAGGGTAGCATGAACTGGTAATCATGAAACATAAACGAATTGCATCACACATGCACACACACACTCTAAACCCTAAAACCCAAACACACACGAGGAGAAAAAAAAGAAAGAACATAGTAGAGTGCTAATCAAAACTCCCGAACCATACAATTATATCATATTCCAGAATGTCACTACATGCTCCCTCCCTATGGTGTTTGGGCTTCCTCATGAAACTTATCATCCAAAAAGAAACATTTGGACCATGCCTTTATCAGAAGAAAACAAGGGCTGCACACCTTCTTAGAATTGGGAGTGTTGGTTACCTTTAACTTTTTCATGATCTCTCTCTCTCTCTCTCTCCATATCCCTCGCTCTCTATTTCTAAGCATGAAAACATAAACAATACACAACACATAAACTATGATCTTGTAAATTAAAATAACAGGACTAGGTTAAGATCCTACAAATCAAAGTAGCACAAACTAGTAAGCTTGAAACATTAATTATGTGTACCACAAATTTTTGAGAGTGGATATCATTTTTTTCTTAGGCCAACTATGGAGTTCCCCAGCAGGTTCATAAAAACACTAGCGGAGAAGTATCGTCATTTCAAGGACAAATGTAATTAAGAAGGCAACATGAAGGTCTCAATGTGGTGAAAGAATCTAAAAAATGTGGTGGTGTTGAGTCAAAATGTATCAACTGGGGCAGGAATTTTGTAATTTTGATATAATAGCTGAGGTGGTAGTAATTTAGCATTGTTCACACACAAATCGCCAGTGTTGACTAGATCTATTTTTTAATGTAATAGCAGAGGTCGGAATGGACCTCGGAATAAAAGATGGTGTAGTGCCTTGAATACATCCAGATATTCTGAGGTCTATGATGACCTCCACTGATTCACACCCATTATCAACAGATTCATCAATAAATGTACAGATTTGTTTCTAAAATGTGTAGATTATTTTCATAAATCATAATGTAAAATAAAATTAAATGCATTCCTATACTGCAAAACGTGCATCTACAACAAAAGTTAGGAGATAAACATTTATGAGCAGAGGTATATAATCTAGCATTCATGGCTGGTAACAATCTAGCATATAATCTATTTATAAATTGTAAAAAATGTATGAGAAGAGGTCAGAATGGACCTCAAAATAATAGATGGTATACTACCTTAAACAGATCAAGATATTCTGAGGTCTGTTTTGACTGACAGAAATTTCTATTATTCACACGTGTGGGGAATGTCCACAAGTATGATGGATCTAATTAAGCTTTGTGATTAGCATAGTAACCTGATTCTAGATTGTTTAGCAAGATCTAGTTCAGAAGAAATGGCTTAACCACTACTGAATATGATAGCAATGAATCAATAATGAGCAAAAGTACAAGATATCAGTGTATAAGCATTAGCTTCAACACGAGTTAGAGAGAGAAATATAGAGAAATAACAAGAAAAATAGTTTAGATCCAAAATGGCATGGGGTAGCTACAAAACTCTGGTTATTCATCATTGATTGTGATAAAATTTAGCTCGCTCATGAGTAAATTGCAATTTTGCATTGATATATTACTTTTCATATAAAGAAGTTGGCCTTTCTATTTTGATTATAATTATAATCTTTTTATTAAAAAGATATTTTTAATATTCTTTTTTATGGACCCTTGGAGTTTGGTCTTTCAACCAAATGACCATGAGATGAGATGAGATGGCGCTATTCCTTCATCTTTTTTGTGTTCTCTTCGACTTTGGTTTGTGCTTTTGCCGAAGAAGCTGATAATAATTTTCTTCATTACCTGATAGCAAAGACGTTCCATCGATCGATAGATATGGCGAAGGTGGTGTCGAAGCATGGCGCCGTGACTTGTCGGTGGTGCAACGTGGTGCTGTGCCATCTTCTGAAGGTGAAGGCTTACATCGAAGGCGCCTATTGCGAGATCTGTCATGAGGTGTTTCGTGTCATGCTGCAGGAAAAAGAAGAGCAGCTTAAGTTCCTTCGTAGCTGGGATCCCACCATGTACAAGCCTCATGCTGATGTCGCTTTCCACACTTCTGACGGCAAATGCGTTCACGCTCACAAGGCTATCCTGGTACGTGCTTGCGTCATTTATTGCTCGAATCACATTTTCACATGTAGTTAGTTGTGAGGTTGTCATGGCAACAGAGGCTTTTATGAATGTTTATTATCTCAATGCTTTTGAGTTGGAGGAACAATTTACTAGCCCAACGTTTCATTGAATTACAGTTTGAACCTTTTAATGATCTGTTCACAACAGGTTTATTAACAAAGTATTTGCTGAAAAAAAAACATTTGCTTTTCCAATTCCATGAGCTTGTAAAGAATGATGTATGGAAAGTTAATCATATGCTCCATGATAAACAGCTTCATCTGTGGTGTTAGCATTTAAGATTATTACTACTTTTCTGCTTATGCTATGTTGTAAATCATGCCATTTTCAGGTGAGTAAATCAACTGTGTTCAAAGCCATGTTCGCCTCTCAGATCAAGGAAAACTCAGATGGGATAGTACGAATTGAAGATATGACATTTGATGAACTGGATAAATTTCTACGATTTCTTTATACTGCAATTGTCAGCAGCCATGATCTGGAGAAGCATGCAATTGCATTACTTCATGCTGCAGAGAAATACAAAGTAAAGCCCTTGAAATCTACTTGTGAAGAATATTTAGCAAAACATGTTACTGGGGAAAATGTTTGCAATGTGTTGGAACTTGCTTGCAAATTTGATTCAAGAATAATGAAAGAAAGTGTACTCGGTCTGGTTTGACAAAGGATATTCTAAAGGAAAATATGTTCAGTACAGTTATTAAATCTTTCAAGGAGGTATCAACATTTGAAGGATACAAAAGCTACAATGAGAAACATGCTCAGTTGATAACAGAAATTTTTGAAGGTCTTGTGCAACGATTCTATCCTTGGGTCTACTACCCTCTGTGACAGGATCTACAATCCTCCAAGGTGTGTAATTTTTCTTATGTATAATTTGTATATGCATTTTATAAAACAAAAACCAGTGTGCGGAATAAGAGTAAACCAGCTGATTACAAACATACAACTATGAACCAATTAAGCATTTGATCATGTTCAAGACAAGAAAATCATCTGCATAAAACATCTACTGCATTATCAGAGAATTCTTTAAGCGCTATTGTGACAGACCACATAGCGTGTCGACGCGAAAGAAACTCTATCTTTCGTGAATCAAAACTTGTTGCGCTTACTAGTGGACTTTTTGAACATTAGCTGGCTACACGGTGTTGGATTATTCTCCTTCTTACTAATCGAATAATCAGTTTTAATCTTCATCCATTGTTTATCCAGTTTTGTGGATTTTCCCGTGTATTTACATAGTCTGCAAGTTTACAAGTGTTTTTACACAGTCTGTAGAAATACACGGAGTTTTACCACAATGTCACATTTTCTCTCACTTCGGCTTTTTTTGCATTTTTGCAAAACTGTCGCCTATCAGGAATCTCGTGTAAAAATGCAGTGTCATCTTTTTTCGCATTTTTCGCCTGACAGGATTTGCGAGCAAATATGCAGAGTCCCATTTTTTGCTTTCTCCAAAGTGCCTCAAATGTTAAGGAAATGACTCTGGCAATATGTGGGGCAACCCTAAACCAGTTTTTAAGGCACTGTCGGGTTTTTCACAAAATTCCGACACTGTCATCTTTTTGCGACAGTGTTGCCTGTGGCTATTTTAGTTCATTTTTGCAGAAGTGACAGTTTGGTTCGTAGTATGCAAACATATGCTTTACGGCCAATTTCTACTGCTTATCACCAATCAATGACAAGGAACCAAATGGATGCCAGCGGATACCAGCCAACTGGCAATCGCAATTGACGACCTAATTTCTTAGTATAAATAGATGTTCATATTCATACAATTTATTATGATCAGAAGTTAAGAAGCATTTAAAAAATGAGCTCTCTCTCTCTCTCTCAAGCCTGCGAGCTTGAACACTCCCGAGCATTCTACCTCACCTCTTAGAGCTGTTTAGAAATTGCTATTGCGCTATTGCTTATAAACATTAAGCTTAATTTAGACTTCCATTTTAGCTGCTCAGAAATTGCTTAGAGTACGTGGCTTCAATCCGCAACTTATTGTACTCATTTACTTATGTTACGTTTTTATACTAAACCAATACTATCTTCTATTGCATTCAGCTTCATCTCAGAATGTATGTGTTTCTGTAGTTCTCTGCAACTAATTATTTGTCTGATAATTCTATGCTTTATTGTTTGGCTACATAATTACTGTAGTACTGATGATTTCAACATTAGTTACTATAAGATCAAACATAATTTCTATCACTATTGTTTTGTTTGAAATTGATAGGCGTAGTCATGCATTGTGAAAGAGGAACATAGTTTATTCTGCCACACACGAAAAGTTTTTCTTTCTAGACACTCGAATTGTTTTCATTCGTTTTTTTTTTAGTTTGACCTATCTTCACAACACCCCTTTCCGACATGGTATCAGAGCGAAATCTCTAATACTTGATATCTTTTGCAATATCAAATTGATATCAAACTCTTCAGTTCTTTCCAATCTTTCAGTATCAGAGAATTGATTTCCTATTATTGGCATTACTACATCTTAGTGTCATCGATACAATCGACAGACTAAGTTCCAGATAGATTCTCAAAGTAAAGTCGGTCTTATCGCAGACAAACTGAATGGATCCCATTATTATTTGTGAAAATTTAAGATGAACATCTTGTTAATTGCCAGCGAATTATGGGATGTTGTTACAGTGTAGAAGTAAAACCTGAAGACAACGACTCAAAGTGGAAATCGAAGGACAGTAAAGCTTTTGCACTTATTATCCTCAATATATCAAATACACAGATTGGACACATAGCTAAAGCTAAAACATCAAGAGACGTTTGGGACATCCTGAGCTCACTATATGATGAGAGGGACGTAACTACTAAGTTACATCTACGAAGCAAATTCTTCACATTCAAGATGTCTGTTGGTGATTCTCTTCAGAGCCACATTAACCAGTTTAAGAATCTCTTGCAACAGATGGCCGCTGTTAGATCAGTCATAGACAATCAAGACGCAATCATGACATTGCTTTCAAGCTTGCCCTCTACATATGAGAACTGGGTGATGATCATATCGACACACTCAGACTTAACTCTTACTAATGTTATTACTATGTTGCTGCAAGAAGACAATAGAAGAAGTCAAGACACATTGTCTACTTCCTCCTCGCAGGCTCTATATGTCAACAAAGGCTCTAAGTGACAGAAGGTCAAGAACAATCATCAAATCCACAGTCGAAGAAGAAGATGTTTTGTAGGTATTGCAAGCGTAATAACCATGAGAGTCAAGAATTGCCGAATTCTACAAGCGAAGAACTCAGCCAAGCAACCTGATCAACAAGCAAACACAATCTCATCATCTCCCCAGGTCGAAGCGGATGAACACATGTTCATGGTCAAAGATCAAAGTGCATTTTTGGATGATTCATGGTTTCTCAATTCTGGAGCAACTCAACACATGATCAATCAACGTGAGATCTTCAATTCCTATATGCCTTACAGCATGAAGAAATTTGTTCATCTTGGTGACAATAGTACTCATACTATTGAAGACGAAGGTACTGTAAGATTGTGATTTCAGCATGATCAATTCAGATTACTATCAAAGGTCTTATATGTTCCTAAACTCTCTACAAATCCGTTATCAGTAGATAGAATTACAAATTTAGGTCATAGGGTAGAATTTGAATCTGATCAATGCAAGATTATTGATAGGAGTAATAAGATCCTTGCACTCAACAAGAGACAATGTTACTTATACAGACTGGCACACTGTTCAATCCTTGAAAATATCTCTTCTAGTCAACAAAGCATTACTATGGCATCATCGCTTAGGACACGTGAATCATGCATCTATTTTGAATATGTCCAAACAACCTATGGTCCTGAATCTCGACTATCCTTTTGGTAAGGTCGATCTCCCTGTCTGTCATAGCTGCATCTGTGGAAAGTAGGCTAGGATTCCTTTTAGATCAAACCATATGCATGCGGCAAAAGATCTCTTAGATGTTGTTCACACATATATACGTGGACCTATGCAAACTCCTTCATTGCTAGATGCAAAGTATTTCATTACCTTTATTGACGAATTCTCTAGAAGAACAGTTGTTTATTTTATTAAACATAAATCCAAGGCTTTCATCAATTTCAGACAATTCAAAGTGCATGCTGAGAATCCTGACAAATGAATCAAAGCGTCGAGGTCAGATAACGAGGGAGAATACATCTCCAACGAATTCAAGGAATATTGCCTTAACAATGACATTGAACAACAATATATTACCTCCTATTCACCTTAGTCAAATGGTCTTGTTGTGAGAAAGAACAGAACCTTAGTCAGATTGGCAAAGTGCATGTTATCACATGTGACACTTCTGAAGTCCTTCTGGGCTGAAGCTGTTTCAACATGAACCTATATTCAGAACATATGTCCTACTAAAGGCCTCTCAGACAAAACACCATTCGAAGTTTGGACAAGTACCAAACCTTCTTTATCAAACTTACTAGTTTTTGGATGTACTGATCATTTTTTGTCTTTGAAAAAAACTTTGTCCGAATTTGCCTAATTTTAGCAAAGCTTAACATTTGTAAAAATGAAACACAACAACCTATGTTATTTACTTTACAAATTTCTTGAGATTCGAGCAATTGATTTTGATGCCCCGTCATTTCACGACTTGATTCTAAATCCCTTCGAAACTTGTCTTGGCCCTTGGATTCTGCTCTGTAAAAGGAACTTGGTACATTAGCAACTAACGACTCTGGTAATATTGAAATTGTACCTCGTACATGTGCTTCTCGCATGTCAACTACATCGTCTCCTTGATTTTCACCAGAAGGTTCTGCGCTTTCAGAAATATCTTCTACATTATAAAATATTGATCTTTTTGATTTCATAACATTGGATCTAATGGTTCTTCGTGTCTGTCTTGCCCTATTTAAAGAACGAGTTCCTTGACATGGGGTTGTAGACTGACTTGAATCAGTAACTGAGTACTTGCTTGTTTCTGAACCACTACAATTCTCAACCGAGGGAGAATAGTACACTATTTGGGGATTCATGAGACATAGAGATGAAGAGATGGTGCAAAATTCACTAGCTTGAATTGAACCTGGGGTACAAAGTTGTAGCTTTAATGTCAGATGAAGAAGTTGTAGAAACTACAAAGTAAGTTGGAGCGGGAAGAATTAAAGAAGATGAGCTTTCCATTGGAAAATTATTCAAATACTAGTTCACAC
Source organism: Diphasiastrum complanatum (assembly GCA_029204225.1). Lineage (NCBI taxonomy): Eukaryota > Viridiplantae > Streptophyta > Lycopodiopsida > Lycopodiales > Lycopodiaceae > Diphasiastrum > Diphasiastrum complanatum. The sequence continues at coordinate 11,531,330 of CM055104.1, read as the reverse complement.
CTAAGAGATGCAAGATAATTGAAATGTTACATTTATGGTCAGGACATGCAAAAACAAAGTAACAACAAACAAACAAGAAATTCCAAACTTAGTTCTATGTTGAGCACATGAAGTTATGAATGGCATGAGAAGCAATGCTAACCATGGATTTCACTAATTATAGGTATGCCAAAATGCATAGAAAACATAGGACCACAAATATCACAACAAAATCAAATATTCCAAGTCAAGAGTACACATTGAGTTCAGTTATAGTAGCTCTTTCTTAAGTAGTCATCAAGATTTAGGGTTGGGGTTAGGGTTAGGCTTTCAGCAAAGCACTAAGGTCTTTCAGCACGACACCTACCCACTATGGTCCAAACTAACCACTTAGCATGGGATCTACCCACAGCCCATAAGGTATTTAAGGGTGCTTCGCCCCATGAGGTTAAGTACTAACCTTGATGAGCCATTTTGGGATCAAGCTTTCAGTGTGTGCTAATTTGTTTTGCAATAGGTGGCCGAGTGCTATTTTGGATGGAAGGACACCTTTTGAGATGCTACTCAAGAGGAGGCCGAGTGAGAACTTTCTTAGAAATTTGGATGTACTTGCTATCTCAATATAACTCTTGATGATAGGACCAATGAGGATCCATCTTCAAGGAAAAGTATATTTGTTGGATATAGTGAGGTGAGTAAAGCCTACAAGAATTACATTCTTCTAGTAATAAGGTGATTATTGATAGAGACGTCATTTCTGATGAGGGAAACATTCCAGAAGTATCTTCAAGTACTATTCATAGTGATGTGGATGGATCCAACATTCTTGATGTTGATATGAAAGATCCTACTTTAGATGGTAATGATGATGGACCTTCATCAAGTCAAAAGCCAAAGAGAACATCAAGGGAAAGACAAATGCCTTCAAGGCTCACATATGATGAGAAAGGAGCAAGTTGTTTGATGTACAAACTTCAATTTACTAACCTCTTTTGATGAGCCTACTTGTGTAGATGAAGCAAGGAATAAAGAGGAGTGGATCCAAGCAATGGATCTTGAGTATCAGCTCTTATGAAGAATGAAACGTATTTTGGTGAATCTTCTTGTGTAGATGATGCTATGCAAGTACATGGATGTTTTCATGATTTCCTAGCAACTAATGGATCTGGAAAACAAGTCTTGTTCAATGACTTTGATGGTCAAGTTGATGATCAAGAGGTTGATCTCAAAGGGCTTCAACAACATAAAAAGAAAGATGGCAATTTGGAGCTATTCAAGAGCATCAAAGGATATTCAATTGGCAAAGATGTTATGGATTTTTTTTTGCCTGGTTATTGAAGACTCAAGTAAGGTCAAATGTGCAGCAAGGAAGCGTTGTTCAAATATACTTAACTTGTTCTATCTCATGTTTGAGCAATTTCAGTGGAT